>JARQOC010000006.1:233354465-233859465 GCA_033576535.1 Allobates femoralis
TATATATATATATTGTACATTAATCTATATATATATATATATACACATTGTAATAAATTGTAATATATAATATACATAATTTATTTAACTTAATAATATATATAATATATTTTTTTGATATATTTTTATGATATTATTTATATATCAAAATATTTTCCATATATTGGTATTAAATAAATTATTGATCGATATGTTACACAATTATAAATATCTTTTTCAGCCTTATATTAAATTTTTGTCTGAAATTATGGCAGTGCATGAATATTAAATCTATATTATCTGTTTATAATTCTTTTAACATCGATTGTCATCTATATGTAAATAATGCTCCTTACTTTATTAACTTCTTTGGTGACTTTTTTTTATCTTAATTTTTTTCTTGCGACCTCTTGCCGCTGTCAGCATACAACTCCAAGCCCTGTCAACATACACCCCCGATATGTCATCACCCCCCCCCCATATGTCCGCACACCCTTGCTAATTTGTGGTAGATGCTGTGAAAAACCGCATCTGACGTGTTTGCCGCATAAAAGCATTACACTTGCGGTGCGGTTGCGGTAATCCCCATAGAAAGTATAGGGGGACTTGCGGCAGGTGCAGCAAGTGCGGTTTTGCACTTGCGGCAAGTGCGGCCGCAAAAAAAAAACGTAGCTTTTTGCTTACCAATCACTATACTCCACCCTGCCGCTATTTTATTGATTAATAATATGTTTAATCCGCCATTTTATAGTGTTTCCTTTAACTTTTCCTCACAAATCATTCCTGCCTTGGTGATCCTGTGGAATGACGTCGGAAAACCAGTGCTGGAACCTCATCCCTACAATATCAGCTAAAGATATCTTTTTGGGCCAATATAATCGATTATTTATTGATATATTCATAATTATATATCTATATATATATATATATATAGATATATAGATATATAGATATAGATTAATATATATATATAGATATATATGTCATATTATGTATATGATTAGTATATATATATATATATATATCTCTCTATTATATAAATATATATACCGTATATACTCGTGTATAAGCCGACCCGTGTATAAGCCGACCCCCCTACTTTTGCCCCCAAAACCTGGGAAAATTTATTGACTCGTGTATAAGCCGAGGGTGGACCCCAGCACAGGTATACAGCCCCCAGCAATGTGGTATACAGCAGCCTCCCCAGTGGTATATACAGGCCCCAGCAGTGTTACAGCAGCAGCCCCAGTGGTAGTATACAGCAGCCCCAGAGGTATATACAGCAGCCCCAGTGGTAGTATACAGCAGCAGCCCCAGTGGTAGTATACAGCAGCAGCCCCAGTGGTAGTATACAGCAGCAGCCCCAGTGGTAGTATACACGCAGCCCCAGTAGTATATACAGCCCCAGTGGTAGTATATAGCCCCAGTGGTAGTATATATACAGCCCCAGTGGTAGTATATAGCCCCAGTGGTAGTATATAGCCCCAGTGGTAGTATATAGCCCCAGTAGTAGTATACAGCCCCAGTGGTAGTATATAGCCCCAGTGGTAGTATATATACAGCCTCAGTGGTAGTATATAGCCCCAGTGGTAGTATATAGCCCCAGTAGTAGTATATAGCCCCAGTGGTAGTATACAGGGCCCCAGCAGGGCCCCCCTCATAATTTGGCGCCCCCACCTCAGTTTCTGGGCCCCCCCGCATGCAGCGCTGCACATATACATTACGTGTCTAGCAGCTGTTACCCTCCGGTGGCAGATCGCGGCTCCCGGCTCTGGGCTCCATCTTCCTCGCTGTCTTCCTGCTTTGTGACCGGCGCGATGACGTCATCGCGCCGGTCACATGACAACCAGGAAGACAGAGAGGAAGATGGAGCCCGGAGCCGGGAGCCGCGATCTGCCACCGGAGGGTAACAGCTGCTAGACACGTAATGTATATGTGCAGCGCTGCATGCGGGGGGGCCCAGAAACTGAGGTGGGGGTGCCAAACTTTGAGGGGGGCCGTATGACTCGCGTATAAGCCGAGGGGGGGACTTTTCAGCCCAATTTTTGGGCTGAAAAACTCGGCTTATACGCGAGTATATACGGTATATATATATATATATATATATATATACATACACATAATAAATTGTAATATATAATATACATAATTTATTTAAGTTAATAATATATATAATATATTTTTATTATATATTTTTATGATATAATTTATATATAAAAATATATTGTATATAATAAAAATTATCAATATAAATATTAATACTTTGACTATATTGCTATGCAGAATATATATTGATTGCTTCCTTAAATAATATACTGTAGCTATTATTGCATACATTTTTCTGTACTGTGCTCAATATGAGCTCTGACAAACAAAAAAGCTCTGTTACAGCTAAGAATGCTGCACGCCAGCGCAAGAAGCGTGCGCAGGAAGATCCGGAAACAAGACGTCTCCGTTTGCTTAAGCTCACGGAGGATTTGAATAAAAGAATTGCAAAGGAGTCTGCTGAAGAAAGAAGCAGTCGGTTGGCAAAAAAAAGCTGAGGTGGAACGCAAAAGACGCAAAAAACAACAGGTGAAGGTGCAAGGAGAACCATTTACCTCTGATATGGTGTCCATATCTGGGTCTCCAACACTTTCTGAAACTCAACTGCCTATAACATCTGGCCGTAAACAACAAAAGCTGAAGGTGCAAGGAAAACCATCTACCTCTGATATGGCGCCTATATCTGTGTCTCCAACACTTTCTGAAACTCAACTGCCTGCAACATCTGGCCGTAAACAACAAAAGGTGAAGGTGCAAGGAGAACCATCTACCTCTGATATGGTGTCCATATCTGTGTCTCCAACACTTTTTGAAACTCAACTGCCTTCAACATCTGGCACGGGTAAAGTGAAGGGCAAATGGTCTTCTAAAACAAGAACAGACAAGATTGCTTCTGCCATGACAAGACATCAATTGGCTAAAGTCAAACGTTTACAAATTATGTCACCTACCTCAAAACAACGCCATTTGGCCCATTTGGTTGCCTTACAGCGTCAACTACGCCAAAAAAAAATCCTCTGTAAGAAGTCTCCAGTCACTACTTCTTTTCTTGAATGTGTTGACAGTTCTACACAGCCACGCCTTATTTATGTAGGCATCTACAAAAAAGGTCATCGGTTGCTCACTTCACCTACGTCATCAATCCCTATTGGCTTTACTGATGACGATACCGGTATTTTACAACATACCTGTGGGCCCATGAATATGTTATGTGAACATTGTGAAGCACAACATTTTGAGGCTGAAAGCCCATCTGATGGACAGTTCTCCCTTTGTTGTCACAAGGGCAAAGTTAAGGTACCATTACCTCAGTACCCTGAGCTCTTCACTACTTTACTGAAAGGAGACAGCCCATATAGTAAAAATCTCATGGACAATATCAGGAGCATTAATAGTTCCTTTGCATTTGCTTCCATGGGTGCAAGTGTTTCTCAACCACCTGGACACGGTCCTTATTGTTTCATGATTCACGGCCAAATTTACCATAGAACTGGAACTCTCCACCCCGCTGAAGGTCAAGTTCCAGCATATGCACAGCTGTATATTTTGGATAGTGCTACTGCTACTGAACAATGCCTACAGTCTCCAGAAAATCTCAAGTGTAATCCAGCCTTGATGAGAATTATTGCTGAGCAATTGGAAGGTATTAATCCCTTTGTTTCAGCTTACAAAATGTTACGGCAAGTGGAGGAAGAGGAAGAACAGAAAGCATTGGAACATGGCACAAACATGCCTAATATCATCATGGCAATTAAACAAGACAGAGAGCAAGACCCAAGACGGTATAACAACCCTACTGTACATGAAGTCGCTGTCGTCTTTGAAAATGCTGATGGAGAGCCACCATTTAATAGAGACATTTTAATACATCTAAAACCAGACACAAATAATCCGTTGGCCCCCAAAACACAGCAAATAAGTATTTTACACAGTAATTTGGATGCATTACTGTATCCATTGTTTTTCCCTCATGGAGAGCAAGGGTGGCATGAAGCACTCAAGCAGCAAGGCCAACATCTTCGCAGGGTGACACAGCTGCAGTATTACTGTTATTTGCTGTCAGTACGGACAGAATTCAATCCTGTCCTTAATGGAGGTAAGCTGACACAGCAGTACTTGGTGGATGCCTATGTTAAGATCGAGGCCAATCGTTTAAATTTTATACGCCAACACCAGAAGGATTTGAAGGTGGAGGATTATTGTCTCCTTCAAGAACATTTGCTGAGAAAATCCGTAGAAAAAGGAATCCCCATTGGCAAGACGGTAATTTTACCATCTTCCTTTGAGGGAAGTCCCCGAAACATGCAACAGAGGTATCAAGATGCCATGGCGATTGTAACTAAATTTGGAAGACCAGAAATTTTTATAACGATGACCTGTAATCCAAAATGGAGTGAAATTGCAACCAATTTACAGCCATGGCAGCGTGCTGAACATCGCCCGGATTTAGTGGCCCGTGTATTCAGGATTAAACTTGAAGCCCTTTTGAAAGATATTAATTGTGGATTATTTGGTAAGGTTTGTGCTATGGTTCATGTGATAGAATTTCAAAAGCGAGGCCTACCACATGCTCACATTCTAATTATTCTGGATGCCAACTCAAAACTAAGAACTGAGGTGGAAGTGGACAATACTGTTTGGGCTGAAATTCCTGATCCATCACATTACCCTGTGCTCCATCAAATTGTCATGCAACACATGATCCATGGCCCCTGTGGACAACACAATCCCAATTCTCCATGTATGGAGAATGGAAAGTGTAAAAAAGCTTTTCCCAAAAAGTTTCAAACAAAAACTGTTATACCTGAGGATGCATATCCAAGTTATCAAAGAAACGAGGGACCTTCTTTTCAACACCATTCCAAGATGATTGATAATTCTTGGGTGGTTCCATATAACCCTTTCCTTCTATTAAAATATAAGTGCCATATCAATGTGGAAGTATGTGCTTCCATTCAGAGCGTAAAATACCTCTTCAAATATGTGTACAAAGGTCATGATAAAGCCAATGTGGAAATTTGTGAAACCAACATCAGACACGATGAAACTCATAAATTCATGGATTCCAGATATGTCAGTGCACCAGAGGCAGCTTGGCGAATCTTTGCTTTCCCAATGCATAGACAATCTCACAGCATTATTCGTCTTGCAGTACATCTGCCTCATTCACAATCACTTTTTTTTCACGAGGGTGATTCTGCCGACAACATCAGTTATTCAATGGACAGACAATCAACACTCATGGCCTACTTTGCCCTCAATGAGAATGATCCCAATGCCCGGGAGTACTTATATCGTCAAATTCCTGAGCATTATGTTTGGAAAGAAGGTGCATGGGAAGTTAGAAGGAGAGGAGGTGCTTCAGTCATTGGTAGACTTTACACTGGTAGTATTCAAGAACAAGAACGTATTTTTTAAGGCTGTTGTTACTCCATGTTAAAGGAGCTACAAGTTTTGACAACCTTAAGACTGTTAAGGAAGTCACATACCCAACGTTTAAAGAGGCGGCATTAGCCCTTGGATTGCTCTTCGATGACAGTGTTTGGAGAAAAACTTTATTGGATGCCTGTGTTCTCAATATGCCTGCACAGCTCCGTGACATGTTTGCATATATATGTGTCTTTGGTCCTCCTAATCATCCCCTGGAGTTGTGGCAAGAATTTAAACAATACTTCGTTCAAGATTACTGCCATGCCTACCACCCTGACACTGATGATTGTGAGCATTGTGAAGGATATGCCATGACTGATGTTGAACATGTTTTCAAATTTCATGCTAAACAATTTTATTGATTTTAATCTGCCACGCCCAAAAAGAAAACCACACATTCGTCCTCAATACAACAAAGAAGAAGAGTTAGTAAGAGCACATGAAATGAAAGTTACCTTAAATGATCAACAACGTTTGGCCTATACTGCAATCCATCAAGCTTTAGAGGATACAAGTGATAAGCCAAAGTGCTTTTTCCTTGACGGTCCAGGTGGAAGTGGGAAAACATATCTCTATCATCTATTGATTCATGAACTGAGAGGAGAAGGAGAAGTTGTCTCACCTGCAGCCAGTACAGGGATTGCTGCTAATCTATTGCAAGGAGGAAGAACTATCCATTCACTGTATGGCATACCAATACCAATTAATGAGACATCCGTTTCAAGAATCAAAAATGATACTGATGCGGCCCAACATTTGAAGAGTACCAAACTCTTCATCATCGATGAGTCTACTATGTTGTCAAAATACGCTTTGCATGTAATTGATCAATTATTACGGGATGTCATGACAACTAATATCTCCAAGAAAAATAAATTACCCTTTGGAGGGAAAGTCATTGTTCTGGGAGGAGACTTTCGGCAGTGTCTTCCTATCATCTCTCATGGAACAAGGACAGACATCGTAGAGAGCTGCATTAAATATTCACGACAATGGCAGCTTTTCAATCAATTGCCGCTCATTAACAACATGCGCTCCATTGATTTGGAATATAGCAATTGGTTAATTCAATTGGGAAATGGAGAATTGTCCAATGATTACAACCTTGGTGATGATGTCATTGAGATCCCGCAAGACATGATCTGCACTGGCTCTTTAATCTTGGATATATTTGGTGAAAACATTGTCATTGATGTGAATAATGACGAAAGTATTCAGAATGCTGCATCACATGCCATTCTTTGTCCCAAAAATGACGCTGTGGATTTGATCAATTCAAAAGTTATGGATTGTATTCCTGGAGAATACATTGAATATATGAGCCATGATTCCATTGATCCAGATGAGACGGAAAATCCCGAACAATATCCCGTGGAATTTCTAAATTCTCTAACACCAACAGGAATGCCTTCTCATCTCCTCAAATTAAAAGTTGGTACAATTATAATGCTTTTGCGTAATTTTAACAGCAGAAAAGGACTTTGCAACGGGACTCGCATGATTGTTATTGCTTTGTTTGACAACTTGATACAAGCAAAAGTAATTTCTGGCTCGGATGAAGGAAATGTAGTCTTCATTCCAAGAATTGATCTCTGTCCATCTGAGACTGGATTGCCTTTCAAACTAAGACGTCGGCAGTTTCCCGTGAAGCCTGCCTTTGCCATGACCATAAATAAATCCCAAGGCCAAACATTGGAGAAAGTGGGGATTTATTTGCCAGAACTAGAGATGGGCGAGTCCGAAAAGACTCGGAATCGCAAGACCCCAACGAGTCCGAGTCAAGGACTCGGGACTCGTTGCGAGTCCAGCGAGTCCAATGTTAATGAATAGGGACCCGAGTAATAGCGAATAATGACATTTACAACTCGCTGATGTGTCTCTGAAAGTGTGCGAGTCCAAACTCGCTGGTTTTTCTCTTATTTTGAGGCTTGTAGCCGATGATGCGAGGGAAGGGATTCTCCAGCACACACCATGCTTTAAGGAAACAGGAAGCGAGTCGCGCTGACAGGCGCACACACAGAGCGATCCATTCATCAGTGCAATCATGGCAGCAGGACGTGGCACGGTGAACACGCTGCGTCTTATTGCACTTGTGGAGGCTCGTCCATTTCTATGGCTCCCTACAGATCCTGACTATGGGGATACGACCCAAATAAATACAGCCTGGAGAGAGATCGCCCAAGAGATGTTCCCTGCGTTCCATCGGAGTGACCATGAGGAACAGAGCAATCTAAGTAAGTTAAATGAGTTCACACGTTATATATTGCATTTACTGTATATATACTCGTGTATAAGCCGACCCGTGTATAAGCCGACCCCCCTATTTTTGCCCCGAAAAACTATGAAAACATATTCACCGCCATCCTGGTATACAGCGGCTATCACTGGTAGACAGCCCCCCAGCAGAGTATACACCTCCCCCTGCAGAGTATACAGGCCCCCAGATGGGTATACATCCCCCCATATTGTGGTATACAGGCAGGGGCGGACTGGCCCAGGTGCCACGGGTCATGCGGCTGCAGGAGCATGAATAATCCGCATGTCCCTGAAGCAGCAGGCGGAAACGGAACTCCTGGGCGCGCGATTACGTCATCAGCACGCGGCTGCGTCCGGGAGTGAGCGTCTGTGAGTGGCGTGCGGCTGCGACTGTTAGCAAGCGGCTGTGAGGAGCGCGAGGCTGCGGCTGGGAGCGAGCCATAGGAGAATGCGGGAGCTGCGGTGACTGTGAGGCGGCCGCCAGTCATCACCCCCCCCCCCCACCCCCCGTCCTCACCTGTGTCGGGCCGGTGAGGGAGGGTTGCGACCCAAACTGTAGGGTGCCAGTCAGTCCCTGTATACAGGGCCCTCAGTGTGTGTACAGGCCCCCCCAGCAGTGGGTATACAGGGCCCCCAGCAGTGGGTAGACAGTGGCCCAGTGGGTTTACAGGGCCCCCAGCAGTGGGAATACAGGGCCCCCATAGCAGGGTATACAGGACCCTGAATGTGTTATCATGCTCCACCGCATAGTTGCCTATATTTGGATGGGGTCACAACAGTACAATGAGTTTAATGTCTGATCCTCCTGGCTCTTTCGGCCAAGGGGTTGGGTGTATATAAATACCACTAATGACCAGAGTCTGGTGCCCGCACTATTACATTCTCTATGCGTTGACATGTGTCCTGCCTCATTTGTGATTGTGGCCACGTGAGCTCAATGTCCGTAATGCTGTTGATGATGTTCCACACTGTCGTGTCACTGTGCCTTGTATACACATTACACACACAAAATGAATAAAATGTTATTGTTGATTTGTACACATACTTTTGTTGTTTCAAATATTACACATCTCTAAACCCGGTTTCAAATCATTTCACAGTTGACCATCTTAAAAAACGGGGGAGGAGCTGCCGGGACCAGCATAAGAAGCAGTACCGGCAGTACTCAGAGAGACAACCGGGAGCCGCTCCATTGCTCAACCACTACCACTTTTATGACCGGCTGTCCTTCCTTCACCCGGTGGCCCGTATGCCAAGGTATGTGTCTGCAGCACTGTTGTGTACATTTAGTATTATTTATTAATATATACATTAGGTTCCATTTCGGCTCTGTGGGTAGCAGAGTATACACGTGGCTCTGTGGGTAGCAGAGTATACAGGCGGGTCTGTGGGTAGCAGAGTATACAGGCGGGTCTGTGGGTAGCAGAGTATACAGGCGGGTCTGAGGTAGCAGAGTATACAGGCGGGTCTGAGGTAGCAGAGTATACAGGCGGGTCTGTGGGTAGCAGAGTATACAGGCGGGTCTGAGGTAGCAGAGTATAAAGACGGCTCTGTGGGTAGCAGAGTATACAGGCGGGTCTGTGGGTAGCAGAGTATACAGGCGGGTCTGTGGGTAGCAGAGTATACAGGCGGGTCTGTGGGTAGCAGAGTATACAGGCGGGTCTGAGGTAGCAGAGTATACAGGCGGGTCTGTGGGTAGCAGAGTATACAGGCGGGTCTGTGGGTAGCAGAGTATACAGGCGGCTCAGTGGGTAGCAGAGTATATAGGTGATGAGAATAGGGTTAATAGATGGTGCTACAGTGTTGGGGCGTGCTAGAGGGAGCAGAGATCCGATTACTGCCATCATTACTGACCTTATTAAAGATAGCGGCCGCAGCTAAATGACATCATGGCAAAGGTAAACATGGGGTGTGGTTAGCTGCAGGAGGTTAGTGAGAGGTGTGGGTTGTTTGGCAGAGGGCGTGGTGTGGGCGTGGTGAGCGCGGCTCCCGCGTCAGATACGCTGCGAGCGCGGAACCGCGGCACATCTCCAGGAGCAGAGGACGTGTCCGGTACGTCCGTAGCCCCCGGCCTCCCCGTTGTCCGCACACACAGCCCCGCTGTGACCTCTGCAGTGTCACAGGCCCCGGCGGGCGGCTGTCATCTCCTCCTGACACTGACCTCCTCCTGATTTGATTGTCTGTGTTGTCCCCCCCCCGCTGTCAGCATCAGTGATCTGCTAAGACCTGTGGGTGCACAGACGGGGGAAGTACAAATGCCAGCATGCCGGGGCGGATTGGGCGCTGTGAGGGGCGCAGGTCTTGCTGTGAGCGGAGGGCGCGAGGCCGCTCGAGAAAACGGTATAGCGGCTGTGTGAGTTAAGCGTCTGCGGCTCGCGAAGGCGCATACGCGTCTCCGCTCGCAGTGACGCTAAGGAGTTTGGGATTCGGCTACAGTGCCGGAATTTCAAACTCCCGATTATATAAATATATTATGTGGTTAAATCAGATTTTATTTAAAGTGTGTAAGTACATGTTAAGAACACAATATACATTGTACACACGGCAAAAGCATGTTTCATATTTGCTTTTTCAAAAAACATAAAACATTATAGAGTAAAACAATGAAAGCGAAATATTCAAATTTTGTCATAAAATCACTATATCACAGATTCTTGGTGACATTGAATCTCTTGTATTGTCCCTTGCTTATTCCAAGACAATTTGTAGGTAGATAGTTATGTCGCCGGGTCTTACATTCAGACCCCTATCTCTATCTCTACCTCGTCCTCTCTAGACCTAGAATCGCTTTATTAGGTGGACATATATAAACATTAAATCGTGATATATTAATTATAAGAGGGAATTATAAAGATTGATTAGAAGGAGAAGAGCAGAAGAGAAGAAGAAAGAGAAGAAGAGGATTCCCACAAAGGGAAGAGATTAGTCGTTCTCAATATAAATCAACTAAAGTCGAATATCTAAGTGGTGTACAAGAGAGGGTTCAACCAAGTATTCATGTGGTAAGTAGCCGAGTACGAATGCCCATAGTAGTTCCTATGCGTGAACCGCAGGAGATGCGGAAGACTAATCTTCCCCATCCGCGGGCCCCGGGATCCCCGTCCACCTCCACATCCCCCATCATCCCGATGTCAGCCACCTTTTTAGTGATTCAGACTCTCTGAAGAGGATCCAAGGAGACCACAGGCGGCAATGTCTATCTATTGCTTTTGGATCTGGAGAGCTCTGGCCAACTATATCCTCCATTCTACACATGTGGTTCAGCTCAGAAATCAAATCAGTTCGATCTGGACGTTTCTCATTCCTCCATCTTCTGGCTATTAAAGTTCTAGCCGCTGAAAGGAAATATCTGATCATATTAGTTTTGTATTTTGAAATAGACATATCTAGTAAATTCAGCATGGCCACACGGGCCGTTTTGGGAACACTGGCCCGTGTAACCATGTTATACAGGTCAAATACCTCCTCCCAAAATGGGCGGATTAGAGGACAGTCCCACCAAACATGTAAGTAGGTGCCACAATCCTCAAGACAACGCCAACAGCGGTCCGACACCGATGGGAATATTAAATGTAGGTCAGCCGGACACCTATACCATCTCGCCAACAGCCTAAAGTTCCGTTCCAATAGCGCCGCCGATGTAGCTGATTTGTGTGTGAACAATATTACTTTATCCCAATCAACTGGTGAGAATTCAGTATGGAAGTCTCTCTCCCATTTTAATTTATATTTGGCAGAGTATTTGTCTCCCGTCTCCATAGAGTTCTGGAATATGACGTGTAGAGCTGAAATCGCATGGGGGATTGGGTCTCTCTCGAGGCAAAGCCTTTCGAAAGCTGTTGGTTGTCTAGAGATGTCTGACCAGGGTAGGGACTTAATATAGCTACGCAACCTGGCGTGCTGAAGCCATGCACCCGGGGGGGCAGGTGACGTATGGTAGAAGTCTTCCAGTTTCTTTACGTCCCTTGGAGTGATGTAGTTGTGAATTGTTGGATGTGCTTTTCTATGTATACCCAGAAAGGAGTGTTCCCCACTCTCCATACCAAAAGCCGGGTTATTAAATATGGGGGTTAGAGGGCCAGGGTTCGTGGTCATATGTAGCAACTGATTATGGTTTTTCACGAATAATGCCAATTGGGATATTATAAAGGAGTGGGGAGGCGGAGGTTTAGAGCCATGGAACCAGACCCTTGCCAGAGGACATAATGTATCGAGTGCATATTCTACTTCAACCCAGCGTTGTGTGGCTGCTTGCTTGTACAAGTCCAAGATGCACTTGCCCAAAGCAGCCTTGTGGTAGATTAGAAAATTTGGCATGCCCACTCCTCCCTCCTCCGGCCTTCTACACAATGTGCTAAGTGCTATTCTAGCTCTTTTATGATTCCAAATATATCTGGTTAAAAGAGTCTTGAGTCTGGAAAAAAAGGATGCCGGAAGAAGGATCGGGACGGCCTGGAGAAAATACAGAATTCTGGGGAGTAGGTCCATTCTAACTGAGTGGATTCTACCCCACCAAGAGATCGTGAGTCTATTCCAAGACCTAAGGTCTGCTTCCAAGGTGGTCAGTAGGGGCACAAAGTTTCTAGTGTAGAGATTCAAGGGGTCCCTAGTCAGTTTTACCCCTAGATATTTAATTTCGTCTTGTTTCCATATGAATGGGAACTGTATTCTTATTAATTTAGCCACCAATGCCGGGATGGAGATGTTGAGTAACTCCGATTTAGACTCATTCATCTTGAAGTTGCTCAAGTCTCCATAAATGCTTAATTCCTCCATTATGTTTGGTAGAGATATGAGAGGGTTGGTCACAAACAGGAGCACATCGTCTGCGAACAGTGCAAGCTTCTGCTCCGTGTCCCCCGTCTCAAGTCCCCTTATCGACTTATTAGTCCGTATAGCTCCCGCCAGGGATTCCATGCACAGAATATATATCAGGGGAGATAAAGGGCACCCCTGGCGTGTACCGTTCTGGATGGGGAAGGGGTCCGATAGGGACCCATTAACCCGCACTCGAGCTGACGGAGCCGTATAAAGGGCCTTAATTTTGTCCAACATCACCCCACCTAATCCAATATGTTCCAAAGTGGTGAATAGGAAGTCCCATCGCACCCTGTCGAAGGCCTTCTCGGCATCTATCGACAGGATGCACATGGGAACCCCCCTCCTCCTTGCCCCATCAATGACCGCTACGGACCTGATGATATTATCACGAGCCTCGCGTCCCGGGACAAAACCCACCTGGTCTGTATTTATTAGGGATGGTAGAAATTTTCTTAATCTATTTGAGAGTAACTTAGCGTATATTTTAATGTCTATATTCATAAGGGATATGGGTCTGTAACTACTGCAGAGTGACGGATCCTTTCCAGGCTTCGGCAAAACCACTATGTGGGCCAACAAGGCCTGAGGAGGGAAAGCCTCCCCCTTGGAGATGCTGTTGCATACTTCCAGAAAACGAGGGTTTAAATATTCCGCTAGAGATCTGTAGAAGCCTGAAGAGTAACCGTCAGGGCCGGGGCTCTTTCCTGGTTTAAGTGATTTTAATACGTCATCTAGTTCTTCCATAGTAAAGTCTGAAGTCAGTTCTTTTCTAATGTCATCAGACAAAGGGGGTGGACCGTTTTTCCCAATATATTCCCTTAAATTACGGTCATAGTCAACATCAGTGGGCCTTTCTATATTATATAAGGATGAGTAGAAGGAGCGGAAGCACTCCATCATGTCTTTAGTGGCGTGCACCCTTGTCCCATCTGACTTGGTCACGTGAGAAACATATGTGCATTGATTTCTCGGGTGGAGCGCTCGCGCTAATAGTCTCCCAGATTTATTACCCAATAAATAAAATTTTGAATGTATTCTGTCTCTTTGGATTTTATCTTTTTGATCTAATATTGCAAGGAGTTTGTGACGAGCTGTAGATAATTGGGTCGTTAAAATGGGTGTTGGAGTCTGTTTATGGAGGCCTTCCAGCTGAGAGATTTCTCGGAGTAAATCCTTCACCTCTTGAGATCTCACCCTTTTTAGCCTTGAACCATGGGATATTAAGACGCCCCGAAGTACTGCCTTCAGGGCCTCCCATTGTATTGGACGTGAGGTAGTGTCCCTAGCATGGTCTGAGTTAAAATTTTGAATAGCGGAGATCAAATCTTTGAAGCAAGTTGGGTCTCTTAGTAAATATTCATTAAGACGCCACGTGTATTCTTTTCTATCCTGGGGCCCTATCCTCAAGATTAAATGTATCGGTGCATGGTCTGAATGTATTATGTTTCCGATGTATGACTTGACCTCAAAGTCTAAAAGGGACTGGGATATGTGGAATCTGTCTATCCTGCTATACACTGAATGTGTGTGAGAAAAGAAAGTAAAGTCTCGTTCCTCAGGATGCAGTAATCTCCATATGTCCACTGTGCGCAGCGACTCCATGTGCCCTGCCAAACGTTGGAGAGACGGTACAGGAAGGCATGACCTCCCTGAGGATGTATCCACTTTCGGGTCTATAGGGTGATTGAAGTCACCTCCCAATATAATGGGGACTTGTCCTGCGAATTTCTCCAGCAGACTTTTGACTTTCGAGCTGAATCTCAGTATATGCCTGTTGGGAAAATATACGTTAGCCAGAATATATAAGCGAGAAGACCAATTAATTTTTAAGAATATGTATCGACCTCCAGGGTCAATTTCCTGATCCACGACCTCAGGGGAGAAAGATTTGTGGAATGCCACAGAAACTCCCCTAGATTTGGACGTGGGGTTGGTACCATGGAACCAAACTGGAAATTCCCGGGAGCCGCAGACAGGGAGAGCATCAGATCTAAAATGGGTCTCCTGTAGCATCAACACAAGAACCTTGGACTTTTTTGCGGTCGTTAATATTTGACGTCGCTTTTCAGGCTTATTCAAGCCTCTCACATTCAGTGAGCAACACCTAATTTCTGACATAGTATGACCATTTTCTCAAGGACCACTTTTGAGTAACGACTAAAGAGAGACAGAAAAGACATTTGGAGAGAATATAGAGGAGAAACAGGAAAAGGAAAAGGAGAGAAAAGAGAGTAATGGGTAAAAACCCAACAAAGGAGTTCCATGTCAGGCCGAAGCTGTGACATGGCAAAAGGTGCAGAATATGGACAAACCTTGTCCAGCACTTGGGAGTCGTGGGATGACTGGGGAGCAGGTGAGCCCACCGCACACCTCCAGCCGTCCCATCTCACAGTTTATATAAATTTTTATAATTAACTTATGTAAGTTGCCTTAGTTCTATAACATATAACTATATGGGCTGTTGACTAACTAGAGGATTTAGCCCTGTAAACCGATCATTGCAGATGTATGAGACTATTATACTTAACGAGTATCTAAAATACCTTCTGAAATGTATAAACAAATAAAAGGGAGGATTATAGATAGGTAGGGAAAAGTGATAGAAGTTTAATAAGGATTTCTGGAGCAGGGAATGGAAGGATTGAGAGGAAAATGTAGGGAAGAGGATAGACACAGAAGTCATATGTAGAAGACGTCTTCACATGTCCTATATAAGTCTCCCCCACCGATAGCAAGGGATTAGGTATATCAGTAATAGATTGTGAGAGTTAGAGTGAATTGGTGGTAAAGGAGGATATAAGAGTGCCAAGAGGGAAAAGTAGGTGTATGGTTATGGGGAAGGGGTTATGTAGGGGTTAGAGAATGGAGGAAGGAACCAGGGAAAGAGGGGGTAGGGGGAGCCGAGGAGTAGTGATTAAGAGGGAAGAGAAAGATATATGAAAAAGAAGGAAGAGGGTGTGGGAGAAGGGAAGGGGAGAAGGGGAGGAGGGTGATTAGAGGAAAAATTACTCTAAATATACAACACTAACGAAGAGGGTAACCCTCGGATGTTTCTGTTAACAGCTTAACTAAACCAGGCCAACAACAGGCTCTTTATGTCTCCCGGGACATCCGAGCCAACAGGGTCATGACCCCATCCATGTAATGTACACCGAGGTTCGCATCATGTCCATTCAGGTGGGGGCCTTTCCGGAATGTCCAGCCCTGGGTGATCTGCTCCAGCGCAACGGTGGGTCAGGAAGGGCCTGTAACCTGGGCCAGTCTGGTAGATCAATCATGGGCAAGTCAAGGGCTCTTGTAAATGTGGGGAGGTCTCCTATTTTCCTGAGGGAGGCTGAGCGGCCATCTTTAGAAGCTATGAGTTGAAAAGGAAAGCCCCATCTATACTTTATCTCCCTATCTTTCAGGAGATTCAGTAAGGGCCGTAGACCCCTACGTTGGAGGAGGGTTCTCCTGGCCAGATCAGGGAGCAATGACACGGTATGATTTTCAAAAGTGATGGAGTTTGATTGACGTGCAGCCGTCATTATGGCATCCTTAATGGAGTAAAAATGAATCCTGCACACAATGTCCCTTGGAAATGCCTCGGGTGATGGTCTAGGGGCTAAAGCCCTGTGGACTCTGTCCATGTCGATATCAGGGCCCTCCGGATCTCCTAATATCTGTTTGAATAAACTCTGTACAGTCTTTGGTAGATCCACAGGCGAGACAGTTTCTGGAAGCCCCCTAATCCGTATATTGTTTCTGCGATTCCTGTTTTCCAGGTCCTCCTGGCTATATAGGAGGTCCTCCAGGAGGGCAGTATGTGATTCTAATGTCTCCCTGTGTGCTCTAAGCTCATCCAGGACCGCATCCTGAGCCCTCTCCACCTCCTCCACCCTATTAGTAAATTCTTGTTTTAGTGTCTGTATCTCTGATTTGTATGAATTCTCTAATCTGCATGCAAACCTCTCCAGATCCATTTTTGTTGGTAGGTTTTTTATATAGTTACTTATCTCCAGGTTAGAAGCATTCTCCGGGGGTAGCTGGGGTCCTCCCGTGGCCTCGTCCTGCATCGCGTCGTCTCTGAGACAGTCGAAGCGGTTTCCCCTTTGTCTGTTGCTCCGGTCTGATCTGGGAGCTGCCTCGCGCTGTGAGGAGGACGCGGCCGCCATTTTGGAGGGAGACTGTGTCTGGGGAGCGTCCTTTCCAGACCGGAGGAATCGGTCTATAGCTCCTCTGTGTGGCGTCTCAGCGGTTCCGGGGGCTCCTGAAGCCTTCTTGTTTTTGCCCATTCAGGTTTGGAGGCAATCTGTGAGGTAGGGAAGCGGCACGGTCAGTGGCGGGAAGCGGAGCTCCTTCACCGCGCTGCTTCTCCAGTCATGGGTAAACCACGCCCCCTATAAATATATTATATATATATATATTGTATACCTTTCAACCCCTTCCCTGCTTTATATAGATGATATAAGCTAAAAGTTTTGTGAATTAAGTATGTCAAGTTAAAAGTGAAGTCAGGGGACTTTTTTTTTCATGTGAACCATTGGTGTTATTGATCGTCTAGATTAGATGGGATGGGGGGGGGGGTGGGTGGTAATCAGGGGGTGAAAAATTATGTATTAGTATGGAATTAGCAAAGAAAGTCACGTATTCCTTTATGTTATGTACAGTTGGTTATTATTTCCTAATAATAACAAATATCTGATTAAGAATACACAGATACACAGAGTCTAAAAAGCGTGCAACTTAATGTTTGACCTATGTTTTTGTTTCCAAATGCAATGCATTCACCAAATTTTTTTTTACTTTACCCACAGAGAAGCTTACTACAGAGGGCGGCGTGCTGCTAATCCTCCACCTCCAAACAGAAGGCGGCGTGGAGTAAACCCACCACCACCACCACGGCCGGCGCCACCACCACCACCGCCGTCGCCGCCGCCACCACCACCAGCATCGCCGCCAGCAGCGCCAGGGCCAGCACCACCACCGCCGCCACCAGCGGCCGTGCCAGCACCACCACCGCCGGCACCAGCGGCAGGGCCATCAACACCACCACCGCCGTCCCCACCACCACCACCACCGCCACCAGCGGCAGGGTCCGCACCACCACACCGCCCCCACCAGCGGCAGGGCCAGCACCACCACCGCCACCACCAGCGGCATGGCCAGCACCACCACCGCCACCACCAGCGGCAGGGCCAGCACCACCACCGCCACCACCAGCGGCATGGCCAGCACCACCACCGCCACCACCAGCGGCAGGGCCAGCACCACCACCGCCACCACCAGCGGCAGGGCCAGCACCACCACCACCAGCGGCAGGCCCAGCTTATGGTCCGATCCCGGGGTCAGCACATTTAAGTGTGCAACAGAGTAATGCTGACTTTGCCCGCAGTATTATACCATTCATGGATAATATTCCATTTGACAGGCTACTGCGGGCAAGGTCAGCATTACAGATAGTGCTGGAAGCCTGTCAGCCAAATAACGACCCCGGTGATGTGTTCCAATATTTGGATGGGTGGAAAATAAACTCTAACAGCCTAGGCAGGCCCACAACACGGGACAGCCATGTCCCACCCCACAGGGCTTTGCCTCACTGCCAGTGGCCAGCTAACAGGGACCTACCACCGTTCCCTACACCTGTTCAGAGGATCCACCCTGAAGGGTTCGGCCAGGCCATACGTGGGGCCCTTGACCTTTTGCAGGACGGACAGCCCACCTACCAGGACCTGTAGGGCTCCATTTGTTGTGGTTCTTGTTGTTACTACAATTTTAAAAGGTAGTATTTTTTGGAATGTCCAAACAGTGCTGCCTTTTTTTTTTTTTAAACACAGTTTTAAAAACCAGCTTTGTGTCTGTATTTTTTCAAGGAATGAATGTGGAGTTATTTTTGTGGTTGGGCTTCAAGTCATCATAATTATTATAATTATTTATTTATATAGCGCCCATAGGTTCCATGGCGCTTTACATGAGGAAAAGGTAGAGAAGGACAAGTACAATAAACATAGACAATAAGGTCATATAGGTACAATAGTAGAGGACCCTGTACGCGTGGGCTCACATTCTACGAGGGGTGGGTGGGGATACAATAGGGTGGGGAAGGTGTCGGTCGTGGGGCGTGTAGCGGGGTCTCATGGCAGGTTGTAGGCCTGTCGGAAGAGGTGAGTCTTTAGAAGTATCTTTAAGGTTCAGAGGGTAGGCGACTGACTGATGAGGTGGGGCAGGGAGTTCCATAGCATGGCGGATTACCGGGAGAAATCCTGTATGCGGTTGTGGGAAGAGGAGATGAGGGTGGACTGTAGGACAAGTTCTTGGGATGAACGCAGGTTGCGTGAGGGATGGTATCGGGAGATCAGGTCGGAGATGTATGGTGGGGATAGGTTGTGTAAGGCTTTGAATGTCATGGTCAGTGTTTTAAAGTGAGCTCTCTGTGGGCCGGAGGGGCCAGTGAACGGCTTGGCAGAGGGGGTAGGCAGGGGAGTAGCGTGAGGACAGATGTATTAGTCGGGCAGCAGAGTTTAGTATAGATTGGAGAGGTGCAAGAGAGTTGGCAGGGAGACCTATGCGAAGGAGGTTGCAGTAGTCAAGGCAGGAGATGATGAGGGCATTTATGAGTGTTTCAGCAGTGTCAGGATTGAGGAACGACCGAATTGGTTAAATATTTTTGAGTTGGAGTCACAGGGACTTGGTTAGGGACTACAGGTGGGGCTTGAAGGAGAGGGAGGAGTCAAGGATTACCCAGAGACATTTGGCGTGGGGGACAGGGGAGAGAGCATCATTAGCAAGTACTTTACGGCCCGCATGGCGCATGAAGTCACCTTGGTTACTAAGTGTCAAATCATGACTCCACATACAACTGTTGCTGACAAACAGTGCCTGTGTTTGGGGGGTTACTTTCTGCCTCGCTATGGCAACAAGACTATGAACACACATGTGAGAGGCTGGGACGTCTACATGCTACACATCGCGTCTACGCGTTTTGTATGGAGCGTACAGTGGGACCCTTCAACAGGCTCCAGCAGGATGATAGTCCAAGCAACGCCCACGATGCAGGCATAGGATTGGTGCCTGGAAAAATTAGCCCAAGGGGATGTTTCCCATTTTTGGTATAAATGTAGGCCTAAGGGCCATAAAAAGCTTGTTAGCCAGGGTCTCTCCCAAAGCATGATAAGCTTGTTAGCCTGGGTGGCTCAAAAAATTAGCCCAAGGGGCTGTATGCCATTTTTGGTATAAATGTAGGCCTAAGGGCCATAAAAAGCTTGTTAGCCAGGGTCTCTCCCAAAGCATGATAAGCTTGTTAGCCTGGGTGGCTCAAAAAATTAGCCCAAGGGGCTGTATCCCATTTTTGGTATAAATGTAGGCCTAAGGGCCATAAAAAGCTTGTTAGCCAGGGTGTCTCCCAAAGCATGATAAGCTTGTTAGCCTGGGTGGCTCCAAAAATTAGCCCAAGGGGCTGTATCCCATTTTTGGTATAAATGTAGGCCTAAGGGCCATAAAAAGCTTGTTAGCCAGGGTGTCTCCCAAAGCATGATAAGCTTGTTAGCCTGGGTGGCTCAAAAAATTAGCCCAAGGGGCTGTATCCCATTTTTGGTATAAATGTAGGCCTAAGGGCCATAAATAGCTTGTTAGCCAGGGTGTCTCCCAAAGCATGATAAGCTTGTTAGCCTGGGTGGCTCAAAAAATTAGCCCAAAGGGCTTAATAAAGTCTATTTATAAATAAAGCAGGGCGCTTGGCCCATTGCATATTATTGCTTGGACTAGGAGCATAGAAGAAGCAAGGCCAACTATGCAGTCCTAGGCTTGGTGCCTCAAAAAATTAGCCCAAAGGGCTTAATAAAGTATTTTTTTACATAAAGCAGGGCGCTTGGCCCATAGCATATTATTGCTTGGACTGGGTGCCGAATGAAATCAACAGAGCTACGGGACTTGTCATTAATTCCTGTCAAAAATGGGCATATTGTTAACAGCGCAATATCCCAATCATATAAATTATGATTAGGTTAATCTAGGATTGTGTACTGTCGTCAGGAGGGCTTAGGAACTTTGATGATATCCAATCCTTGTTGAATTTAATTAGAGTGAGCCTGTCGGCATTTTCTGTGGTGAGGCGGGACCTTCTATCAGTGACTATACCCCCAGGGGCACTGAAAACACGCTCTGATGTCACACTAGCAGCTGGGCATGCCAGCACCTCCAAGGCATACAATGACAGCTCAGTCCAAGTGTGCAGCTTGGAAACCCAGTAATTAAAGGGTACAGAAGGGTCGGTTAGGAAGCTGGTACTGTCACTGAGATACTGCTGCACCATGTTGGACAATTGTTGACTCCTACTCAAGGTCACCGTAGGCAAATTACGTTCTTGATTGGAAGGTCTGTTGAACATCGCCCAGTTGGCGGACATCTTACCCCCACCTCTTCTTTTCATTGATGGCGTTTGTGTCCCAACCAAAGGCTGCTGTTGGAAAGAGCTGGTTCTTCGATGTATAGCGGATTCAGACGGTGATATTGCCAGCAAAATATCAAGAAGAACCCTCTTTACATGATCCATCGTTAAGCCCCTGGATGAGTGCGACAGCAGCGACTGAAATTTGTCTTTGTACCGTGGGTCCAAAAACGTTGACAACCAGTAGAGGTCGCTGTCATAGATGTGTATGACGCGTGGATCTTTGGAGACACATTGACACATTACTTCAGCCATGTGTGCTAAGCTGCAAAGACTCATCTCCTCGGTTACAACAGAATGAAGATCACTACGCGTCGTGGCCTCTAAATCGGTGTCCGCCTCCTCCTCTTCAGCCCACCCATGCTGTACCGACATAAACGTAGGGTTGGGAGTCCCATCAGGGTTCACATCAGTACCAGAGAAAAATAAATCTTCTTCATCATCACCCTCATCACCATCTTCCTGAACCAATGTAGCCTGCTGATATTGGCTAGGGTGGCTAGGATCAGCGATGTTCAATTCTGGCTCCATAGCCATCCGCTGTGCTCTCAAAGCATCTGTTTTGAGATTCAATAGGGATTCTTGGAGCAGGCAGAGCATGGGGATGGTGAGACTTATCCCCACTGACGAGTTTGGTACAGTATTCGAAGTTATCCAGCAACTCGCAAAGGTCAGCGATCCAGACCCACTCGAAAGTACCGATGTGTGTGGTATGACTTCCAGGTTGACGGGCATGTTGCAGCTGAAATTCCGCTATTGCCTTCTGCTGCTCATTAAACCTTGCCAGCATATGGAAGGTGGAGTTCCATCGCGTAGGCATGTCGCAAATTAGCCTGTGTTTCGGCAAGTTAAATTGGATTTGAAGGGCAGAAAGACTTGCAGCTGCTGTGGACGAATGTCTAAAGTGGGCGCAAATTCGCCTCACCTTATCCAGTAGCTCAGATAACTCTGGGTATATTTTGAGGAATTTCTGAACTACCAGGTTCAGGACATGAGCCATGCAAGGCACATGTACAAGTTTACCGTGCTTTATTGCCGCCACAAGGTTTGCACCATTATCGCTCACAACTAGACCTGGTTGTAGTTCCAGTGGGGCCAGCCACTCATCGGTCTGTTGCTTGAGACCTTTCCACAACTCTGTTGCAGTGTGACGTGTGTCACCTAGGCAGATAAGCTTCAGAAGAGCCTGTTGTCGCCTTGCAGAAGCAGTACTGCAAAGCTCCCAACTCGGACGTGATGGTGCTTGAGGCTCAGCAGTGGACAAGGAAGTGGCAGAAGCAGATTGGGCACTGGACATATATGAGGAGGCAGACACCCGGAATGATGTTGGGCCCGCTATTCGTGGAGTTGGAAGTATGTCAGATGGTACAGTTTTAGAAGTTGGGACACTCTCCACCAGGTTGATCCAGTGAGCCGTTAGTGAAATGTATCTGCCCTGTCCACAACTACTTGTCCACGTGTCCGTTGTTAGGTGGACTTTTGCGGTGACAGCATTTGTTAAAGCACGTTTTAAGTTGTTAACCACGTGCTGGTGTAAGGCGGGAACGGCACTACGTGAGAAAAAGTACCGGCTGGGTACAGAGTATCGTGGTGCTGCCTCAGCCTTCAACTCCCGAAAAGACTCTGTACCCACAAGCCTAAACGGCAGCATTTCCACAGCTAACAACTTGGCTATTTTCGCTGTCACTTTTTGGGAATATGGGTGTGTCGGTTGGAACTTCCGCTGTCTTTCATACAGCTGTGGCACAGACAACTGCACGTTTGGACCAGACTGACAAGAGGATTGACTACTGTCATGTCTGTCTTGTAAAGCACCTTGGGAGGAGTACGCTTGAGCAGGAGCTGAAGCCTGAACACTTGCTGGTGAAGGATGTATCTGAGGTGGCCTGGAAGTGTTTGGATCAGAAGGCACTGATTTTGAACCCTGATAGGGTGCCCACTGAATTGGGTGCTTAAGAGACATATGCTTGCGCATACTGCTGGTGCTCTGGTTTCCTTTTACCGTGCCTCTGCTAAGCCTTGCCTGGCACATCTTACAGATAACCATATTTGGTACTGTTGGGCTATCCTTAAAAAATTGCCACACACTGGCTGTTCGTCCTTTATTTTTAATTGGAGGAAGAGGAGGATGACTCTGTTCAACACCAACTGTGGACACATTTTGGGCAACTGTGTTTGCAGTTTGTGCAACAGTTGGCACAGTTTGTGCCACAGTTGACGCTATTTGGGCAACTGTTCTCACTGTTTGTGTTCTGGAGACAGTACGCCTTTGTGATTTTGCCAGTGGTACATAGCCACTTTCGTCCTCCTGGCTGCTCTCTCTGGCTATGCAATTCAGCAATCCAGGTAGGATCTGTGGTGTCATCATCCACCCCTTCCAGTTCAAAGGATTCTGGATAAACTGACTGAGCAGGCTGGCCAGATGAGATGTGTGTCTCATCATCCTCATCATCATCCACCTCCTGAGATACTGTTTGCATGTCGTGAAAGTGTCTTTCCTCAGGACGCGCTACTTCCAAACTTTGGCCATGAGTAGACATTTCGTCTACTTCAAGTATCTCGTCAGGCAGTGACAAAGAAACCCCTTGATAAGAACCGAATAAGTCATCCGAGTGACCAAGGTCCATATCCAAATTTTCCTCTGGCTGCCGATGGGTTGAGGCAATATGACGACTTTGAGGATTGGATGGCGCTGCATTGTCTGTAGCGACACTAGAATGTCTTGCCACGGATGATTGCGTACTGCAAGAACCAGTGGTCGAGGGCGTCTGAGCCATCCAAGATGTTATCTTGTCATGCTCATCCGGCCTCAACACACGTTTTCTTTGAGTACTGGGATTTCTAGGTAGAAAAAAGGACGTTCTATCAATCCTAGGCTGTGTACTTGTACCAGTGCCTTCTTGGGCAAGACTGCTGCGGCCACGAGCTCGTCCCTGTCCCTTTGCAACATCCTTTTTGGTAATTGTTTTTTTTGAGACATTGTAGACGAATGCACAGTCACCGAGTTGGAGTTAGGTGTTGCTGTATGCGTCACTTGCTGGGGGGTAAGTGTGCGCGCTCACACTTGGCAGTGAAGCCGCACACTACACTCCCTAAAAAAATTAGTTTCAAGTGCGCACAGCCACCGAGATGTGGTTAGGTTAGCTGAATGCGTCACTTCCTGGCGGGGTAAGTGTGCGCTCTCACACTTGGCAGTGAAGCCGCACACTACACTCCCTAAAAAAATTAGTTTCAAGTGCGCACAGCCACCGAGATGTGGTTAGGTTAGCTGAATGCGTCACTTGCTGGCGGGGTAAGTGTGCGCTCTCACACTTGGCAGTGAAGCCGCACACTACACTCCCTAAAAAAATTGGTTTGAAGTGCGCACAGCCACCGAGATGTGGTTAGGTTAGCTGAATGCGTCACTTGCTGGCGGGGTAAGTGTGCGCTCTCACACTTGGCAGTGAAGCCGCACACTACACTCCCTAAAAAAATTAGTTTCAAGTGCGCACAGCCACCGAGATGTGGTTAGGTTAGCTGAATGCGTCACTTGCTGGCGGGGTAAGTGTGCGCTCTCACACTTGGCAGTGAAGCCGCACACTACACTCCCTAAAAAAATTAGTTTCAAGTGCGCACAGCCACCGAGATGTGGTTAGGTTAGCTGAATGCGTCACTTGCTGGCGGGGTAAGTGTGCGCTCTCACACTTGGCAGTGAAGCCGCACACTACACTCCCTAAAAAAATTAGTTTCAAGTGCGCACAGCCACCGAGATGTGGTTAGGTTAGCTGAATGCGTCACTTGCTGGCGGGGTAAGTGTGCGCTCTCACACTTGGCAGTGAAGCCGCACACTACACTCCCTAAAAAAATTAGTTTCAAGTGCGCACAGCCACCGAGATGTGGTTAGGTTAGCTGAATGCGTCACTTGCTGGCGGGGTAAGTGTGCGCTCTCACACTTGGCAGTGAAGCCGCACACTACACTCCCTAAAAAAATTAGTTTCAAGTGCGCACAGCCACCGAGATGTGGTTAGGTTAGCTGAATGCGTCACTTGCTGGCGGGGTAAGTGTGCGCTCTCACACTTGGCAGTGAAGCCGCACACTACACTCCCTAAAAAAATTAGTTTCAAGTGCGCACAGCCACCGAGATGTGGTTAGGTTAGCTGAATGCGTCACTTGCTGGCGGGGTAAGTGTGCGCTCTCACACTTGGCAGTGAAGCCGCACACTACACTCCCTAAAAAAATTAGTTTCAAGTGCGCACAGCCACCGAGATGTGGTTAGGTTAGCTGAATGCGTCACTTGCTGGCGGGGTAAGTGTGCGCTCTCACACTTGGCAGTGAAGCCGCACACTACACTCCCTAAAAAAATTGGTTTGAAGTGCGCACAGCCACCGAGATGTGGTGTAGGTTAGCTGAATGCGTCACTTGCTGGCGGGGTAAGTGTGCGCTCTCACACTTGGCAGTGAAGCCGCACACTACACTCCCTAAAAAAATTGGTTAGAAGTGCGCACAGCCACCGAGATGTGGTTAGGTTAGCTGAATGTGTCACTTGCTGGCGGGGTAAGTGTGCGCTCTCACACTTGGCAGTGAAGCCGCACACTACACTCCCTAAGGTGGAGTACGTGCTAGCAGCAACACACTGGTCTGCCACAGAAAAAATAACGCTCTATGGCTTATTAGGAACAAAAATCGATCTGGTGCAAAAACAAAAAGGAAACAGCACCTCAGCTAAGCCTCTGACTGCAGCTGTTAGCAAAGCTGAGTGAGTAAGCTAAGCTATGAGGTCCGTCCTGTGTGCACTCTAAGGCTTCTCCTTCCTTCCCTCCCTGCCTGCCTGCCTACACAGCACTACTCCGTCCTCCTCCTAGCTCTCAGAAGAGCTTTTTGGGTTAATATAAGGAATCTTCCCTACACTGACAATCCCTGATCTGCTCCAGCATATATCTCTCTCTCCCTATACTAGGTCAGATCGTCTCAGGAATGTGCCCAAAATGGCGGGGACAAGCCTTATATACTGCCTTGCCTGTCATAGATGACATAGGCATCACGATGGACAGCAGCCAATCATAGTCCTGACACAACCAACTTTGCTATGCCATTACTGACTATGATTGGCTATCTTCACAAGTTTTCTGACCTAACACGCACGCTGTGCTGACTCGCAACATAACAGATTCTGTATTCGAGAGTCCGACTCCCGAATACAGTATACAGGACTCGGAATCGTAGACTCGTAGGACTCGGAATCGTAGACTCGCTCAGACTCGCTGCTGACAGCGGGTATCTGTGACGAGTCAAGCTTATTGACATTGAATTCCATTGGACTCGTCACTGTGCGAGTCCAAGCTGGGAGATTCGCCGAGTAACGAGTCCTGCGAGTACCTTCAGAATCGCCGAGTCCCGAGTCCTAGCGAGTAGACTCGCCCATCCCTAGCCAGAACCTGTTTTTGGTCATGGACAATTATATGTGGCTTTCTCACGTGTGAAGAGACGATGCAATGTGAAGGTGAAAGTGGTGGATTCATGCATTCAAGGCAAATTGGTGCCTAACAGTGAGAAAGTCTTCACCAAAAATATTGTCTATCGGAATATTTTGGGATGAACTTTTGCCTATTTTATTTTTTTACCTTTTCTATTTAAAAAAAAAAAAAAAAAATTAGTTTAGTATTTACATTTTCTGTTTTTTATGTACATAGTTTTTACAATATTTGTGGAAAAACACATTTCAGATTTCATTGGAGATGTGTATCATTCTGATTTTCTCACAGGGTGATAGAAACCACTATTTTAAGCTCCAGTACTCTACGTGCTGAGAGATTTGATTTTTATTCTTTAAAGGGAGAGGTTTTTGTGAACAGCTAAGAGACGGGTGGGACGGTTGTTCACACACATCTCATTAGCAAGGTGTGTTCCACATGTTTAGATAGATAGGGACAAACATAAATTATTAATTAGATTCTACAACGACATTTTTCTTAGATTTTTTCACTTTGTTGAGGAATATACTAAATGATAATAATTGATCATTAAGGACTCACCAACAACATACTTGCTGTAATTTTCATAATTGCACATATGTAATTTGTACTTAACATGTGGTTTGTGCAGACAACATAGTTGCGGCATTGTCATCCACATCAACTGCAGTCACCTGTGGTTAGTTAGTGGATGCATCTTATGCACCTGCTGTAGCTATGTGAACTCCATTTACCGTAGGTTAACTACAAGTTTTTTTGTTATTGCATGGAAATTGCTGCAAGTCTGTAGCTGGTAACTCCTTCTGTATCAATTTACAAAATTTTATTATTTACATCACAATCCTCAAAAAAACTAAGAAAAATCCAGCCATAAAAAATAATCTAAATTATATCAATTCGGATTTAGTTAGAGTAGGTCCCACCAGGCGTAAGGGCATCTTGACGCGATTGGTGGGCTGACACAAACTGGCTGATACACACATTACTACTGTTAATTCATCAATTCAAATGATTGACACATTAAGTAGTATTGCTACTTTGTGTTCTAAGACCCTTACAACATAATAGTTCAATTTTCCTTAAATGATGTCAACCATACAAATATATGTAGTTGGTGTAAAGATGTCATTGGAATAATTGGATTATTATTTGAAAATCTTAAAAAATATATAAAAATATTCTAGACACCCGATGCATTTGCATCGGACTCACAGCTAGTATATATATAAAATCTAATATGATACTTAGAGCCGCTTTACACACACAGATATGTGTGACCAACTTCTGAACAGATCTCTGGTTGCACTGAAATCATGGACACATTGTTAGATTTTGTGGCTGTGTACAAATGTAACAATGTGTCCATGATTTCACTGCAACCAGATATCTGTTCAGAAGTTGGTCACAGAAGTTGGTGTGTGTAAAGCGGCCCTTAACCTTATGTTGTCTGCTATGCATTTCCGTCGGGAAGTCTCTGAATCTCACAAGTCACTGCGCCAACCAGACGTACACCAGATGCCATATGGGGGACACCCAAGTGATGGGTCTCCAAATATGGTGATTGCTGCTACACCCCCCCTGCTGCCTGCCGCATGCTTGCTGCCTGACACCCCCCGACGAACGCTTCCTACCCGCATGCCCACTGCCCAACACCCCTCCACCGCACGCCTGCTGCCCGACACGCTCTGCCGCACGCCTGCTGCCTGAAACCCCCCCTCCCCCCCGCTGTCCAACACCCACCTCTGCTCACCGCGCTTTGAAAATCCAAGGCTCTGTTGCCTGTGTCCAGGAGTAGATGGGGTGTAGGAACCCTGTGGTAGGTACAGAGGTCACCGCATCTCATCTGCTTCTGCACACATGCCGCAGAGCCTCAGAGTTTCCTAGCGCAGTGGGTGCAGATATATACATACACATGCACACACACATGCATGTATACACATACACACTCATGCACATACACACGCACATATACCCAAATGCAATACACATATGCACAAACACATGGATGCATGAACACACACATGCATGAACACACACATGCACAGACACACATACACACCCGCACATACACGCACACATACATACGTATGCACATACACTTGTACATGTAAGCACATACATGTACTCACATACACAAACTTGCATACACATATGCACATGCACACGCGCATGGACATACACACGCGCATGGACATACACACATGCACATACACACAAATATGCACATATACCCACAAACATGCGCATATATGTATGCACAAACATACACAATACACATGCGCACATACACACATGCACATACACGTACATATGCATACATACATACATGCCCACGCACATACTGGTACGCACATATACACACATGCAGACATGCACATACATGCATGCATAAACAAGCAAATACACACACACATATGCAAGCTCATACACACATGCACATACATGCACGTACATATATACATACATGCACATACATACATGCACATATGCACATACACACATGCCTGCACATACAAACACATGCATACAAACATACACACACACATGCAAACGCACATACACACCCATGCACATCCATACGCATACACACGTACACACATACTCGCACACATGCATACATACACACATGTACTACATACATGCATACACGCACACATATGTATACACACATGCACATACACCCACATACACATGCACACATACACACACGTACAGACACATACTCACATGCACAAACATACACATGCAGCCACCATCTTTGGACAATCAGGTATACAAAGATGGCGGCGGTGTGATGCATCACACTGCTCCACAGCAAGATTACAGTATTTACTGGATTACCTCAGAGGGGAACTTGGTTGGAGCTAATAAAGTGGTGTCTCTGTGTATTTTGTGGGGGGTTTTCACTTTACTGAAAGTATTGCTAATGGCCAGCTGTCACACTAATGGCTGACATTAGCAATAGGGCTTGGTGTCAGCTGCCAAAAAAAGGTGACATCAACCCCTTTACTACCCAGTCTACCACCACTACATGGCAGCTGAAAGAGCTGGATAACCGCCAGTTTTGACATCTCTCATGGAGGCGCCAATTCTGGGGCAGCTTCTGGCTGTACACTGTGTTCCAAATTATTATGCAAATGTTCTTTTTCTCTGATTTTTCTAAATGGTTGGTGCAAATGACAGTCAGAGTAATAAAGGTAATCACCCGTTAGAGTATACATCAAATTTTATTGAAGAAATCTCCCTATGTTAACAGTTTAATTTTCAAAATTAAAAAAACTCTAAAAGCACAGTTCCAAATTATTACGCACAGTAGAGTTTGTAAACATTTGATATGTTTGAAAGAACTGAAAATGCTCATTTGTTGAATTTACAGCATTAACAGGTCACATTCACTGAAATAAAAAGCTATTTAACTACAAAACATCCTAACAGGTCAAGTTACATGTTAACATAGGAACCCTTCTTTGATCTCACCTTCACAATTCTTGCATCCATTGATATTGTGAGTTTCTGGAGAGTTTCTGCTTGTATTTCTTTGGATGATGTCAGAATAGCCTCCTAGAGCTGCTGTTTTGATGTGAACTGCCTCCCACCCTCATAGATCTTTTGCTAAAGGTTCTCTATAGGGTTGAGGTCAGGGGAAGATGGTGGCCACACCATGAGTTTATCTCCTTTTATGCCCATAGCAGCCAATGGCACAGAGGTATTCTTTGTAGCATAAGATGGTGCATTGACATGCATGAGGATGATTTTGCTCCTAAAGGCACGTTTTTGCTTTTTGTACCATGGAAGAAAGTTCTCAGTTGGAAACTCTATATACGCTGCAGAGGTAATTTTCACACCTTCAGGAACCTTAAAGGGGCTTACCAGCTGTTTCTCAATGATTCCAACCCAAAACATGACTCCTCCACCTCCTTGCTGACGTCGCAGCCTTGTTGGGACATGGTGACAATCACCAACCATCCACTACTCTATTCATCTGGACCCTCCAGGGTTGCTCGGCACTCACAGTAAACAAGACTGTTTGAAAATTAGTCTTCATGTATATCTGGACCAACTGCAGCCGTTTCTGCTTGTGAGCACTGTTTAGGGGTGGCCGAATAGTAGGTTTATGCACCACAGCAAGCCTTTGAAGGATCCTACACCTTGAGGTTCGAGGGACTCCAGAGGCACCAGCAGCTTCAAATATCTGTTTGCTGGTTTGTAAGGCCTTTTTAGCAGCTGCTCTCTTTTTTTTTTTGAACCATCATTTTTATTGTTTTTTTATACATAGAAAAAATAAAGTCATACAAATACAGAGTAATTATACTAAACATTAATTGAAATTAATGACATGAGAATGGCCCATAAAACAGAATTGAAGAAGTAAACCCCCCACCCCTTAAATACCCTCTCTCTATTGCCTCTTTTTCTCATAATCCGTATCAATCTTGCTTCGTTTGTATCAAGAATTATTGAACTAGGATCCACATCTTAATCTGCCCAAAGTGCCTCCCAAATCCTCCAAAGCGTACCACTCCGAAGTTTTATAGGGTATCATGAACTTCTCGATCTCAGAAGCTGAGAAAGCTCTTTCAATGAATGGTTTCCATTTAAGAACAAATTTTTTAGCCATTTTGGACAAGTTTCTAAGTGATTCCATAGACTCAAGAGCTAATGTTTTCTTAAGGGTATCTTGTTCTAGTTCTAATTTTGGGACGATATCATGAAGCCAGTGCTGTAGGAGTAGCCTTTTCACTATGAAAGATATTGTGTGGAGCAGAATATGCGGTCGTTTCCCATTCCTAGTGTCTCGCGAGTAATGAAATAACCACAGCGTCTGGTCCCTTCTACTTTCGTTGGGATATAATCCCAAGGCCATCTCTCCAACCCCATTCCAGAATTTCTGTGTTTCCAGGCAGGACCATATCCCATGCTCCAGATCAGGTGAGTGTTACATTTGTGGCAGTGTACCCATCTCTCTCTATTAGCCGGTGATGGCAGGATGTTAAAACCTTTTATGGTGCCATGGAGAAGTCTGTATTGGGTATCTCTCCATTTTTCATTTATGATACATTTTCTTACTGTTCCCCACCCCTCCAACATTTTTTGTGTCAGATCAGGGTCGTCAATATGTTTCCTCCACAGGGAGAACAATTTGTGGGTAGCTGCCAGTCTGAGAGTTTGTTGTAACTTACTATATAGGCAGGATATAGACAATTCATCCAAACTTGTCCCCACCAGGTCATCCCATCCTGCACTGTCCAATTCACCCGAAACATCGCGCAGTCGGAACAGAAGATGGTGATGTAGTTGCAAACATTGTAGGAAGTGGGTTCCAGGGAGGTTATATTTAACTAAGATTTCCTTTCCAGTCAACCATCTCCTCTCCCGTACATGCATGAGGTCAGCCAAAGTCTCTATTCCGCTCGCTCTCCATGTACGGAACATTGAATTCTCTCGGCCCTGTGGGAAAGCAGGGATGACCCAGGGGTTCAGTCTCTTGGATATTCTCTATGAGAGATTCATCTTTTTTCTAACTGCCTTCCAAGTCATCACCGTATCTCTGCAGATAGTCGTATATTTTACTTTGGGAGGTAGTTCCGATAGAGAGGAGTGCAAGAGAGCAGATAGCTCCCAAGGTTTCGAAAACTCACCCTCCAGGCCTACGTCAGAGAACTTGGAAGTATTATTAATCCAGTCTAAAACATTTCTCATGACGCATGCTAGATTATAGCCCCTAACATCCGGAACTCGCAGCCCCTCATCTTCTCTTTATTGCATTAAAGTAGATAAACTTATTCTGGCTTTTCTGCCCCCCCCAGGGGAATTTAGAGAAAGCAAGATTTAGTCTTTTAATATCAGCGTGTTTCAATAACATGGGAATTGTTTGAAGCGGGTAAAGCAGTCTCGCAAAACTAATCATCTTAATGTGAAGACAGCGTCCTAACCAGGGTCGGACTGGAGTGTCTGGGGCCCACCAGGGAAATTGACTCCAGGGACCCACTCACCCGCTATATGCAAATACCTGTTAGCCGTTATACCCATTATAGCGGTTACTCCTGCACATCACTCTGCACTCACCATTACTGCGATGTACCATTACTGTAGTATACATTAAAGGGATACTTTGGTGAAAACAAGTTACCAACAATCGTCAGGTTCGGCAGGTGATCACTTAGTTATTGGTGGAATCCGACCAATCAAAACCACATCGTCGGAAGAATGTGGCACTTTTACCCCTTTTATTAACTGCAGTGGCTGGTAATGATGTGACCGCGGCTCCATTCATTATCATTGGAGCTCCCACAAAAAGGCAAACACAGCGCTCACAGCCACTGAGGGAGTGAAGGGATCATGGGCGAGCTGTCCATCACCTCTAGTCTAATGGGGACAAAACAAACCTATAACTAAGGACTGTCTTTAAGGACATTGATTTAAATGTGCTTTTTAATACTTTTCTAATATAATGAATTTTTAAGGATCTAGATCTCAAGACTCTATGCTGGATATTTTTCTATTTTTTGGACACATAATGGGGATAAAAGCTGCACATTCAGTAGTCGCACCCCCACCAACTAATACCTTATCACATCCTTAGGCCATGTGCACACACTGAGTATTTGGTGAGTTTTTTACCTCGGGATTTGTAAAACAAAACCAGTAGTGGAGCAATCAGAGGTAATATGTTCTGCATTTCTCACCATCTCCTGCTTCTGTCTTATAAATACTGAAGTGAAAAGCTCACCAAATACTCACTGTGTGAACGTGGCCTTAGACGAGATCATTACTTGCTTTCCCTGGAGAACCTCTGTAAGTGCATTTTGCTGCTGCTGTGTCACTGGACAGGAAGGGGTTAAGCAACCAAGTTTTTAATATCTACTGGAAATAAAGAATTTTCCCCTTATTGATATCAGAAAAAAACTAATAATCAACCACAATCCACTATACCAAGACCAGTAATACCACATATAAAGGAGACATACCACCACACTGTGATCAGAGCACATATTATTACTAAACTGTGATCAAATATTACCACCTGCAAGGTATAAATACTGCCACACCATGATAAGACCACATATAACCAACATATTGTAATTGAATAATTCCACATTCAAGGGACAAATACACAACACCATGACCAGAGCACATAATGCCACTACATAGTGACCAATAAAATCCGGTCAACCCATAGAAGCACCACCCAGCTCAAAATGGTTTGCCGTCGTCTGCTGCTTCCCCTCTCCTCTTACCTGATAAACCACAAGTTTGGTGCCAGACCCACTACTACATGTCAGTACTCTGTGGTGCCCAGCTGTTTCTTCTTCAGTGTGAATAGTGACCAATAATACTACAATAATGAAGATTAAAAAAAGCTCTGTATATTTGGTCAGTGTAAATACAGTGATTATCAGTGACATTATACACAGAAACTCTGTATATAGTGTCAGTGTACAGGTGATGCAGAGATCCCCAGTGACATTATACACAGGAGCTCAGTATATAGTGTCAGTGTACAGGTGATGCATAGATCCCCAGTGATATTATACACAGGAGCCCAATATATAGTGTAAGTGTACAGGTGATGCAGAGAACACCAGTGACATTATACACAGGAACTCTGTATATAGTGTCAGTGTACAGGTGATGCATAGATCACCTTTGACATTATGCACAGGAGCTCTCTATATAGTGTCAGTGTACAGATGATGCAGAGATCACAAGTGACATTATACACAGGAACTCTGTATATAGTGTATAGTGTGCGTGGATAGGTAATACACCTACTCACCAGAGATGTATCTTGGTGAAGTCATTCATCGTCAGGTTTCTTCTTCCCCTGTTGCAGACAAGTATCACGTCTTCTAGCCAGGACTCATCTCTGCAGAAAAGAACACAGTTATATACTGTATAAACCTGATCACTTCCATAGCACATTCCACATTTTTCCCAAGATTCTACACTACATCAAACGACCAAAAAAGCGACATTGTGCCGCCTCGCACAGTAACAAGGCCTCCCTTTGGTTCCTCTCATGGAAAAGTAATTTATATTACAGCAGTAATAATGTCGCCTGATTGGCCCCTACAGTAAATATGTCCCCACTTCCCACCGTATACCAATAATGTATGTTCCTCATTCTGGCCCCCATATAGTAATAACGTCTTGGGCCCCCATGTTCCCCCATTCTAGGTCCCCAGACAGACATGACAACTTCTCCAGCCATCTACATATATTACAACAAAGACAAATCTGACATCTCACATTTCCAGCCTGATCTATTCCCAAACTGGACAAACTCCTCATCCTACTGATCCCCCAATACTGAGCCGTTGCTGCTGTCCCTATTACTGCACATGCATGTTGCATGTTGCACGGGTACACACACATATTATTGCTGCTGGGGGGACAGCACACTGATTGTTGCTGCTACGGGGGGGCACATATTGCTGGTGCTAAGGGAGAGACATATGGCTGCTGCTGGGGGAGGCACACTGATTGCTGCAGCTTCTTCTTGGGGGCACACATATTGTTTATTGCTGCAGCTGAAGGAGCACAGTGATGTTGCTGCTAAGGGGGGGGCACATATTGCTGGTGCCAAAGGAGAGACATATGGTTGCTGCTGGGGGAGGCACACTGATTGCTGCAGCTGTTGCTGGGGGGCACACATACCTCATCCAGGGCTGTATTTGGAGTTCCTGCTGCCCAAGGCACTGTCAGTGGTGCCCCCCCTTGTCACAGCTCCTCCCCCATCATGGCCCCTCCCCCATCATTTCTCCTCCCCTGTTGCGGCCCCTCCCACCATCACAGACAATCTTCCCCCTATTTGCGGCCATCCCCCCAAACTTCATGTAGCTTCTCCCCCCACATTTCATCATGTAGTACATATAAAAGGTTTGTCCAGCCACAATACAGAGACATACTGATAGGATATTTACATTGTGAGCCCCTATGGGGACAGTGTTGATGATGTATGTAAAGTGCTGTGGGGTTCATAGTGTAATATAAGTGCAAAAAATATTATTCTTAATATGATGTCACAATAACAGGATCTGAGGATCTTCTATTTCGAGGTCAGGGGCTCTCTGATGCCATGTTGCTGCCTGTCTCGCTGTCATCCTCTTTTGACACTGCAGTGCGGTGGACAAGAGAGCATTAACTGGTTAATAACAAGAAGTATGGAGTGTACTAACTAAGCCATAAACCCTCCCCATATCATGTCCAGCAGACATTGTAGGATTACTATATGAATTTTATTATTAGGGTACGGACACACTGGTGTGAAACTCGGATGAGAGCAATGTGTGATTTCATCGCATTGTACTCGGACCAATGTTAATCAATCTCTGAGAGCACTGACAAGTGTCGGACGCTTTTTTCTCAGCCAGATTCAGGATGAGAAAAAAGTCACAACATGCTGCGACAGTCTGCGATTCACACCGATAATCACCAATGCAAGTCTATGAGTCCGACAAAATTACATACCGCACACTGACAGCACTCGGACCATCCGAGAGGCATCAGTTTTTTTCACGGATACATTATCATTCTGCAGCTGAGAACACTGTAAAATGTTCCTGTAAATGATTCTACAGTAATAGCTGCTGAGGAAAGAACAGATTGCACACAGATGTAATCTGAGAGAAATGTCGGACACTTGCACAGCAGTTGGATGCCAAATGCACCAAAAAACCGATGACACTCATCCGACTCTCCTGGATGAGAAACAGACCGATTTTAAGGCGGCGGGAGACAGTGTACCACCATGTCCTCAGCTCCGTGCTGTGCACAGTGTACCACCATGTCCTCAGCTCCGTGCTGTGCACAGACAGTGTACCACCATGTCCTCAGCTCTGTGCTGTGCATAGACAATGTAGCATCATGTCCTCAGCTCTGTGCTGTGCACAGTGTACCACCATGTTCTCAGCTCCGTGCTGTGCACAGTGTACCACCATGTCCTCAGCTCCGTGCTGTGCACAAACAGTGTACCATGATGTCCCCAGCTCCGTGCTATGCACAGACAGTGTATCACCATTTCCTCAGCTCCATGCTGTGCACAGTGTACCACCATGAACTCAGCTCCGTGCTGCGCACAGTGTACCACCATGTCCTCAGCTCTGTGCTGTGCACAGACAATGTACCACCATGTCCTCAGCTCCGTGCTGTGCACAGTGTACCACCATGTCCTCAGCTCTGTGCTATACACAGACAGTGTACCACCATGTCCTCAGCTCCGTGCTGTGCACAGACAGTGTACCACCATGTCCTCAGCTCCGAGCTGTGCACAGTGTTCCACCATGTCCTCTGCACACCCCCTCCATGTCCTCTGCACACACTTCATGTCCTCTGCACACACTCCATGTCCTCTGCACACCCCTCCATGTCCTCTGCACACCCCTTCATGTCCTCTGCAAACCCCTCCATGTCCTCTGCACACACTCCATGTCCTCTGCACACACTCCATGTCCTCTGCACACCCCTCCATGTCCTCTGCACACCCCTCCATGTCCTCTGCACACACTCCATGTCATCTGCACACACTCCACGTCCTCTGCACACCCCTCCATATCCTCTGCACACACTCCATGTCCTCTGCACACACTCCATGTCCTCTGCACACACTCCATGTCCTCTGGACCCCCCTCCATGTCCTTTGCACACGCTCCATGTCCTCTGCACACGCTCCATGTCCTCTGCACACACTCCCATGTCCTCTGCACCCCAATTCCATGTCCTCTGCACCCCACTCCCATGTCCTCTGCACCCCACTTCTATGTCCTCTGCACACACTCCATGTCCTATGCACCCCCTCCATGTCCTCTGCACCCCCTCCATGTCCTCTACACACACTCCATGTCCTCTGCACCCCACTCTCATGTCCTCTGCACCCCACTCCCATGTCCTCTGCACCCCACTTCCATGTCACTCTGCACACACTCCATGTCCTCTGCATACACTCCTTCTTTTTTTTTTTTTTTTTTTTTTTTTTTTTTTTTTTTTTTTTTTTTTTTTTTTTTTTTTTTTTTTTTTTTTTTTTTTTTTTTTTTTTTTTTTTTTTTTTTTTTTTTTTTTTTTTTTTTTTTTTTTTTTTTTTTTTTTTTTTTTTTTTTTTTTTTTTTTTTTTTTTTTTTTTTTTTTTTTTTTTTTCCATGTCCACATGCACTCCACCCCCCTCCATGTCCTCTGCACCCCTCTCCATGTCCTCTGCACCCCCTCCATGTCCTCTGCACCCCTCCATGTCCTCTGCACCCCCTCCATGTCATCTGTACCCCCTCCATGTCCTCTGCACCCACTCCATGTCCTCTGCACACACTCCATGTTCTCTGCACACACTCCATGTCCTCTGCACACACTCCATGTTCTCTGCACCACCTCCATGTCTCTGCCACCACACTCCATGTTCTCTGCACACACCCTCCATGTCCTCTGCACACACTCCATGTCCTCTGCACACACTCCATGTCCTCTGCACATCACTCCATTGTCCTCTGCCCCCCACTCCATGTCCTCTGCACACACTCCATGTCCTCTGCACCCCCTCCATGTCCTCTGCACCCCCTCCATGTCCTCTGCACCCACTCCATGTTCTCACCTCGCACCCACATCCATGTCTCTGCCACACTCCACCTTCCCATGTCCTCTGCACAACTCCATGTCTCTGCCACACCCATTCTGCATTGTCCTCTGACACCCACTCCATGTCCTCTGCACACACTCCATGTCCTCTGCACACCACTCCATGTCCTCTGCACACACTCCATGTCTCTGCACCACACTCCATGTCCTCTGCACACACTCCATGTCCTCTGCACACACTCCATGTCTCTTGCACACACTCCATGTCCTCTGCACACCACCTCCATGTTCCTCTCTGCACACCCCTCCATGTCCTCTTGCACACCCACTTCCATGTCCTCTGCACACACTCCATGTCCTCTGCACACCCTCCATGTCCTCTGCACACACCTCCATGTCCTCTGCACACACACTCCATGTCCTCTGCACACACACTCCATGTCCTCTGCACACACTCCATGTCTCTGCACACACTCATGTCTCTGCACACACCCACCTCCCCTCATGTCCTCTGCACACACTCCATGTCTCTGCACACCCCTCCATGTCCTCTGACACACCCTCCATGTCCTCTGCACACCCCTGCATGTCCTCTGCACACACTGCATGTCCTCTGCACACACTCCATGTTCTCTGCACACACTGCATGTCCTCTGCACCCCCCCCTCCATGTCCTCTGCACACCCCTCCATGTCCTCTGCACCCCCCTTCCATGTCCTCTGCACACACTCTATGTCCTCTGCACACACTCCCATGTCCTCTGCACACACTCCATGTCCTCTGCACACATGACACTCCATGTCTCTGCTCACACACTCCATGTCCTCTGCACACACCTCCATGTCCTCTGCACACACTCCATGTCCTCTGCACACCCCTCCATGTCCTCTGCACACACTCCATGTCCTCTGCACACACTCCATGTCCTCTGCACACACTCCATGTCCTCTGGACCCCCTCCATGTCCTCTGCACACATGCTCCATGTCCTCTGCACACGCTCCATGTCCTCTGCACACACTCCCATGTCCTCTGCACCCCAATTCCATGTCCTCTGCACCCCACTCCCATGTCCTCTGCACCCCACTTCTATGTCCTCTGCACACACTTCATGTCCTCTGCACCCCCTCCATGTCCTCTGCACCCCCCACCATGTCCTCTACACACACTCCCATGTCCTCTACACCCCACTCTCATGTCCTCTGCACCCCACTCCCATGTCCTCTGCACCCCACTTCCATGTCCTCTGCACACACTCCATGTCCTCTGCACACACTCCATGTCCTCTGCACCCCCCTCCATGTCCTCTGCACACACTCCATGTTCTCTGCACACACTCCATGTTCTCGGCACCCCCCTCCTTGTCCTCTACACACACTCCCATGTCCTCTGCACCCCACTCCCATGTCCTCTGCACCCCACTTCCATGTCCTCTGCACACACTCCATGTTCTCTGCACACACTCCATGTTCTCTGCACACCCCCCCATGTCCTCTGCACACATTCCATGTTCTCTGTACACACTCCATGTTCTCTGCACACACTCCATGTTCTCTGCACACACTCCATGTCCTCTGCCACCCCCCTCCATGTCCTCTGCACCCCCCTCCATGTCCTCTGCACCCCCTCTCCATGTCCTCTGCACACACTCCATGTCCTCTGCACACACTCCCATGTCCTCTGCACCCCCTCCATGTTTTCTGCACACACTCCATGCTCTCTGCACACACTCCATGTCTTCTGCACCCCCTCCATGTCCTCTGCACCCCTCCATGTCCTCTGCACACACTCCATGTTCTCTGCACACACTCCATGTCCTCTGCACACACACTCCATGTCCTCTGCACACACTCCATGTTCTCTGCACACACTGCATGTCCTCTGCACCCCCCCTCCCATGTCCACTGCACCCCCCCTCCATATCCTCTGCACCCCCTCTCCATGTCCTCTGCACACACTCCATGTTCTCTTGCACACACTCCATGTCCTCTGCACCCCCTCCATGTCCTCTGCACCCCCTCCATGTCCTCTGCACACACTCCATGTTCTCTGCACACACTACATGTCCTCTGCATACACTCCATGTTCTCTGCACACACTGCATGTTCTCTGCACACACTCCATGTCTTCTGCACACACTCCATGTCCTCTGCACACACTATTCCATGTTCTCTGCACACACTGCATGTCCTCTGCAACCCCCCTCCATGTCCTCTGCACCCCCTCCATGTCCTCTGCACCCCCTCCATGTCCTCTGCACACACTCCATGTTCTCTGCACACACTCCATGTCCTCTGCACACACTCCATGTCCTCTGCATACACTCCATGTTCTCTGCACACACTGCATGTTCTCTGCACACACTCCATGTCCTCTGCACACACTCCATGTTCTCTGCACACACTGCATGTCCTCTGCACCCCCCCTCCATGTCCTCTGCACACACTCCATGTCCTCTACACCCCCCTCCATGTCCTCTGCACACACTCCATGTCCTCTGCACACACTCCATGTTCTCTGCACACACTCCCATGTCCTCTGCACCCCACTTCCATGTCCTCTGCACACACTCCATGTCCTCTGCACCCCTCCATGTCCTCTGCACCCCCTCCATGTCCTCTGCACACACTCCCATGTCCTCTGCACCCCACTCCATGTCCTCTGCACCCCACTTCCATGTCTTCTGCACACACTCCATGTCTCTCTGCACACACTGCATGTCCTCTGCACACACTCCATGTCCTCTGCACACACTCCATGTCCTCTGCACACACTCCATGTTCTCTGCACACACTCCATGTTCTCTGCACACACTGCATGTCCTCTGCAACACACTGCATGTCCTCTGCACACACTCCATGTTCTCTGCACACACTGCATGTCGTCTGCACCCCCCCTCCATGTCCTCTGCACACCCCTCCATGTCCTCTGCACCCCCCTCCATGTCCTCTGCACACACTCCATGTTTTCTGCACACACTCCATGTCCTCTGCACCCCCACCATGTCCTCTGCACACACTCCATGTCCTCTGCACCCCCCTCCATGTCCTCTGCACACATGACACTCCATGTCCTCTGCACACACTCCATGTTCTCTGCACCCTTTCCATGTCCTCTGCACACACTCCATGTCCTCTGCACACACTCCATGTCCTCTGCACCCCCTCCATGTCCTCTGCACCCCCTCCATGTCCTCTGCACACACTCCATGTTCTCTGCACACACTCCATGTCCTCTGCACCCCCACCATGTCCTCTGCACCACACTCCATGTCCTCTGCACACACTCCATGTTCTCTGCACCCCCTCCATGTCCTCTGCACACACTCCATGTCCTCTGCACTCCCTCCATGTCCTCTGCACACACTCCATGTCCTCTGCAAACACTCCATGTCCTCTGCACACACTCCATGTTCTCTGCACTCCACGTCCTCTGCACACACTCCATGTCCTCTGCACACACTCCATGTCCTCTGCACTCCCTCCATGTCCTCTGCACCCCCCTCCATGTCCTCTGCACACACTCCATGTTCTCTGCACACACTCCATGTCCTCTGCACCCCCCCACCATGTCCTCTGCACACACTCCTTGTCCTCCGCCCACCCGAGTCACATGTGCGTGACGTCATCACAGGTCCTGTTCCACCAGGCACCTGTACCGCCAGGAGAGCCTACTCTATTATCCCGTCGCCCTCCCTGTTGCCTGCCATCAATCATGCTGAGTGTCTGCAGCAGCGTCATGCACAGCACCAGCACATTGCGACGACACCACCACCACTCCGAATCCTCTTCTGTCTGGACTTCTAGTGAGTTGAGGTGGGTGTGCTCCAGGAAGACCCGTTCGGGCCCATTGGGGGCGGGGCTAGGGGGCGGGGCCACAATGCCTGGGGGCCCACCATGACTTTTAACCGGTTACCCGGCGGCCCAGACCGAGCCTGGTCCTAGCAATGACAGAGGCAGATTTTTCCAACCTTCCAATTTTTTTTCAATTTTATCTACAATCGGGGCAAATTTGAGTTTGTAAATCAGCCCCGGCGTTCTAGCCAGCTGAACACCTAGGTATTTCAGGCTGTCTCTTGCCCTAGGTATACCACATAACAATTCTCCTGACATATTATGTTTCCCATCTTTAAGGAAAAGAATTTCACATTTGTCTCTATTTAGCCGTAACCCTGAAGATTTACCTATTTTTTCTATACCACTCAGAATAGACTGGAGATCTCTTTGTGGGTTTTGTACAAACAGAATAATATCATCAGCGAAGAGGGACTTCCCTCTTCCCCACCTTAAGGCCTTCGTAAGGGGTCCGTGATGCTAAGAATATTGCTAGTGGTTCGATTGCTAAATTAAAAAGGAGAGGTGACAGCGGGCAGTCTTGACATATACCCTTTTCTAGGCTGAATGTGTCTGACAAAAACCCTGGAATGCTTATACAGGCCTTCGGATTACTATAGAGAGAATGCAAAAATTGACGAAAGGGACTTATCAACCCAATGGAATCAGGGACTCGATCCAGCCATGACCACCTCACATTATCAAATGCTTTCTCTGCATCTAAGGTGATAAAGGCTGGATCTCCCCCCCCCCCCCCATTGGTATCTCACCACGTCCAAAAGGAGCATTGCTCTTCTAATGTTTGTGACAGTGGAACGTCCTCTGATAAATCCCGCCTGATGTGGCAATATCAGTCTAGGTAACATTGTTGCCAGCCTATCAGCTAAAATTTTTGAAAGAAGCTTCAAGTCCTGGTTTATAAGAAGAAATTGGTCTGTAGCTGGCTAGATCTGTTGGTGATTTACCGGGTCTTGGAATCAGTTTTATATGGGCCATATTCATTCTTTCAGGGATTGGAGCACCCTGCAAAATGGCATTGTATAGTTCCTTCAAGACAGGTGCGATTTGTTCCCTTAACGTTTTGGAAAAGTCCCCGTTAAAACCGTCGAGACCCGGGGCCTTGCCAGGGTTCAATGTTTTGATTACTGATTCAATTTCATTAACTGATATGTGTCTGTTAAAAAATTGTCTGTCGTCCTCTGTCAATCCAGTCATATTTATGGAACTCAACCATTCCTCCCCAGCTGACCCATCTACGTTTTCTTCCTCATATAGCGAGGCATAGTGTTTCCCCAATATCTGGACAATTTTTTTAGGGTCGGACCACATCTTACCATGTTTGATCCCGGTTGTCAGAATAGGGGTGGCTGGTCTCCTGCCCTTCGCCAGCTGTGCTAACAGGCACCCAGCCATGTCCCCAAATCTATTTAGGTCAATTTCTAGATGGCTCCTATAAAGATCCTCTCTTCTGACTGCCCAGGTGTCTAATGCTTTTTTGGCATTCAGCCATACCTCTTTATCTACCTCTGTCATCTTTTGTTTGTACAATAGATACGCCTCGTGGACATTGATACTGGCTTTTAAGTAATTTTCTTTGACTTCTTTTTTTCAGTCGAACGCTGTATGCCATGATGTGTCCACGTAGGACTGCTTTTGCAGTTTCCCAAAACAATCCTGGGGAAGAGCGATGTTCTGCATTATTTATGGAATAATCTAGCCACCATTCTTTAAGGAGTTTGACAAAATTTTCCTCTCTAGTTAGTGTATCAGGGAACCTCCATAAATAGTCTGTTCCCTTTTGATACACATCTTTAGTCTCTAGTAGTATCGGACTATGATCAGAGCTGACCATGTCCTCCACCTTCGATTCCATCACTCTCCGAAACATTGAGAGCGAGGTGAAAAACATGTCCAATCTCTACCAGGACTTACAGGCATGCGAGAAATTGGTATATTCCCGATCGAGGGGATGTAGCGTGCGTCATGAGTCAGTTAAATTACAATCGTGAAGTAAGTCCCCTAAAGGACTCGGCCCGGAGGGGAGTGATCTTTTGCCTCTGAAGGGCAACAGGAGATCACCACGTCTCCTATCCTCATCATCATTGAGCACCATGTTAAAATCTCCTCCCAATATTTTGTTGCACTCCTTGTCCATCAGAAGACGGTTTTTCAAACTCTGGAAAAAAGTTTTTTGTGCCGTATTTGGAGCATATGGATTATTCAAACTATAGATAACATTTTGTATCTGTATGGTCATTTGTAATAGTCTTCCTTCCTTGTCAGTCGTTGAAGACAACACCGTATGGGCCAGAGATTTATTCAATATTATCACCACTTCTGCTTTTCTATCTACGGCCCCAGAGCCATAAACATCACCCACCCACAGCTTTTTAAGTCTGAAATAGTCATTAGGTGCGAGGTGGGTCTCCTGAAGCAAGGCCACATCCGCCCCAAGCCTTTTGAGATGGCGGAGGACCATCATACGTTTCGCCGGGAAGCGGAGACCCTTAACATTCCATGAGATCCACCTAACCATCTCTGCGGCATAGGACTGGTTTCGAATGGCAGATGTGTGTCGTGTAACGGTGGTGTATATCGAGTCGGAACTTAATGTCAGTTTCTATATAAGTTATAGCATGAAAGAACAGCAAGCGAAACAAAAGTAATGAGGCTTCATCGTATCCCTCCCCCCTCCCCAACCCATATTTCTCCCCCCCCCCCACAACTCTCTCCCTCCTCATTTCTAAGTCTAAATGACTTCGCTTTTTTCCTCCTTGGTTGTGGTACGCATTACCGCAGCCCACCTCTCCAACCACAATAACCATTATAATGTAGATCAAGTAACTTTATAATACATTCCCAAGCCCCGCAGATAGGTGCTCAAAAATTTTCCATACCCTGGGTGGGTATTAATCAGGGTTTTCATCATATTTAAGATTATGCAGAGCTCCCAAATGGTCAATAAAGTCAACATAGAACATTAAACTAGTATAGGTCAAACAGTGAACAGTAAACCTACCTGGATAGACATTCTCACCCCCCCTCCAGCAAAAGACCATAAAAAGTATCAGCTATAAATTTTTTTGCCCCACACGGAGGCATGACGAGAAGTCCAGACCGAACCGGCCAAGTCCCCTCGGCCTGCCCATACCCGGACTGGAAAGGGAGAAGGAAAGAGAGAGGAAAAAAAAGGGGGGGGAGAAGCCTCGGAGAGAATATGCCATTCGAGGAGAAACGCCAATCTCCCTCCTCAATCAAAAGCATATAGAGTCAGTCAGATCAGGATTTATGTGAGGGGCTAAGAGGAGGACATCCCTCCAGCAGTTCATGGCTCTCCTCCCGCCCCACTCAAAGGATATTTTCTTATAACAGGTCTTCCACCAGTCAGTTGGGTTGTCCTGTTTTTTTTCCTGTTCCATCTGGTCACGGTTTAAAACAAAACGAAGGAACAGCGGATGTAGCGGGCGCTTAAACAGGACTGCAGGAGACGTAATTAATACTCCAAAGATTTAATAAAAATCTATAAAAATACTGCTTATTTCCACAACATGTTTCGGCGATTTGCGCCTTCCTCAGGTTCACCTGAGGAAGGCGCAAATCGCCGAAACATGTTGTGGAAATAACCAGTATTTTTATAGATTTTTATTAAATCTTTGGAGTATTAATTACGTCTCCTGCAGTCCTGTTTAAGCGCCCGCTACATCCGTTGTTCCTTCGTTTTGTTTTGATCCTTGTCCTATTGAGCGGAGCGGTGCTGCTGGTCACAGGACTTTTTAGCAAAGTTCGTTATGCTGTTCGTTTCCTGGAGCGGCGAGAACCTGCGGTGACGTGGAGCCCAGCTGACAGGTCACGTGATTGGGGGAAACCCCGGAACGGAGGACTTCGGCGGCTGCACCTACGCAGCAAGGCGCTGATCTGTGGTTATGCCAGCAGCATAACCACACCAGGTGAGCAGCAAAAGATTATAAACCCTTTCTCCCCTTAATAACACCGGATCCTACACAAGGAGCGCCTCCCTTTTCTTCATTTCTTCATCTGGTCACGGTTTGGCGCTGCTGCCTCGGTGTCATGGGTTTCTCTTGGGGTCGATCTAGTGCAGTCTCCGAACTTAGTCTGTAGGATCTTGAGGATATAGTGTCTCTATCTGATGCTAATTCAGGACCAGAAGCCCCATCCAGATCCCTTGGGCTATTAGAACCCGATCCATTTCTACCAGGTGATTTATGTCCTTTTGTGATTGTCATCATTGCTTCCTCTGGGTCAGTAAAGGACAACAGAGACCCATCCAGTGCTCTGAACCGTAAGGTAGCCAGATAGTTTAGTTGGAAACGAATGTTCCTTTTAAACAGTGTGGTACAAGCTTCGTTGAAGGCCCTTCTTCGTCTGGACACTTCTAGTAGTATTCAGCAAATACTAGGGTTTTGTGACCCAGGATCATAAGGGGTCATTTTTTGGCTTTATAAGCACATAAAATTTCCTCCTTATCCCTGTGGTTGAGATATTTAGCAATAGCATGACGTGGTTTGTCTGTATCTCTATCACGTATGGACCCTCTGCTTTCATTACCTCGGGGTGAGTCACGGGGGGGCCTATTCTGTGGGTGCGTTCTGTTATGCACTTGTGTGATAGTCTCAGCTCCTTTGGTAATTCAACTTCAAATATTTCCTCTAGTAGTTTAATGGAGATGGACTCAGGGAGGCTGACGATTTTCAAATTGCTTCTGCGGGTCCTGTTCTCTATACCATCTATCTTATTCAGAGCATTTGTCTGGAATGGTACTGAGGTGGGATTGCAAGGATTTTTCGACTTTAGTAACACCATTGACACAGACATTAAATTTACTATGGTGAAATCAACTGCAGACATACAATTTTTGGACGTTACGATAACAAAACTAGGGAGGAGTCTAGAAACTAATCTTTTTTCTAAACCCACTGACCGTAACAATATTTTGCATTACTCCAGTAACCATCCCAAAAAAATGCTAACATCAATCCCCTATAGCCAATTATTACGTGTAAAACGAATTGTGAGTGATGACCAATCATTGGATGTAGCACTTAATAATATGATGGAAAAATTCAAGAAACGTGGGTACCCCAATACAATAGTAGAGGGTTGTAGGCAAAAAGTTAACTCTGTTGCTAGAGAGATACTTTTAAAACCGAGAGTAAAAAAATCACTGGACAGGATCCCGTTAATAACAACATTTGGGGACGAAAGTAATAAAATCTCCCAAATCATACATAAGCATTGGGGAATCTTACACAGGGGTCTACCTGATGTGGCAGAGTTCTCAAAATCTCCCTTGCTAGCATATAAACGGAATAGAACATTGAAGGATCAATTGGTAAAATCAGATTGTGGTTCTTTCAAAAAAAGCACACAGACCTTTCTAACAGGAAAATCTAGGAAAGGTTGCTACCCATGTATTAATTGTGTTAGTTGTTCAGCTATGTTGAAAGGGCCTTCCTTCGTTCACCCCACTACAAATGAAAGCTTTGTGATTAAACACTTTCTAACATGTGACAGCGAATATGTGATTTATTTACTGCAATGCCCCTGCAATCTCCTGTATGTGGAGGAAACCACATTGGATATAAAAACAAGATTGAGTCAGTATAGGCATTCTATAAGAAACAAGATACCCAACTTACCGGTATCAAAGCATTTTACCGAGGCTGGCCATGGTGAGAGGGAACTTAAGTTCCGTATTATAGACCACGTCCCGAAAATGAGACGAGGAGGCAGAAGGGTACAGATCTTAAAGAAAAAATAAATGGAGTGGATTGTTAAACTGAATACATTGAGACCTGCTGGTCTAAATGTTGATTTTAAAATATATACACTGTGAGCTTTGGAATGTGATAGTCTCGGGTTCTAGTTCCCCATACCTATGTGTTTGCAGAACGGTTCCGTTTGGGGTGGGATGCATTGTGTATTTGAAATATTAAAACATTTTTTTTCTTATAATGAATTTATTTAATATCCATAGGGTGGTGAGATGAATTCCACACCTGGTGATTGTAAAGTAAAACCCCCACCTACTGAAGAAATGTCTCCCTTGAGCGGTAAAAAATGAAAATAATTATGTTGCTGGTATTGTTTGTGGCTGGGAAGTGTATTTTTATCCCTTATGTTCTCTTTTTGTCTGCATAGACATTAGGCTGAGGCACTTATATACAACTCCAGTTCTGTATTTATATTTTTTATGGAGCTTAAATATACTGTGCCATTGAGGTCTGTGATTTTATAGAGAATGGGGTGTCTTGTTCCATACATACCAGCCGCTTAACCTGACCCAGGGACGTACCACACTATACAATATATTTTCTGCTGCTTATTTTAGTGTTCCATCTGTGTTTGGAGCGTTCTATTAACTAATTGCAGCATTACCGCTTTAAAAACGGGAATTTTATATTAATATAATGGTCACGCTCTGTATATGCTCCCAGGACACAGTACCTCGAGGTCCGCGCTGCCACTTCAGAAAGGAACAAAAGAAGCCAGTACAAGGGAATGTCTGGATCAACGATTCTTCTTTATTAGCCTACGCGTTTCAGAGTTATTTCCCAACTCCTTCATCAGGGAATGTCATGATCACAATGAACTTCCACATATTTATAGCGATAAAGTGCACAGTCATTCCATTAATGACGTCACATAGAGGGCGGAACTCCAGTGACGTCACTACATTTTGACAACAGAGAAACGTAGTGAAAGATAACAATGGACATTAGCAACAATTAATACAAAGTGCAATGTATAGTCTCCTAAAAACACATTATAAAATTATTTCTCCTTCGCCTCATTGGGGGACACAGGACCGTGGGTGTTATGCTGCTGTCCACTAGGAGGCGACACTAAGCAGAATCTGCAAAAGAGTCACGTGGCTCCTCCTCTGCAGCATATACAGCCCAGAGCAGGAAGTGCTTCTCCAGTTTTTGCTTAGTGTCGAAGGAGGCACACGACCATTTTTACTCTCTATTTTTTCTCATCCTTTTTTCTTCCAATGAAGAAAAGTGGGTCCGGTGTGACCCCCGGCATGCTCCTTCCTCGGCCACACACTGTTGGGGCGCTGGGTTGAAGTTGAGAATCCTTACATATGCCGTGCTCCTTTCTCGGCCTCCCACTGTTGGGTTGCTGGGTTAAAGTTGAGACAGCCCAGCATAACATCCACCTTCCTCACTCCCTCGGGGTCCTGAGTTGAAGCCAGAGCTGGACTACCTGCCAGATGACGTCCCCCTAATCACCCTCTGGGTGCTTAGGCTGAGGCACCATAGGTATCAGCAGCACATGCTGCATTCTGGGCTGGGACTCTGGATGGATGCCTGCAGGAGCGCAGGCTCAGAGATGACCCCCTAATCATCCTATGGGTCATTAGGTTTAGGCACCACAAGTACCAGCAGCACATGCTGCACTCTGGCCTGGGCCTCTAGATGGATGCCTGCAGAAGCACAAGCTCAGATACGACCCCCTAATCACCCTATGGGTCATTAGGCTGTGGCACCACAAGTGCCAGCAGCACATGCTGCATTCTGGCCTAGGCCTCTAGCTGCAGACAGGCGCAGAGACGAACCCCTAATCTCCCTATTGGTCATTAGGCTGTGGCACCACAGGGCCCAGCAGCACATGCTGCATTCTGGGCTGAGATTCTGGAGCATATCACCCTGTGGGCATTATGCTGAGGCACCTGGCTGCCTGCAGGAGTGCAGGCTCACAAGTGCAGCTGCACTTATCTTCCCCAGGATCCCGGTGGGGTCCGGATTCAGCCCCACTCAGCCCTGCACTTCCTTCCATAGGACCCCATTCTCCCTGCAGCTCCCACAGTCAAGGCAGGGGGAAGAGGTACCCAGCTCCCCCCCAAGCTGCCCCTGCAAGGCAGGCAGCAAGGTACCTGGGGTGGCAGGGATCCTCCATGGCGGCGGCTCCGGATGCTTTCCGGACCTCCGCGCCGACCCCCCGCCATTTGCGGGGCCTCAATTCACGCTAGGCCCCGGCTTCAGGCCTAGCGTGGAAGACGCCGCCTATCCCCGCCCACCGCCCGCCCTCCGGATAGCGTCAAATGACGCGGCTCCGCATCACAGAGAGGGGCGGGAAGTCCCTTTGGGTGCTTGTATTGCGCGCCCATTCAGGTTCCCGCCCCCTCCTTCTCCCTCTGGCGGCGCCAAAACGGCTCTGGGCGCCATTATAAGCTGAAACACTGTGCAGCACAGCGGCCACATAAGGCTATGGGGGCATATACAGAACAGCAGGGATGGTTTCCCTGCAGCAGCTCTCTCCCCCCCCTGCACACCAGGTGTGACAGGCTGTGGGGCAGATGCAGGACTGCCAGCAGGGATATAGTTCCCTGCTGCAGTTTCCTCTCCCCCTGTACATCATGTCTGTGCCATGTGTGATACCTCCCTCCGGACTCCATAAGTATAGAGGGCCAGTACAGAAAGTGGGCAAACTGTCATATTCTGTCCTGAAATACTCTGTGCTGCTGTGAATACAATTAACTGCTGCATCACAGCGCTACCCTCACTGACATCACAATAAGTGTACCGTGCCCTACAAGATCTCTCCTGACATACTCTGTGCTGCTGTAAACCTTTTTTTTCAGCAGCTGTACATAATGTCAGTGAAGAAATTAGGCGTCAGCATATTCTCAGTACGCACAGGGGACACGTGATCCACCAATGCCCTATGAATGCAATGTGTTTATTCTGTGTCGTTACAGTGCCACGGCTTCGCCTATGTTCGTCTGACGTTTTACCTCTTATGCCTCTCACCCAGCGAGCAGAGTTCCTCTGCCTAGTGTGGGTGACACTCTAATAGGCACAGCCTGGCTTTCCTTACACCGGGTCAGCCACTGATGCCAGTACCTATCAGAGCACATAATGCTACATCTAGATAGACAGTTGTTACGTCTGCGACTGTCGCAGTTTATGGAGACTAGCATGCGCCAGGATGATGGCTCCGACGTCTGATAGTTTTTCGCAATCCAACCCCAGACTTGGACCTTCATGCATCTCTAAATCAACGTTCCATCTCACAGGAAGCTAAATGTCGATACTTCGAACATTCATCTGTGTCTCAAAGGACACAAGACCGTACCCATGGGACCTTCAGGGCCCCGCTTTCCATACGGGAGTTTTATTGGGTTGCGTTTCCGTGGCAGGGTTCGTACGGTACCTTATCGGACGACAAGGTTCCTGTAGGGACACAGCTCTGCTGAACAGAACACTACAGCAGGCCTCAGAGTCCGCTACCATACCTTGGGAATGCCAATCGCACAGCACCAAACGGTGCCTCACTCGCCGTCGGCAATCCAGATTCCAACCTTTTCGGAATTCATTTAGCGGATCATCGTCTAGATCGACACAAACTCGATCAACGCACATATAGCGCTCACAGACAACCCTCCAAATTAAAGCTCCCGTTAAATTCAGAGACTCATTATGCCTGTGTTACACGCACAATGTGTTAAAAGGTTCTATGCCGGTGCCACATGCACAGCGAGGTTTTTAAAGGCTCTACTCCAATTCCCTTGTAGTCCATAAACAAGAACGTGCAGTACATCCTGTGCTAGACTGACACAGCTAGACAAACATACCTGGGACAGTTTTTTTCCGCACGGATCCTCTCCGCTCCATAATGATAATTTATTAGGGAACACGGAAAATACCTTGCATCCTTAGATATACAAGATGAATACCTGCATGTTCCTCTTGCAGCTGCTTATCATATTTACAATTTACAAAGACGATTCCTAATTGTGGCGTTTCCGTGCACACTTGTTACAGTTCCCTAACTGGTCACAAAGGTTATGGCAGTCGTCTGGTTTTCCTGCGTTCCAGGGACGAGGTCTCTCTTCCACACCTGGACGTTTACTTCTCAACACACGACCTTCACGGATTGAGAACGCAGCGTCTCTATTACGAGGAACACTTTCTTAAGACTTGGTTGGCTGGGCATCCTCCACAAGTCTACCCCAGTTTTCACTGCAGTCTTCGTATTTTCGGAATACAGTTCAATACATTTGAAGTTCCGGTCAAACTTTTTCTGAGACTAGACATAGGCACTTCAACTAGAGGTCCGCACTCTCCTTCAACGGTTTCCTCAGCCTGTCAGACCTGAATTGAGGGTCAGAAGCAGGACGGCGGCAGCACTGGTGGTTATTCCTGCTCCTCAAGACTTCCCAGTTCTCCATGCTCACGTCATGAGATACCATTGTACGATCACCTCAGGAGGTGTCTCCTTCCAGTACCAGCCATGTAGTATCTCCTGTGGTGGCTCAGCCACTCACTAGTACACAGGGGAAGTATTTTCTTCTGCCAAGTTGACGTGCACTGTACCTACATCTCAACATTAGGAACAAATGGTTCTGTTTGGAATCAACGATACTCATCGTCCCAACACTGCAGACCTGATCCCCTCTTCTGGCGGACTGCCATGTCAGAAGGCAGTCTGACAATGCCACGGCTGTGGCATATGTTCACTCACTAGAGCAAATCCCGCAGTTCCCAGCCAATAAAGGAAGTTTACCACATTCTTCAATAGGCGGAATTCTCAAACTCTGTACTCTTAGCTGTCATTCTACCGCTTGTAGATGCCGAGAGATTACCTCAGATTAGGGTTCCTACATCCAGATGTTTTTAAACAACTCTGACATCACTGGAGAACTCCAGAAGTACCAGTAATGGTGTCACACCTCATTACCAAGGTGCCTAGCTTCATAGCCAGGTCCCACGACCCACAGTCATGGACGGCGGGAGGTCTGATATTGGACTGAACCCAATTCCAATTCCACTACATTTTCCTCAGGCTACCACTATCCCAGGGTAGTGAAGATAATCAATCTGGACTGTCAGCAAATCATCCTTGTGAACACACACACACTGACCCAAGCGCGCTTGGTATGCCGATCTCGTCCACTTCATAGCAGAAGTGCCATGCGGCCTACTGGATCGTCCAGACCTGATCTCTCAAGGCCGTCTTATCAACATAGTTTATCGACTCTAAATTCAACGACGTGACCCTGGAGACCCGGGTGTTCACATAATGTTGTCGCGACCTCAGTCAAGGCGCGGACACCGGTTTCAGAAGAGTTATCCCATCAACATGGAAGGCCATTTTCTTTTCTTCTCGTGGGCTTTCACCTTAGCACAGGTCCCTCTCAAGGGGTCCCAGTTTCATCAAATCGCATCTACACTCACGCCTGTCCTTAGGTCCTCTCTAACGACAAGCTTCAACCCCTTTTTCATTCCTTCTCGGCACCGTCTTACTGCCAGACCTCAAGTCTGCCGACTTGTTCCTCCCTCTCAAAGTCTTTTAGACCCGGGGGTCTTGTCCCTCGTCCTCGCGGCTTTACGCTAACCACATTTTAAGCCATGATGAAAAATCCCCTTCGTCTTCTCACACAGGGAGTGGTTTTCTGGATAGCAATTACCTCTCTCCGCCTTTTGTTTTTTTCTGGTCTCCACCCAGGCAAGGTTGTCCTAAGTCCGGTTAGTTTTTTCCCTTAAGATGGTGGTGTCTTTTGTTGCCCGCCTACCAGAAGATATATTTCTGACGGAGCTAAGCCACATGCCAGCTCATTGGGACAAGAAAGCTCTACATTACTGGGCCTTGGTCAGAACCCTACGCATGTACGTGCCCAGGACAAGTTTCCTTTTAAAAATAAAAAAAAAAAAAAAAAAAAAAAACAAAAACCTCTCTTTCCTTCTTCCAGAAGGATAAACACTGCAGACAGGCCGGGCTCTACACATACCTAATCAGATGGCTGGGTGCTTATTGCATTATTTAAAAAAAAAATAAAAAAATAAAAAAATTTAAAAAAAAGGAATTAAATGAATAAGTATTACTGAATACTTTATATCATTAATGATATTATTACTCTTATTATTATTATTTATTTAGGTAGTAACTTTCATCCATGGTGCTGTATCTTTTCCAGCCACGGACACAGCACATTCTCCATGACCGCGGGGGTCTCATAGGCTACCGTGCTATTAGGCACCAGGAGTTAGCACAACCAGTGTGTAAGGCAGCCGCGCGGCCAGCATGCACATGCTTACAAAACGTTTTACGTTCTCACTCAGTCCTCGGCAAATGCAAGTCTGGGAAGCCGTACCCTCCAGGCGGCAGTAGCCCACCTGTAGGTGCATTGTTGTTTTTATTCAGTAGTGATTTCCATTGCTGTTCCCACCCAGGAACTGCTTTAGGACGTCCCACGGTCCTGTGTCCCCCAATGAGGCGAAGGAGAAAAGGAGAATTGTGTGTACTCACCGTAAATTCCTTTTCTCTTAGCCTCTAATTGGGGGACACAGCACCCACCCTGTTACCCGTTTCGGGCCGTTACTAGGTTCTCATCTTACTCCTGAGAGGTTATATAGTTGCCTGTTTATTTTCCAGGCCTGCTTATACTGTTATTACATAATTGCCTGTTCGGTTACAGGTTTTACCTTACTGTTATTATGTGGCTGCCTGTTTACTTAACAGGCCTTATTTTACTGTGATTCTTGTCATTCTTCTGTTCATTCTCCTACTGCTTTAGCACAAAACTGGAGAAGCACTTCCTGCTCTGGGCTGTATATGCTGCAGAGGAGGAGCCACGTGACTCTTTTGCAGATTCTGCTTAGTGTCGCCTCCTAGTGGACAGCAGCATAACACCCACGGTCCTGTGTCCCCCAATTAGAGGCTAAGAGAAAAGGAATTTACGGTGAGTACACAAAATTCCCCTTTTTTCAAGTTTAAAATAAAAATAGAAAAAGAAAAAAAGAAAAATACTAATTGGCCTTAGGAATAGAACTCAAAAAATATAGAGCTCAAAAAAATATATAGTGAGGAGTCACATTTCTCCATCAGTGGGATAATCAATGTGAGCCACATGTATTGGTGAGAAATGAAGTGAATAAGAGAGAAGTAGAGGACACCATGCACCATGGTGAAGGCGAAAAAAAGGGGGGGGGGTGATATACCATTAAAAACAAATTTGGTGTGTTTCAATAAATTAAGTGTATTTTAACAAATTAAAAATATATTTTTATTGTATTGGAGTTTACATTGATGCACTACTAATGAATTTATTTTATCTTTTTTAGGTAATAAAAGAATCAATGATCAGATTTCAAGAAGAAAAATATTTTTATTAATGTTTTGTTTAAAAAATCTGGATAAAATCATCACTCTATTTATATAATAAAGGATTTTTTATAAAATTATTTGTTCAAATTATTTAGGGATTTCGTTGGGCATATATTTAATAATGATTGTAATTTTAAAAGTGGTCACTAGATGGCAGTCTCAACCCAGAAATGATCGTGCTCAGTATTCAATAGCTGACTCGGATTTGGAAACATTGTATCTAGGTGCAAATAGAAGTGGCAGCGCGGACCTCGAGGTACTGTGTCCTGGGAGCTGATTATACCACAGGGATCTGTGGAGAGTACGGTCCTGCAGCAGCTACTTGTATCTGAGCGATCATTACCAGTTGTGGGTTTTCACAACTGTATCAGGTGAGCAGCCTCTTTGTATAACCTTTTGTCCTTTTTCAAAGAAGATATCACCCTATGTGCGCATTCTTGAATTTTATAGATTTATTAACTTCTGGTGTGCTGGTGGACAAGCGTGACCAAGAAGGTTTATAAGGAATAGCAGCAAGGGTGTAAAGGATTTCAACATGGATTACCTTAATAACAGGTTTTCTCTTCGTGAGAGATTAATTTTACAAACTATTGGCATAAATACTTTTAATACTACACATAGTGTGGTCACACAAGATAAACTGTCTGAGGATGACACTAAAGAAATGAAGGATTACCTGCACACTTTGGAAGATCTGTTAAAGAATGAAATTAAATATGGAATCGATGCTAGATTTTTATCACTTTATATAGATGAAGAAATCTGTCCCAGAGGATTGAGACTGGTACTAAATTCTCCTTTCAGTGATGATGCTGATTTTACAAATAATTGGAATGAACAATTGAAAGGATGTATGAAAAATTTATTGACTTTATTGTATTTAAAAAGAGATGGGTTAGCTGATGAGGCGACAAAACAAATAGAACTACTCTCTTTAAAGTTGAAAAAATATGAGACTTTTGCAGAATATAAGAACATTTATTCCAACATATGTATTAATATTGCACAAACTGAGCATGAGACCATTTTAAAAAAATCAAAAAAACTGAATAGGGATAGGAAAGATTACTCTGTAACAATAAATGGAGCTGAAACAAATAATTATGCAAATATCACCAGAAAAAGATCTTTTTCAGATTCAGGAACAGATTCCAACCACCCTTTTAATAGGTTTCCTACTAGGAGGTTTTCAAATACTAGATGGCAAAAAAAACACATAAATCCCCCCACTGTAACTCCAAAAGAAACCCCCTTAAGTGTAGCAAACACTGCAAACTTGAATAAAAATATAGTCTCAACACCTAGACATAATGAAATTATCCCTGAGACAGTTCCTGAAGTAAAAATAATTAATGGTGGATCTCTTGATAAAGATGATCCTGATACCAATGATACTAATGATCTCATTATAGAAACTGGTAGCAATGAAGATATAACCTCAGATGGAGAGGTCTTTGATTCTTCTTTAACCCCTTCACCCCCGAGCCCATTTTTGCTTATTTTGGCCTTAATGCCCGAGCCATTTTTTGCAATTCTGACCAGTGTCCCTTTATGAGGTTATAACTCTGGAACGCTTCAACCGATCCTAGCGATTCTGAGATTGTTTTTTCGTGACATATTGGGCTTCATGTTAGTATTAAATTTAGGTCAATAATTTTTGCGTTTATTTGTGAAAAAATCAAAAATATGGCAAAAATTTTGAAAATTTCGAAATTTTCAAATTTTGAATTTTTTTTCTGCTAAACCAGAGAGTTATGTGACACAAAATTGTTGATAAATAATATTTCCCACATGTCTACTTTATATCAGCACAATTTTGGAAAAAAAAAATTTTGGGGGTAGGAAGTTATAAGGGTTCAAAGTTCATCAGCAATTTTTCATTTTTCCACCAAAATTTACAAAACCATTTTTTTTAGTGACCACATCACATTTGAAGTCCGTTTCAGGGCTGTACACAACAGAAAACACCCAAAAGTGACACCATTCTAAAAACTGCACCCCTCAAGCTACTCAAAACTACATTCAAGAAGAATATTAACCCTTCAGGTGCTTCACAGGAACTAAAGCAAAGTGGAAACAAAAAATAGATATTTAAATTTTTCCAACAAAAATATTCTTTTAGCCTCAAATCTTTCATTTTCACATGGGCAACAGGATAAAATGGATCCTAAAGTTTGTTGGGCAATTTCTCCTGAGTATATCGATACCTCATATGTGGTCATAAACAACTGTTTGGGCGCACGGCAGGGCTCCGAAGGGAAGGAGCGCAATTTGACTTTTGGAGCTAATTTTCCATTCAAAAAGTGAAATTGCGCTCCTTCCCTTCTGAGCCCTGTCGTGCGCCCAAACAGTGGTTTATGACCACATATGAGGTATCAATGTACTCGGGAGAAACTGCCCAACAAATTTTAGGATGAATTTTATGCTGTTGGCCATTTGAAAATTTAAAAAATTAGGCTAAAACAAAATTTTTGTGAAAAAAAAGTACTTTTTAATTTTTACAGATCAATTTGTGAAGCACCTGGGGGTTCAATATGCCCACTACCCATCTAGATAAGTTCCCTGGGGTGTCTAGTTTCCAAAATGGGGTCACTTGTGGGGGAACTCCAATGTGTAGACACACAGGGGCTCTCCAAACGCAACATGGTGTCCGCTAACAATTTGAATGGAAAATCAGGTCAACTTGTTAGCGGACACATGTCACGTTTGGAGAGCCCATGTGTGCCTATACATTGGAGCTCCCCCACAAGTGACCCCATTTTGGAAACTAGACACCCCAGGGAACTTATCCTGATGGGTTGTTAGCATATTGAACCCCCAGGTGCTTCACAAATTAATCCGTAAATACGAAAAAGTACTTTTTTTCCACTTTTTTTTTTTTTTTCCCATTTATTTGTGAAGCACCTGGGGGTTCAATATGCCCACTACCCATCTAGATAAGTTCCCTGGGGTGTCTAGTTTCCAAAATGGGGTCACTTGTGGGGGAACTCCAATGTGTAGACACACAGGGACTCTCCAAACGCAACATGGTGTCCGCTAACAATTTGAATGGAAAATCAGGTCAACTTGTTAGCGGACACATGTCACGTTTGGAAAGCCCCTGTGTGCCTACACATTGGAGCTCCCCCACAAGTGACCCCATTTTGGAAACTAGACACCCCAGGGAACTTATCCTGATGGGTTGTGAGCATATTGAACCCCCAGGTGCTTCACAAATTAATCCGTAAAAACGAAAAAGTACTTTTTTTCCACTTTTTTTTTTTTTTCCCATTTATTTGTGAAGCACCTGGGGGTTCAATATGCCCACTACCCATCTAGATAAGTTCCCTGGGGTGTCTAGTTTCCAAAATGGGGTCACTTGTGGGGGAGCTCCAATGTTAAGGAACACAGGGGCTCTCCAAACGCGACATGGTGTCCGCTAACAATTCCAATTGTTAGCAAACACCAGGTTGCGTATGGAGAGCCCCTGTGTGCCTATACATTGGAGTTCCCCCACAAGTGACCCCATACACATATAATCATATATAATCACACATATAATATAATTACACATATAATTACACAACTGTACCCAGCCTTTCAGAAGGACAGGTCACCGTGAGGCGAGGCCTGGCCTTTCTGCAGGAAGGGATTTGTTCTAGCACCGGAATAAGACCCCAAAGCCATGGTACAGACTAAGGGGGCACTTATCGTAGTGCATGTCAGGTTGGTGTGTTGTAGTGTACATCAGGGTGTGTATGTCAGGTTGGTGTGTTGTAGTGTACATCAGGGTGTGTATGTCAGGTTGGTGTGTTGTAGTTTACATCAGGGTGTGTGTGTGTTTGTGTATGATGTTGTGGGTGCATGTCAGTCTGGGGTCGTGTGATAAATTTCGAAACATCCAAAGATACACAAACCTGGTTTGTCAGGGCACGTTTTACATTGGGTTTGGACGGTTGTTCTGCTCCCCCTTTGATGGCAGACCCGGCACCTTTTTCTTGGCCCCTTCTCTGTAAAATGTTGCCCTGGTACCACGCGGGAATATCGAGTTCCAGGAGTGCTGGGGCCCCCTTCATCTTCTTCTCTTCGTCTTCCTCTTTCTTCTCTTGGTCTTCGTTCTCGTCCTCCTTCTTCTCTTGGTCTTCGTTCTCCTCCATTCAACAGGGCCTTGATCACCTTCACCTGGAACTCAAGAAAGGTGTTAGTGGTGTGACCTGCACATCGTGACAGCAAGTATGCATTATACATTGCCATTTGGACAATGTACACGGCCAGTTTTTTGTACCACTTCCTCGTTTTCCGCGTGGCCCTGTAGGGCTTGAGGACTTTATCAGAACGATCAACTCCTCCCATGTTCTTATTGTACCCCAGGACACATTCCGGTTTGTGGACCTGTCCTGGGGTACCTCTGGTGGTGGTGGCCCTGGTGCCGGGACCATGGATCGTGGTCAAGATAAAGACATCCCTTCGGTCTTTGAACTTGACCAGTACCATGTTGCCGCTACATTGAGCTCGGCTCCCACCTCTTGGGAGAGGCTGCTCAATTAGCGGCATAGGGAGATCCCTCTTGTTTCTGCGCACAGTACCGCAAGCGGCGGTAGTTCTGGCAGAGAGGGATCTGAAGAGCGGGACACTTGTATAAAAGTTATCAACGTATAGATGATAACCTTTATCAAGTAGTGGGTGGATCAAATCCCACACTATTTTCCCGCATAACCCCAGAGCAGGGGGACACTCTGGGGGCTCGATCCTCGAATCCTTCCCCTCATACACTCTAAAGTTGTGAGTGTACCCTGAGGTACTCTCACAAAGCTTGTAGAGCTTTATCCCATACCTGGCCCTCTTGCTGGGAATGTATTGGCGGAAACTAAGCCTACCTTTGTAAAGGACGAGGGATTCGTCCACACAAATTTCCCGTTTGGGAACGTACACTTCAGCAAACTTGCTGCTGAAGTGGTCGATGACCGGTCGAATTTTGAACAATCTGTCAAAATTCGGGTCATTACAGGGAAGGCTGTCAGTGTTGTCCCTAAAGTGGAGAAATTTATGGATGGCGTCGAATCTGTTTCGGGCCATCACCTCGCCGTACACTGGAGTTAGAAAAAACTTATCTGTACTCCAGCATTGGCGCATTTCTGGTCTCGTCACAATCCCCATATGAAGTATCAAACCCCAATATTTCATAATTTCTCCAGAGTCCGCAGGAGTCCAAGAAGAAAAGATGGAATCTGGGTTTTGGACCAGAAACTGTTGGGCGTACAGGTTCGTCTGCTCCACCATGAGCCTCACAAAGTCCTCAGAGAAAAAGACTTTGAAAAAGTCAATTTCCCTGAAGTTTGTGGCCTCAAACAGGATTCCTGATTGGGGAATAAAATCAGGAATCTGTGGAGTGTACCGATCAGGGACGGGGATCCACACAGGGGCCCTGGTGCTAGGTTGGGCATGCCTAGCACCAGGTGGAGGGTTACTAACTGACAGCTGTGGGTCTTCCTCCGACTCCTCTTCTCCAGGCTCAGACTCCTCTTCCTCGGACTCCAACTCCTCTTCCTCTGGCTCCGGACGATCTCTTGTCCTCCGCCGTCTTCGTGGTGGTGGCGAGTCGGTGTCACTGCTGCAGATTTCACTGTCGGAGGAAGAATGTGAGGAATAGTGGAACGTGGGGTCCACTTCCTCACTGTCAGCATTGGAGGCAAGTATAGCATATGCCTCCTCAGCCGAGTACACCCTTTGTGACCTTGATGAGCGGGACGGGCGCGACATGTTGTATGTGCTTTGTGCTTGTGTAAAAAAAAAAAAAGTAAACTTTTTCTTATTGTGCGTGTACGTGTGTTTAGTGTGCGTGTATGTGAACGTTAACTGGTGTAACTTTCGGGGCGACGGTCAGTCAGGGGCGGCGGACGACGACGGTCCGTCAGGGGCGGCTGACGACGATGGTCAGTCAGGGGCTCACTCGGGCCAGGCAGCGGTCGGTCAGGGGGTCACTCGGGCCAGGCAGCGGTCGGTCAGGGACTCACTCGGGCCAGGCAGTGGTCGGTCAGGGGCGGCTGACGACGACGGTCGGTCAGGGGCGGCGGACGACGACGGTCGGTCAGGGGCGGCGGACGACGACGGTCGGTCAGGGGCGGCGGACGACGACGGTCGGTCAGGGGCGGCTGACGACGACGGTCAGTCAGGGGCTCACTCGGGCCAGGCAGCGGTCGGTCAGGGGCTCACTCGGACCAGGCAGCTGTCGGTCAGGGGCTCACTCGGGCCAGGCAGCGGTCGGTCAGGGGCTCACTCAGGCCAGGCAGTGGTCGGTCAGGGGCTCACTCGGGCCAGGCAGCGGTCGGTCAGGGGCTCACTCGGGCCAGGCAGCGGTCGGTCAGGGGCTCACTCGGGCCAGGCAGCGGTCGGTCAGGGGCTCACTCGGGCCAGGCAGCGGTCGGTCAGGGGCTCACTCGGGCCAGGCAGCGGTCGGTCAGGGGCTCACTCGGGCCAGGCAGCGGTCGGTCAGGGGCTCACTCGGGCCAGGCAGCGGTCGGTCAGGGGCTCACTCGGGCCAGGCAGCGGTCGGTCAGGGGCTCACTCGGGCCAGGCAGCGGTCGGTCAGGGGCTCACTCGGGCCAGGCAGCGGTCGGTCAGGGGCTCACTCGGGCCAGGCAGCGGTCGGTCAGGGGCTCACTCGGGCCAGGCAGCGGTCGGTCAGGGGCTCACTCGGGCCAGGCAGCGGTCGGTCAGGGGGTCACTCGGGCCAGGCAGCGGTCTGTCAGGGGATCACTCGGGCCAGGCAGCGGGTCGGTCAGGGGGTCACTTGGGCCAGGCAGCGGGCGGTCAGGGGGTCACTTGGGCCAGGCAGCGGGCGGTCAGGGGGTCACTCAGGCCAAGCAGCGGGCAGTCAAGGGGGCACGCTCACGAGGGTGATCACAGGTGCTGGGGATGGCCCTGGTGGCAGAAGCAGCAGAGCAGCAGAAGAGGGCACAACACCGAGCAGACCGGACCGGTGAGAACGAGCTCTGGGGAGGGGGGAGAGAGCAAACACAGTGGAGGGGGGGAGAGAGCAAACCCAGGGGAGGGGGAGAGAGCAAACTCAGGGAAAGGGGGGGGAAGAGAAGACAAAAGGGGAGGGGGGGAGAGAGGACAATGGGGAAGGGGGAGGGGGAGAGGACAATGGGGGAGGGTGGGAGGACACCAGGGGAGGAGGAGAGGGAGCGGATCACAGCAGAGGGGTACTTACTATCGGCGGCGGTGGCTGCAGCAGCGGCGATCGGCGGCGGCGGCGGCAGCTCCGGGCACGTTCGGTGACGGCAGGGGGGCTCACACCACGTGGGCACGGTCGGTGGCAGCGGAGGGCTGCAGGGGTGCACGCTCATCAGCGTCCACCGACAGAGTGGAGCTGATGAGCTACATTGTAAACATCCCCCTGCACATCTGATTGGAGGGCTTGCATCACATGGATGCTAGCCCCCAATCAGATCGGGGGGGGCACACACACCTCACAGTGCCCCAGCCAATGCCTGATGCTTTGAGCATCAGGCTATGGCCAGATTGAAAACATTACACCAATTTCTATTGGTGTAATGTTTCAATCATCACTTTTGGCTAGTTGTGAATTAACTAGCCAATCGGAGGGCTCCTAGCCACGGGGGGGGGAAATCCCCTCCCGTGGGGTCATCTAGAGGTTGTCCCCTAGCTGCGGCTCTATTAACCCTTTCGTGAACCCGGTTAATAGAGCCGCAGCAAGGGGGAAACCGCGATGACGCAGCGTATGCGTCATCGGGCGAGAACGGTGATGTTTCCATGGCGCATACGCTGCGCGCCCGGGCGGGAAGGGGTTAATGGAAAGTATCATTTCAAAAGAGGACTGGGAGGAAATTGAAGCAGAAAAAAAGAAGAAAGTAATAAATGATCCCAAGACACAAACATCTGTTCCCCGAAAACCAGATAAATCCGCCTCCATAACCATTGAAGCATTAGTACACCAGGAATTTAGTAAGAATGAACTAAGTTTAAGTATACCAAAAACCCCTATAAAGATAATACAAACTAAAGATTTGAATGCTGAGGAACGTCTGCAGAAAATTAAAGATCAGATAAAAAGAATTACCGTATATACTCGTGTATAAGCCGAGTTTTTCAGCCCAAAATTTGGGCTGAAAAGTCTCCCCCTCGGCTTATACACAAGTCACTACGGTATTGTGCTGTGGTGGGGGCTGTGGGGCCGGGGCTGTGGAGGCTGGAGGAGGCGGGGGGAGGCTGCTGTATGAGCGGCCCCATCACGTGGGGCCGCTAATTATATATGCACTGCTTCCCCCTGTCAATCAGCGCAGGGGGAAGCAGTTCATATATTCCCCCCAAAAGCTGGCACTCACCCCCCCTTGTAAGGCCCCCCCATCGCTGCTTATACATTACCATCCCGGTGTTCTGATCCGCGCCGCTCCTCGCTGCTTCTTCATGCTCCGTCCTCGCTGGCTGCATCCGGGGATCTTTTCTCCGGCTGTCGCAGCGATATGACGTCATCGTGCGACGGCCGGAGAATGGAGATCCCGGATGCAGTCAGCGAGGACGGAGCATGAAGAAGCAGCGAGGAGCGGCGCGGATCAGAACACCGGGATGGTAATGTATAAGCAGCGGGGGGGAAGCCTTACAAGGGGGCCGAGTGCCAGCATTTGGGGGCTGTTGGTACCCCCAGGGGGCTGCTGGGTACCCCCTGGGGGCTGCTTGGTACCCCCAGGGGGCTGTTTTTACCCCCAGGGGGCTGCTGGGTACCCCCTGGGGGCTGTTGGTACCCCCTGGGGGCTGTTGGTACCCCCTGGGGGCTGCTGGGTACCCCCTGGGGGCTGTTGGTACCCCCTGGGGGCTGTTGGTACCCCCTGGGGGCTGCTTGGTACCCCCAGGGGGCTGTTGGTACCCCCAGGGGGCTGCTGGGTACCCCCTGGGGGCTGTTGGTACCCCCTGGGGGCTGTTGGTACCCCCAGGGGGCTGCTGGGTACCCCTGGGGGCTGTTGGTACCCCAGGGGGCTGTTGGTACCCCCAGGGGGCTGCTGGGTACCCCCTGGGGGCTGTTGGTACCCCCAGGGGGCTGTTGGTACCCCCAGGGGGCTGTTGGGTACCCTCTGGGGGCTGTTGGTACCCCCAGGGGGCTGCTGGGTACCCCCTGGGGGCCGCTGGGTACCCCCTGGGGGCCGCTGTATAACCCCTGGGGGGTGCTGTATAACCCCTGGGGGCTGCTGTATATACTGCTGAGGCCTGTATACCACTGGGGCTGCTGTATATACCACTGGGGCTGCTGTATATACCACTGGGGCTGCTGTATATACCACTGGGGCTGCTGTATATACCACTGGGGCTTCTGTATATACCACTGGGGCTGCTGTATATACTGGTGGGGTCTGTATATACCACTGAAGAGGCTGCTGTATACCACTGGGGTTGCTGTATATACTACTGGGGCTGCCTGTATACTACCACTGGGGCTGTATATACTACTGGGGCTGCCTGTATACTACCACTGGGGCTGTATATACTACTGGGGCTGCTGCTGTATACAGCACTGGGGCTGCTGCTGTATACTACCACTGGGGCTGCTGTATACTACCACTGGGGCTGCTGTATACTACCACTGGGGAGGCCTGTATACCACTGGGGGGGGCCTCTATACCACACTGCTGGGGGCTGTATACCTCTGCTGAGGTCCACCCTCGGCTTATACACGAGTCAATAGGTTTTTCCAGATTTTTGGGGCAAAAGTAGGGGGGTCGGCTTATACACGGGTCGGCTTATACACGAGTATATACGGTAATAAAGAAAAACCATTGAAACCTATCATACTACATAATAACTATAAACCGCGAAATGGTTCTTTTTCTAACAATGAAGATCTTGATTTGATTGAAATGGATGGGATAATACCATCAGATATTCAGAATGAAACACCAAGTACCCCAGTTGTTGAAATAGGACATCTAATTCCTACGACACCTACATCTGAGACCACTAAAATTATACTTGACAATACTAGCAATAACAATAGTGGCATTGTTTCTTTTTTAAACATGGCCAATACTCAACAAAAAAACAAAATGACATATTTTTTCAGCCCAAAAACAAAAAGAAAAATAGGAGAGGTGGACGAGGTCAAGGAAAACACAGCAAAAAAGAAAGGAAGAGTGACATTTGCTCTATAGATTTAAACATTATAAATCTGTCTAAGCATATACTTTCCCATGATGAATTGAAATTGTTGAGCAAAGGACTTTCTTTTTGTCCATCCTGTGAGCCAGATGATTTAGATCTATTCGTTGATCTTCATAAATATATAAGAAAATTGACATTAAGGAGACATTTTGAGATTAATGTTCCAATAACCCCCAATAACACACCAGGTTTTGATAACTAATTTCATCCTGATATAAAAAATACAAGTAATTTTTACCCCATTGACAGTAAAGGCCACATAATAGAGACATTTCATGATTTAGTCCAAAAAGATTTTAATATGTTGAGAAATAATAATCCTGACAACAAGAACAATTTATCTATTGAGGAGAAAAAGGCACTAAAAGATCTACAAAATAATAAGATTATTGTGATAAAAAATGCGGATAAAGGAGGAGGAATTGTGATACAAAATTATGACGATTATGTAAATGAGGCCTGGAGACTTTTATCAGATTCATTGTACTATGAAAAAATTAATTTTGACCCATTTCCAGATCTAACCATCCGGTACAATACTTTCATCAAGACAGCCTATGATAATAATATAATTAATAAAGCAGAAAAGAAATTTCTCCATAGCAAACATCCGAAAACCCCATTTATGTATCACCTTCCCAAAATTCATAAGGACATAAAGAACCCTCCGGGTAGACCAATCATTTCTGGGATTGATTCCCTAACTTCTAACCTAGCCCATTATATTGACATAATTCTACAATATCATGTATTTTCTTTAGATAGCTTTTTGCGTGATTCTACAGAATTGATTAATGTTTTAAAAGGTGTAACCTGGAGAGATGAGTACTGCTTTTTATCACTAGATGTTGCTTCGTTATACACAAACATCGAACATTTTATTGGCTTGGAATGTGTTAAATCCTTTTTGGATGTTGACAACAGGAACCCCCACTTCAGAAAAATTTCATTTTGGAAGGTTTACATTTCATTTTAAATAATAATAATTTTACTTTTCTAAATGAATTTTATCATCAAAAGAAGGGAACAGCGATGGGATCGAAGGTGGCATGTTCATATGCCAACCTGTTTATGGGTGTTTTGAGGAAATATATGTCTATAAAAATACACATGCTAAAGGTCTGAAATTATACAGAAGATATATAGATGATATCTTTATCATATGGGATATGACTAAAGCAAATGTTAATGATTTTTTGAAGGAACTTTTCAGCAATGAATGGGGTTTAACCTTTGAACTGCACTTTGGCAGCAGGAACATAGATTTTTTAGATCTTTCCATATTCATAGAAAACGATACAATTAAAACTAAAACTTTCTTTAAGGATACAGATAAAAATAGTTACGTACATTTTAAAAGTGGCCACTATGGGAAATGGTTGCGTAATATTCCATTAAACCAATTTAAACGGGTTCGCAAAAATTGTACAGATTTAGATGATTTTTCAGAACAATCAAAGAAACTAAAAGAAAGATTTCAGGTTAAAAAATACCCCAACACTTTAATACAGAATGCGATTGACCTATGCAAAGAGACTGAACAAGGAGAATTATTGAAGAAAAGGAATGTGAAAAATAATGGAAAGGATTTTTCTTTTAATTTCATTACCTCTTTTAATCGTAGAAACAAGGAAATCAAGAATATAATGGAGAAACATTGGCCACTGTTATTTAATGATCCTATTTTGGGAAAGATTCTCCCCAAGAATCCAAGCCTTACCTACAGAAGGGCTCCAAATCTCAAAAGCTTTATAGCCCCGAGTAGATTGTCCGCAAAAAATATTAAGAACCTGGGTTCTAATAACTCTAAAATGAGAGGGTCAAAAAAGTGTGGAAAATCGAGATGTTTGTGCTGCAAGATGATGACTACATGTGACACTTTTATTTCTTCAAATTCAAAAGAGGTATTTTCTATTAAACACGGTTTGGATTGTAATTCCACATTCGTAATATATCTATTGGAATGCCCTTGTGGTATCCAATATATAGGGAGAACTACCCAGAAATTACATTGTCGGATCAACAAGCATAGACACAACATAAAAAATGGTTTTAAATTACACGGAGTCTCCAAACATTTTGACTATAAACACAATAGAGATTACTCAAAATTAAGAGTCACAGCCATAGATCATGTTCCTGCTACCAGCACCAATAGAGTAGATGCCCTAAATAGAAGAGAAAGGTTCTGGATTTATAAAATGAATACGTTAAAACCGATTGGGTTGAATATGATAACTGAAATGATCTCCTGAACGGTCCATTGTCGTGATATTATATGTGTGGTCAAATACATAAAACTTACTATGACTCATATACAATATATAATCAATTCAAATATCATATAGTTCAATAGTCTCTTCTAAAATCATATTTTATCATGGTTTTATTAATAATATTAATATATATATACATAATTTTATCAAAAAAAATTTTTCCTGAATATAATATAATAATCATTTTTTTTTTTTTTTTTTATGTATACCCCCCCCTTTTATTTTTAATGTCTAATTTTTTTCAATTTTAATGTTCCACCTGATATAATGTGAATGTTCATATTTATATATTTGCCCTCTTTTCACAGTTGTTCCCCCTTTTTCACTAATATATCATAATTTTAAGACATTTATCTATTATTAGTTATTTATCATCACCAATACTAATCAGAAACCCTTTCACCTCTTCTTGTATTGCACTCATTGAATTGCCGGCACTTTATACCCATATTTATATATTTATATCTGTCCATCTATCTATATCTTCTATCTTTTATATTTATATATTTGACTATTTTTATATTTATATTATTTATATATTTTGTTTTTTTTATATCAGCCCTGTAAGCTTCCATTTATTAATCTACTAGTAAAAAGGCCCGATGCAATTGCATCGGAGCAGGGTGAAATGAATTGTGTGTATACAGGCGGGCCAGTGGGTAGCAGAGTATACAGGGGGCTCTGTGGGTAGCAGAGTATACAGACGGCTCTGAGGGTAGGAGATTATACAGGTGACTCTGTGGGTAGTAAAGTATACAGGCGGCTCTGTGGGTAGCAGAGTATACAGGTGGGTCTGTGGGTAGTGGAGTATACAGGCGTGTGTGGTGGTGGTGGCAGAGTATACAGGTGTGTGTGGTGGTGGTGGCAGAGTATATAGGTGTCTGTGGTGGCATAGTATACAGGCATCTGTGTGGTGGCAGAGTATACAGGTGTCTGTGGTGGTGGCGGCAGAGTATACAGGCGTGTGTGGTGGTGGCAGAGTGTACAGGCGTGTGTGGTGGTGGCGGCAGAGTATACAGGCGTGTGTGGTGGTGGCGGCACAGTATACAGGCGGGTGTGGTGGTGGCGGCAGAGTGTACAGGCGTGTGTGGTGGTGGCGGCAGAGTGTACAGGCATGTGTGGTGGTGGCGGCAGAGTGTACAGGCGTGTGTGGTGGTGGCAGAGTGTACAGGCGTGTGTGTGGTGGTGGCAGAGTGTACAGGCGTGTGTGGTGGTGGCAGAGTATACAGGCAGGTGTGGTGGTGGCGGCAGAGTATACAGGCGTCTGTGGTGGTGGCAGAGTGTACAGGTGTGTGTGGTGGTGGCAGAGTATACAGGCGTGTGTGGTGGTGGCAGAGTGTACAGGCGTGTGTGGTGGTGGCAGAGTGTACAGGCGTGTGTGGTGGTGGCAGAGTATACAGGCAGGTGTGGTGGTGGCGGCAAGTATAAGGGCGTGGGGCAGAGTGTACAGGTGTGTGGGTGGTGGCAGAGTATACAGGCGTGTTGGTGGTGGCGGCAGAGTATACAGGCGTGTGTGGTGGTGGCGGCAGAGTTACAGGCGTGTGTGGTGGTGGGCAGAGTATACAGGCGGTGTGGTGGTGGCGGCAGAGTAGTACAGGCGGTGTGTGGTGGTGGCGGCAGAGGTATACAGGCGTGTGTGGTGGCGGCAGAGTGTACAGGGTGTGTGGTGGTGGCAGAGTGTACAGGCGTGTGTGGTGGTGGCAGAGTGTACAGGCGTGTGTGGTGGCGGCAGAGTGTACAGGCGTGTGTGGTGGCGGCAAGTTAGAGGCGTGTGTGGTGGCGGCAGAGTTACAGGGTGTGTGGTGGCGGCAGATGTGTACAGGCGTGGTGTGGGTGGTGGCAGAGTGTACAGGCGTGTGTGGTGGCGGCAGAGTGTAGAGGCGTGTGTGGTGGGGCAGAGTGTAAGGCGTGTGTGGTGGCGGCAGAGTGTACAGGCGTGTGTGGTGGCGGCAGAGTGTACAGGCGTGTGTGTGGTGGCGGCAGAGTGTACAGGCGGTGTGTGGTGGCGGCAGAGTGTAGAGGCGTGTGTGGTGGCGGCAGAGTGTACAGGCGTGTGTGGTGGCGGCAGAGTGTACAGGCGTGTGTGGTGGCGGCAGAGTGTACAGGCGTGTGTGGTGGGCAGAGTGTAGAGGCGTGTGTGGTGGCGGCAGAGTGTAAGGCGTGTGTGGGTGGGCAGAGTGTACAGGCGTGTGTGGTGGCGGCAGAGTGTACAGGCGTGTGTGGTGGCGGCAGAGTGTACAGGCGTGTGTGGTGGAGTGTACAGGCGTGTGTGGTGGCGGCAGAGTGTACAGGCGTGTGTGGTGGCGGCAGAGTGTACAGGCGTGTTGGTGGTGGTGGCGGCAGAGTGTACAGGCGTGTGTGGTGGTGGCGGCAGAGTGTACAGGCGTGTGTGGTGGCGGCAGAGTGTACAGGCGTGTGTGGTGGCGGCAGAGTGTACAGGCGGTGTGTGGTGGCGGCAGAGTGTACAGGCGTGGGTGGTGGAGTGTACAGGCGTGTGTGGTGGCGGCAGAGTGTACAGGCGTGTGTGGTGGCGGCAGAGTGTACAGGCGTGTGTGGTGGTGGCGGCAGAGTGTACAGGCGTGTGTGGTGGCGGCAGAGTGTACAGGCGTGTGTGTGGTGGTGGCAGAGTGTAGAGGCGTGTGTGGTGGTGGCGGCAGAGTGTACAGGCGTGTGTGGTGGAGTGTACAGGCGTGTGTGGTGGCGGCAGAGTGTACAGGCGTGTGTGGTGGCGGCAGAGTGTACAGGCGTGTGTGTGGTGGCGGCAGAGTGTACAGGCGTGTGTGGTGGTGGCGGCAGAGTGTACAGGCGTGTGTGGTGGCGGCGCAGAGTGTACAGGCGTGTGTGTGGTGGTGGCAGAGTGTAGAGGCGTGTGTGGTGGTGGCGGCAGAGTGTACAGGCGTGTGTGGTGGAGTGTACAGGCGTGTGTGGTGGCGGCAGAGTGTACAGGCGTGTGTGGTGGCGGCAGAGTGTACAGGCGTGTGTGGTGGTGGCGGCAGAGTGTACAGGCGTGTGTGGTGGTGGCGGCAGAGTGTAGAGGCGTGTGTGGTGGCAGAGTGTACAGGCGTGTGTGGTGGCAGAGTATACAGGCGTGTGTGGTGGTGGAGTATACAGGCGTGTGTGGTGGTGGCAGAGTGTAGAGGCGTGTGTGGTGGTGGAGTATACAGGTGTGTGTGGTGCGCTCGTGCAAGTCAGGGGTTAAAAAAAATAAAAAAAGATTATGCTCACCTCACCCCGAGCCCCCGCCGTCTTCTGCCGTGTTCCGCCGTCTTGTGCCGTGTTCCGCTAGGCTCCCGGTGGCTGTGCAGGCTCCCGGTGCCTGGAGTGATCTTCTATCTACTGAGACTGAAGGACCTGTGGTGATGTCAGAGTCACGTGACCCGCGATTTGCCTGGAGTAAGCTGGTGTCACGTGACTCTGACATCACCACAGGTCCTTCAGTCTGAGTAGATAGAAGATCACTGGAGGCACCGGGAGCCTGCACAGCCACCGGGAGCCTAGCGGAACACGGCAGAAGACGGCGGGAGAGGGCGGGAGACAGCGCGGGCTCGGGTAGAGGTGAGGATTTTTTTTTTTTTAGAGTAGTGCGGGTCTGCGGCTCGTGATGACGCTGCGCGTCATCACTCGCAGTCCCGCGCAAAGCATGTTGGGATTGGGCTACAGTGCCCAACTCCCGATTATATAAGTAGATTTCCAAATATCTCTGCTATTCTATCACCAAGCGTTTAACTGCGAGTCTAAGGGCCCTTTCACATCAGCGTTTATTTGAAATCGCGGCAGATGCGGTGAAAAAACCGCATCTGCCGCGATTGCCGCATAACTGCTGCATTTGCGGCGCGGTTGCGGTAATCCCCATAGAAAGTATAGGGGGACTTGCGGCAGGTGTGGCAAGTGCGGTTTTGCACATGCGGCTGACCGCGTTTTTTTTTTCGCGGCCGCACCTGCCGCAAGTGCAAAACCGCACTTGCCGCAAGTCCCCCTATACTTTCTATGGGGATTACCGCAACCGCGGTTATGCGGCAATCGCGGCAGATGCGGTTTTTTCACCGCATCTGCCGCGATTTCAAATAAACGCTGATGTGAAAGGGCCCTAATACGCATACAGGTCTCGAACCTGCCTGTAAACACTTTCTCTATGTTTAATGAGAGACGTGCGCCTGTTATCTAGGACACACTCCACTAAATCATTGGCACACTTCTCCAATCAACAGAAGCGTGCAGTCTATTTGCACCTAGATACAATGTTTCCAAATCCGAGTTAGCTATTGAATACTGAGCACGATCATTTCTGGGCTGAGACTGCCATCTAGTGACCACTTTTAAAATTACAATCATTATTAAATATATGCCCAACGAAATCCCTAAATAATTTGAACAAATAATTTTATAAAAAATCCTTTATTATATAAATAGAGTGATGATTTTATCCAGATTTTTTAAACAAAACATTAATAAAAATATTTTTCTTCTTGAAATCTGATCATTGATTCTTTTATTACCTAAAAAAGATAAAATACATTCATTAGTAGTGCATCAATGTAAACTCCAATACAATAAAAATATATTTTTAATTTGTTAAAATACACTTAATTTATTGAAACACACCAAATTTGTTTTTAATGGTATATCACCCCCCCCCCCTTTTTTTCGCCTTCACCATGGTGTCCTCTACTTCTCTCTTATTCACTTCTTTTCTCACCAATACATGTGGCTCACATTGATTATCCCACTGATGGAGAAATGTGACTTCTCACTATATATTTTTTGAGCTCTATATTTTTTGAGTTCTATTCCTAAGACCAATTAGTATTTTTCTTTTTTTCTTTTTCTATTTTTATTTTAAACTTGAAAAATCATTTTATAATGTGTTTTTAGGAGACTATACATTGCACTTTGTATTAATTGTTGCTAATGTCCATTGTTATCTTTCACTACGTTTCTCTGTTGTCAAAATGTAGTGACGTCACTGGAGTTCCGCCCTCTATGTGACGTCATTAATTGAATGACTGTGCACTTTATCGCTATAAATATGTGGAAGTTCATTGTGATCATGACATTCCCTGATGAAGGAGTTGGGAAATAACTCTGAAACGCGTAGGATAATAAAGAAGAATCGTTGATCCAGACATTCCCTTGTACTGGCTTCTTTTGTTCCTTTCTGAAGTGGCAGCGCGGACCTCGAGGTACTGTGTCCTGGGAGCTGATTATACCACAGGGATCTGTGGAGAGTACGGTCCTGCAGCAGCTACTTGTATCTGAGCGATCATTGCCAGTTGTGGGTTTTCACAACTGTATCAGGTGAGCAGCCTCTTTGTATAACCTTTTGTCCTTTTTCAAAGAAGATATCACCCTATGTGCGCATTCTTGAATTTTATAGATACGCTCTGCATATGTGAAGAGTACTGGCAATGTTTTCCCACAAGCAAGATGGCGCTGTTGGAGACCTGTGTGCCTGGTTGTCTGTCCAATCATAGTGCTGTGTTCTGGGCATGGGCATTGGAAGCACAGGCATACTGAGAAAAGCATGTTTGCACATTGCAGGAGGTGAGGATGGTAATTAACTCTTGTTACTCTTATTTCATGTATTCACAGGTGTGTCTATGAACTAATCACAACTTATTAACCACTCTATGGATGACTGTACGATTTTTGAAGGGATCCTGTCACCTCCAAAACGCCTTCTAAGCTACCAAAACATGTCCCTGCACCATCCTATCACTAATCTCACACTTCTTTTGTCTCCTAAAAGCATCCTGTGAAAGTGGAGAAAAATGTTTTAATACTCACTCATTAGTGATTATAATTAGCAAAGACTATATTCTTTACTCACCAGGGGGTGTTGTTTAGCAGCTCCAGGATCCAGCCCTCTCTCTGTCTGTGCTGCTGTGAAACTGAAACTGAAGGCAGGACTAATCATTTGCATTCTATGAGTGATAGAGAGAGGGGAGGGCAATGCCTCCACATCACAGCAGAATACACAGAGACAGGGTGGATCCTGGAGCTGCAAAATAGCCCGCCTTGGTGACTAAAGAATATCGTCACTGCTAATTATAATCACTAATGAGTGAGTATTAAAACGTTTTTATGCACTTTCACAGGATGCTTTTAGGAGACAAAAGGAGTGTGAGATTAGTGATAGGATGCTGCAGGGACATGTTTTTCTAGCTTAGGAGGCGTTTTGGAGGTGACAGGATCCCTTTAAAGAGAGCACTTTTGCACTGAAGCACTTTGGAGCTAGGAAAAGCTCCCCTTTATAATATAATGTACACTGACACTGTTTACTATGTATTGTATTGCTTTTATTGTTATATTGAATATGATCACTGTTAACTATTGCTGGGGGTTAAATACCAGCTGTGTATGCACATACAATGTACTTGAGAAAGGTGCGTTCCCTGCACTGAAATGTTGTGCTACTTTTACAGGCTCATTAAAGCCTTTTTTCTACTATAATTTGAGTGCTGCCTGACTTCGTTTTTTTTTTTTTCTTTTATTCAGAGCATATGCAGACTGTTCCTGGAGATTCTGTACTTGCTGTTCCAGCTCCAGCACTCTTTCTTCTTGCAGCAGAGATTCTAGATTATTCTTCATGTAATTGTTGTTCATGGCGACCCAGCTTAGATTGTAGTTCTTGAGTACTAGCAGCCTCCAGCTCAGTGACTGCCTGTCTGAAATCCTCAGCTAGGTGCGTCACCATTTCTTTGGCTAGAGTCTTATAATCAATCTGTTGTGCCCCTGCCATTATTGAACTCACTCCAACCTGTGGCCAGTGTCCCTCTGAATGTGTCTGCTGCTGTTGCCTCTCGGTCTCTCGTGTCTGGGGGACATCATGTGTTGTGTCTCCAGCCTTCCCCTGTGGTCCCATTTCCCCTGCACACCCTGGGGTGGATTGGTCTTGTCTCACCTCGCCCGCCATTATGCCTTTCCCGCGCTTTTCCTCCGCTCCCTGGTCGGCGCCGCTCATCTCGCCTTCTCCTCCTCTGGTGACGAAGCGGTCCATAGTGGATACCGCTCCGCTCCTTCCGCCACTCATCTCCTGTGGTGGGATCGTCCCGGGGCCTAGGGATTCAGGTGGCTGGTGAGGCGGGCTCCGGAGCTCTTTCAGGCGCGTCTATCCATGGAGGCGCCGGAACCGGAAGTGCAGCTGCTCTCTTAATCTGATGAACTTGCCTGGCAGAAACCTTCCTCATTCTGCCTTTATCTGCACGAACACATCTGTGCTCAGAATCAGCCACAAATCTCTTCACAATATGATGATCACGCTTAAGTTTTCGTGTAATAAAATGTTTTCATCCCTTGTGCAAGGCATTGCACTATTTGTTGCTTTTCGGCAGCAGAGACATCCTTTTTCTTTCTCATGTTACTTGAAAACTATGGCCTACGTAATATTGTGGAACACCCAGTTTTCCTTTTATTGGGCTCTCCTGCCAAACTAATTATCACAGATATCTGAGATTGATTTCAATGATCCAAAGACCCTGAGACACAATACTATCAATGAAAAAAAATAAAAATAAAACCCTATGACACTTAAAACCAATTTGCATAATAATTTGGAACACAGTGTAATTTTCAGCATGGAAGGCCCAGAATGTTTGAGCCTTACTACACTGAGAATTACAGCCCTTAGCTGACTGGGTTACCTTGGCTGGCAATAGAAAATATGGCAAAGCCCATGTCATTTTTTTTTAGTTATTTATTCAACTAAATAAAACAGGGCTTCCCTGAGTTTATCATTGCCAGCAAAGCTAAAACCAAGCAGCAAGGGTTGCTAGCCAGTAGTTGCTTGGTATGTCTGCTCTGGTAAAAGAAAATACAGCAAAGCCCTACACATTTTTTACCAAGAAATTAAACACTTTTTTTTAAAAAAACTCCACAGAATCAGGTTTTTAACCCAAAATACATTTATATACATACAATGGAAAGAACATGGGGGAGAAAAACTGGGACACAGCTGCCCCCCCAAGCGCCCCAGAGGCCCGCCCCTATCGTGATGTTACTGCTGTCCTGATGGCATCGGACCTCCATTTAGTGTGAATATATATTATACTAGATGGTGGCCCGATTCTAAAGAATCGGGTAGTCTAGAATCCATATATAGTTTATTTACTAATAGTTAGGGGAGTGCGGTGAAATGAATTGTGTGTATACAGGTGGATCAGTGGGTAGCAGAGTATACGGTGGCTCAGTGGTTAGCACTGTATATGGTGGTTCAGTGGTTAGCACAGTATATGGTGGCTCAGTGGTTAGCACAGTACGGTGGCTCAGTGGTTAGCACTGTATATGGTGTTTCAGTGGTTAGCACTGTATGGTGGCTCAGTGGTTAGCACTGTATACGGTGGCTCAGTGGTTGGCACTGTATACGGTGGCTCAGTCGTTAGCACTGTATACGGTGGCTCAGTGGTTGGCACTGTATATGGTGGCTCAGTGGTTAGCACTGTATATGGTGGCTCAGTGGTTAGCACTGTATATGGTGCCTCTGTGGTTAGCATTGTATATGGGCTCAGTGGTTAGCACTGTATATGGTGCCTCTGTGGTTAGCATTGTATATGGTGGCTCAGTGGTTAGCACTGTATATGGTGGTTCAGTGGTTAGCACAGTATATGGTGGCTCAGTGGTTAGCACTGTATATGGTGGCTCAGTGGTTAGCACTGTATATGGTGGCTCTGTGGTTAGCACTGTATATGGTGGCTCAGTGGTTAGCACTGTATACGGTGGCTCAGTGGTTAGCACTGTATGGTGGCTCAGTGGTTAGCACTGTATACGGTGGCTCAGTGGGTAGCAGAGTATACGGTGGCTCAGTGGTTAGCACTGTATACGTTGGCTCAGTGGTTAGCACTGTATACGGTGGCTCAGTGGTTAGCACTGTATATGGTGGCTCAGTGGTTGGTACTGTATACGGTGGCTCAGTGGGTAGCAGAGTATACGGTGGCTCAGTGGTTAGCACTGTATACGGTGGCTCAGTGGTTAGCACTGTATATGGTGGCTCAGTGGTTAGCACTGTATACGGTGGCTCAGTGGTTAGCACTGTATATGGTGGCTCAGTGGTTGGCACTGTATATGGTGGCTCAGTGGGTAGCAGAGTATACGGTGGCTGAGTGGTTGGCACTGTATACGGTGGCTTAGTGGTTAGCACTGTGTATGGTGGCTCAGTGGTTAGCACTGTATGGTGGCTCAGTGGTTAGCACTGTATGGTGGCTCAGTGGTTAGCACTGTATATGGTGTGTCAGCGGTTAGCACTGTATGGTGGCTGAGTGGTTAGCACTGTATATAGTGGATCAGTGGTTAGCACTGTATACGGTGGCTCAGTGGTTACCACTGTATACGGTGGCTCAGTGGTTGGCACTGTATATGGTGGCTCAGTGGTTAGCACTGTATACGGTGGCTCAGTGGTTGGCACTGTATATGGTGGCTCAGTGGTTGACACTGTATACGGTGGCTGAGTGGTTAGCACTGTATATAGTGGATCAGTGGTTAGCACTGTATATGGTGGCTCAGTGGTTAGCACTGTATACGGTGGCTCAGTGGTTAGCACTGTATACGCTGGCTCAGTGGTTATCACTGTATATGGTGGCTCAGGGGTTGGCACTGTGTACGGTGGCTCAGTGGTTAGCACTGTATATGGTGGCTCAGTGGTTATCACTGTATATGGTGCCTCTGTGGTTAGCACTGTATATGGTGGCTCAGTGGTTAGCACTGTATATGGTGGCTCAGTGGTTAGCACTGTATATGGTGGCTCTGTGGTTAGCACTGTATATGGTGGCTCAGTGGTTAGCACTGTATGGTGGTTCAGTGGTTAGCACTGTATGGTGGCTCAGTGGTTAGCACTGTATATGGTGGCTCAGCGTTAGCACTTTATGGTGGCTGAGTGGTTAGCACTGTATATAGTGGATCAGTGGTTAGCACTGTATATGGTGGCTCAGTGGTTAGCACTGTATACGGTGGCTCAGTGGTTGGCACTGTATATGGTGGCTCAGTGGTTAGCACTGTATACGGTGGCTCAGTGGTTGGCACTGTATATGGTGGCTCAGCGGTTAGCACTGTATGGTGGCTGAGTGGTTAGCACTGTATATAGTGGATCAGTGGTTAGCACTGTATATGGTGGCTCAGTGGTTAGCACTGTATACGGTGGCTCAGTGGTTGGCACTGTATATGGTGGCTCAGTGGTTAGCACTGTATACGGTGGCTCAGTGGTTGGCACAGCATATGGTGGCTCAGTGGTTGGCACTGTATATGGTGGCTCAGTGGTTGCACTGTATATGGTGGCTCAGTGGTATGGCACTGTATATGGTGGCTCAGTGGTTGGCACTGTATACGGCGGCTCTGTGGTCAGCAGAGTACGGCGGCTCTTGGTCAGCAGAGGACTGCGGCTCTGTGGTCAGCGCAGAAGGAGTGCAGAGTGGTCAGCACAGGAAGGAGGTCAGATGTGGCAAGCGCAGGAAGGGGCAGAGAGTGGTCGTGGCAGCAGAGACGGGCTCTGTGTGTCACAGAGGACGGGGCTCTGTGGTCAGCGAGGACGGGGGCTCTGTGGTAGCAGAGAGTGGGCTCTGTGGCAGCTAGAGGACTGGCTCTGTGGCAGCGAAGGGGCAGGTTGCACTGTATATGTGGCTCGGGTAGCACTGTTAGTGGCTCAGTGGTGCACGTAAGGGCTCTGTGTCAGCAGATACGGCGGCTCTGTGGCACGAGGAGCGGCTCAGTGTAGCATGAGGGGCTGAGTGGTCAGCACAGGAAGTGGCAGTGGAGCCAGAAGGAGGCTCAGTGGTAGCGAGACGGGCTCTGTGGTACAGGAAGGGCTCTGTGTAGCACGGAACGGGCTCAGCAGAGACGTGGGCTCTGTGGTCAGCAAGGACGGGGGCTCTGTGGTCAGCAGAGGACGGGGCTCTGTGGTCAGCAGAGGACGGGGGCTCTGTGGTCAGCAGAGGACGGCGGCTCTGTGGTCAGCAGAGGACGGCGGCTCTGTGGTCAGCAGAGGACGGCGGCTCTGTGGCCAGCAGAGGAGGACGGCTCTGTGGTCAGCAGAGGAGGGCGACTCTGTGGTCAGCAGAGGAGGGCGGCTCTGTGGTCAGCAGAGGAGGGCAGCTCTGTGGTCAGCAGAGGAGGGCGGCTCTGTGGTCAGCAGAGGAGGGCGGCTCTGTGGTCAGCAGAGGACGGCGGCTCTGTGGTCAGCAGAGGACAGCAGCTGAGTGGTCAGCACAGGATTGAGTGGTCAGCACAGTATGGAGGGTCAGTGGTCAGCACAGGATGGAGGCTCAGTGGTCAGCAGAGGACGGCGGCTCTGTGGTCAGCAGAGGACAGCGGCTCTGTGGTCAGCAGAGGACGGCGGCTCTGTGGTCAGCAGAGAACGGAGGCTCTGTGGTCAGCAGAGGACGGCGGCTGAGTGGTCAGTACAGGATTGAGTGGTCAGCACAGGATGAGGCTCAGTGGTCAGCACAGGATGGAGGCTCAGTGGTCAGCACAGGATGGAGGCTCAGTGGTCAGCACAGGATGGAGGCTCAGTGGTCAGCGCAGGATGGAGGCTCAGTGGTCAGCGCAGGAAGGAGGCTCAGTGGTGAGTGCAGGAAGGAGGCTCAGTGGTGAGCGCAGGACGGAGGCAGAGTGGTGAGCGCAGGACGGAGGCAGAGTGGTGAGCGCAGGACGAAGGCAGAGTGGTGAGCGCAGGACGGAGGCAGAGTGGTGAGCGCAGGACGGAGGCAGAGTGGTGAGCGCAGGACGGAGGTAGAGTGGTGAGCGCAGGACGGAGGCAGAGTGGTGAGCGCAGGACGGAGGCAGAGTGGTGAGCGCAGGACGAAGGCAGAGTGGTGAGCGCAGGACGGAGGGTCGGTGGTCAGGGCAGGATGGAGGGTCGGTGGTCAGCAGAGGACGGCGGCTCAGTGGTCAGCAGAGGACGGCGGCTGTGTGGTCAGCAGAGGAGGGCGGCTCTGTGGCCAGCAGAGGTGGGCGGCTCTGTGGTCAGCAGAGGAGGGCGGCTCTGTGGTCAGCAGAGGAGGGCGGCTCTGTGGTCAGCAGAGGAGGGCGGCTCTGTGGTCAGCAGAGGAGGGCGGCTCTGTGGTCAGCAGAGGAGGGCGGCTCTGTGGTCAGCAGAGGACGGCGGCTCTGTGGTCAGCAGAGGACGGCGGCTCTGTGGTCAGCAGAGGACAGCAGCTGAGTGGTCAGCACAGGATTGAGTGGTCAGCACAGTATGGAGGGTCAGTGGTCAGCACAGGATGGAGGCTCAGTGGTCAGCAGAGGACGGCGGCTCTGTGGTCAGCAGAGGACAGCGGCTCTGTGGTCAGCAGAGGACGGCGGCTCTGTGGTCAGCAGAGAACGGAGGCTCTGTGGTCAGCAGAGGAACGGCGGCTGAGTGGTCAGTACAGGATTGAGTGGTCAGCACAGGATGGAGGCTCAGTGGTCAGCACAGGATGGAGGCTCAGTGGTCAGCATAGGATGGAGGCTCAGTGGTCAGCACAGGATGGAGGCTCAGTGGTCAGTGCAGGATGGAGGCTCAGTGGTCAGCGCAGGAAGGAGGCTCAGTGGTGAGTGCAGGAAGGAGGCTCAATGGTGAGCGCAGGACGGAGGCAGAGTGGTGGAGCGCAGGACGGAGGCAGAGTGGTGAGCGCAGGACGGAGGCAGAGTGGTGAGCGCAGGACGGAGGCAGAGTGGTGAGCGCAGGACGGAGGTAGAGTGGTGAGCGCAGGACGGAGGCAGAGTGGTGAGCGCAGGACGGAGGCAGAGTGGTGAGCGCAGGACGGAGGCAGAGTGGTGAGCGCAGGACGGAGGGTCGGTGGTCAGCAGAGGACGGTGGCTCAGTGGTCAGCAGAGGACAGCGGCTGTGTGGTCAGCAGAGGACGGGGGCTCTGTGGTCAGCAGAGGAGGGCGGCTCTGTGGTCAGCAAAAGAGGGCGGCTCTGTGGTCAGCAGAGGACGGCGGGTCTGTGGTCAGCAGAGGACTGCGGGTCTGTGGTCAGCAGAGGACTGCGGCAGAGTGGTCAGCGCAGGAAGGAGGCAGAGTGATCAGCGCAGGAAGGAGACAGAGTGATCAGCGCAGGAAGGAGGCAGAGTGGTGAGCGCAGGACAGCGGCTCTGTGGTCAGCAGAGGAGGGCGGCTCTGTAGTCAGCAGAGGACGGTGGCTCTGTGGTCAGCAGAGGACAGCGGCTCTGTGGTCAGCGCAGAAAGGAGGCAGAGTGGTCAGCGCAGGAAGGAGGCAGAGTGGTGAGCGCAGGAAGGAGGCAGAGTGGTGAGCGCAGGACGGCGGCTCTGTGGTCATCAGAGGAGGGCGGCTTTGTGGTCAGCAAAGGAAGGCGGCTCTGTGGTCAGCAGAGGACGGCAGCTCTGTGGTCAGCAGAGGACGGTGGCTCTGTGGTCAGCAGAGGACGGCGGCTCTGTGGTCAGCGCAGGAAGGAGGCAGAGTGGTCAGCGCAGGAAGGAGGCAGAGTGGTGAGCGCAGGAAGGAGGCAGAGTGGTGAGCGCAGGACGGCGGCTCTGTGGTCAGCAGAGGAGGGCGGCTCTGTGGTCAGCAGAGGACGGTGGCTCTGTGGTCAGCAGAGGACGGCGGCTCTGTGGTCAGCGCAGGAAGGAGGCAGAGTGGTGAGCGCAGGAAGGAGGCAGAGTGTTGAGCGCAGGAAGGAGGCAGAGTGGTGAGCGCAGGACGGCGGCTCTGTTGTCAGCAGAGGACGGCGGCTGTGTGGTCAGCAGAGGACGGCGACTGTGTGGTCAGCAGAGGACATCGGCTGTGTGGTCAGCAGAGTACGGCGGCTGTGTGGTCAGCAGAGTAACGGCGGCTGTGTGGTCAGCAGAGTACGGGGGCTCTGTGGTTTGCAGAGGACGGCGGCTCTGTGGTCAGCAGAGGACGGCGGCTCTGTGGTCAGCAGAGGACGGCGGCTCTGTGGTCAGCAGAGGACGGCGGCTCTGTGGTCAGCAGAGGAGGGCGGCTCTGTGGTCAGCAGAGGAGGGCGACTCTGTGGTCAGCGCAGGAAGGAGGCAGAGTGATCAGTGCAGGAAGGAGGCAGAATGATTAGCGCAGGAAGGAGGCAGAGTGGTGAGCGCAGGACAGCAGCTCTGTGGTCAGCAGAGGACGGCGACTGTGTGGTCAGCAGAGGACATCGGCTGTGTGGTCAGCAGAGTACGGCGGCTGTGTGGTCAGCAGAGTACGGCGGCTGTGTGGTCAGCAGAGTACGGCGGCTGTGTGGTCAGCAAAGTACGGGGGCTCTGTGGTTTGCAGAGGACGGCGGCTCTGTGGTCAGCAGAGGACGGCGGCTCTGTGGTCAGCAGAGGACGGCGGCTCTGTGGTCAGCAGAGGACGGCGGCTCTGTGGTCAGCAGAGGAGGGCGGCTCTGTGGTCAGCAGAGGAGGGCGACTCTGTGGTCAGCGCAGGAAGGAGGCAGAGTGATCAGTGCAGGAAGGAGGCAGAATGATTAGCGCAGGAAGGAGGCAGAGTGGTGAGCGCAGGACAGCAGCTCTGTGGTCAGCAGAGGAGGGCGGCTCTGTGGTCAGCAGAGGATGGCGGCTCTGTGGTCAGCAGAAGAGGGCGGCTCTATGGTCAGCAGTGGACGGCGGCTCTGTGGTCAGCAGAGGATGGCGGCTCTGTGGTCAGCGCAGGAAGGAGGCAGAGTGGTCAGCGCAGGAAGGAGGCAGAGTGGTCAGCGCAGGAAGGAGGCAGAGTGGTCAGCGCAGGAAGGAGGCTCTGTGGTCAGCAGAGGACGACGGCTCTGTGGTCAGCAGAGGACAGTGGCTCTGTGGTCAGCAGAGGACGGCGGCTCTGTGGTCAGCAGAGGACGGCGGCTCTGTGGTCAGAGCAGGAAGGAGGCAGAGTGGTCAGCGCAGGAAGGAGGCTCTGTGGTCAGCAGAGGACAGCGGGTCTGTGGTCAGCAGAGGACGGCGGCTCTGTGGTCAGCAGAGGACGGCGGCTCTGTGGTCAGCAGAGGACAGCGGCTCTGTGATGAGCAGAGAACGGCGGGTCTGTGGTGAGCAGAGGACGGGGGCTCTGTGGTGAGCAGAGGACGGGGGCTCTGTGGTCAGCAGAGGATGGGGGCTCTGTGGTCAGCAGAGGACGGGGGCTCTGTGGTGAGCAGAGGACGGGGGCTCTGTGGTGAGCAGAGGACGGGGGCTCTGTAGTCAGCAGAGGACGGGGGCTCTGTGGTCAGCAGAGGACGGGGGCTCTGTGGTCAGTAGAGGACAGGGGCTCTGTGGTCAGCAGAGGACGGCGGGTCTGTGGTCAGCAGAGGACGGCGGGTCTGTGGTCAGCAGAGGACGGCGGGTCTGTGGTCAGCAGAGGACGGCGGCTCTGTGATCAGCGCAGGAAGGAGGCAGAGTGGTCAGCGCAGGAAGGAGGCTCTGTGGTCAAGTGGTCAGTGCAGGAAGGAGGCTCTGTGGTCAGCACAGGAAGGAGGCTCTGTGGTCAGCTGAGGACGGCGGCTCTGTGGTCAGCGCAGGAAGGAGGCTCTGTGGTCGGCGCAGGCTAGGTGGGCGGAGCCATGGCGGGATTCTCGCGAGGTGGGCGGAGCCATGGCGGGAGTCTCGCGAGGTGGGCAGAGCCATGCCGGGAGCCCCGCGAGGTGGGCGGAGCCATGGTGGGAGCGGTGTAGCGGGATGGCGGCGGGGTAAGTGTGTGTGTGTGTGTGTGTGTGTGTGTGGTGTGTGTGGTGTGTGTGTGTGTGTGTGTGTGTGTGTGTGGTGTGTGTATGTGTGTGTGTGTGTCCCTAACGCACTTCCGTCACTTTGGCAGCCACGTCCACGACGACGGAAGTAGCGCCGAATATGACGGAAGTGCGCTACGGCAATTATATATTAAGATATATATATCTTCTAATATATAAAGCTGAATGTGTGTGTGTATGTATGTATGTGTGTATGTGTGTATATCCGGGATTGGCATCTACACCGTCGCAACTACAGCCACAAAATTTTGCACAGTCACACGTCTGGACCCCGAGAGCGTCATAGGCTATGTTGTGAGGTGAAATTTTAACCCTGCGCGCTCCAGTTCACCAAACAATTTTGCCCCTATCTACATAATGGGGAAAAAGTGAATGGAAAAGTGTTGGAGGAAAATCGACAGCTGTCAGCTATAGCCACAAAATTTTGCAAAGTCACACGTCTGGACCCCGGGAGCGTCATAGGCTATGTTGTGAGGCGAAATTTTAACCCTGCGCATTCAAATTCACCAAACAATTTTGCCCCTATCTACATAATGGGGAAAAAGTGACAGTTACCAGTTGACAGTTGTGAATGAGAGGGGCTCAATGATAGCGCCAAAGACTAACAGCACATACCAGCATATAGTCACTAAGGTGGGGCCCCAACAGAGATATTCACCATGCACGGGGACATGTATACACACCACATGCACACAAAGAGTAACTGCAAGTGTATAGTCGCTAAGGTGCAGCCCCAACATTGGATACTCACCACGCACCCGAACAAACACACACACCACAAAGAGACACACACAACACAGAGACACACACACCCCCACAGGGACACACATACACCCTATAGCGACACATGCACTCACCCCACAGGGACACACACCACAAAGAGACACACACAACACAGACACACACACCACACAGACCCCCCCCACAGGGACACACACACATAGCCACCCTATAGGGACACATGCACTCACCTCATAGAGACACACACACACACCACAAAGAGACACACACACACCACACAGACCCCCCCCACAGGGACACACACACACATACACACCCTATAGGGACACATGAACTCACCCCACAGGGACACACACACACACCACAAAGAGACACACACAACACAGAGACACACACACCCCACACAGACACCCCCCCACAGGGACACGCACACATACACACCCTATAGGGAAACATGCACTCACCCCACAGGGACACACAGACACCACAAAGAGACACACACAACACAGATACACAAACACACACACACACACACACCACACAGACCCCCCACAGGGACACACATACATACACACCCTATAGAGACACATGCACTCACCCCACAGGGACACACACACACACACCACAAAGAGACACACACAACACAGATACACAAACGCACACACACCACACAGACCCCCCCCACAGGGACACACACACATACCCACCCTATAGGGACACATGCACTCTCCCCACAGGGACACACACACACCATTAGGAGACACACACAACACAGAGAGACACACACCACACAGACCCCCCCCCCCCACAGGGATACACACATACACACCCTGTAGGGACACATGCACTCACTACACAGGGACACACACACACCCCAGGGACACACACCTCACAGACAGACACAGATGTGCACAAATTGCCTCACACAACTCGCCTCATACGTCTGGTATCTTTAATTTCCAAAAATAAACATCTCATTAAAAACAGCCAATGTGCAACACATGTGCCATATAGAGAATTAATTATATAAAATTTTATAAAATTTAGCTAGGCACACCGATTTGGTAAAGAATTTTTTGAAACAATCAACCTTTGTTCTGTCATAAAAGAGCACCGAATTTGGGACAGAACCTAATAAGGGCGGATATTGGACCTAGAAGCAAGACATTGCATCAGTCTACTTTTTCTATGACAAGGAAAGGAACATTCCCTTGTTTGAACTGCAACCAATGTAACAACGTCATTAAAGGAGAATTTTTTGTACATCCTAAAACTGGCCAACGGTTTCCTATTCGTGGGTATTTTACTTGCAACTCCACATTTGTTGCTTATATCATTAAATGCCCTTGCGGTCGCGTGTATGTTGGGGAAACTACCCAGCATATACGCGACCGCATTAGCAAGCACAAATCTACCATTAGGTGCGGACATACTTTATTGCCTGTACCCTATCATTTTGTGCAACATGAACATAAAGTTTCACAGCTGCGCTTTCAAGTGATTGAAAGTGTACCTCAAATAAGAAGGGGAGGTAATAGAATCCAGAAGCTCAAGGAACGAGAGGCATACTGGATCCATACCCTGCAGTCTTTGGAACCAGATGGTCTCAACCGTGAATATGAAACATATGCCTAACTGATTTCTTATATTTTTTTGAAATCCTTTATTATCTATATCCTCCCACCACCTGATATTATTTCTCATAACTTTGTAAAGTGTTTGATTCTTATATTAGTTTATATGAATAGCATACCTCGAGATTTGATAACACAGATTAAATTTATTGAGATTTGCATATATATACATAGATCATGGTGGATAGGTGTTGATGGATAAAATAAAATAAAATAATATAATAATATATATAGTTTATCATATTCTAGAATCAATCATTTATTCTTCCCCTTACTCTGATTATACAGATAATAATTTATATTATAAGGTTATCCTTTAGATAATATTTTATTTCATTTGCAATAAGAATCTTGATATTTTCATGAATACTGATGGTTGCTTCTTTGTTCCAGATGCACTACTGAGCTCAAAGAAGATGTGGTGGCAATGTGGTCATTCTTCCAGCTTCTGACACTATTTTTCATGTCCTACACTACTGTTTTCTTGCTTTAATTCCTCTTTTTTCAATGCGCACGCGCCGACTTGCGTGCCGACTCGCAGTCATTGTACTAGATAGAAACGATATACACGCATGCGCGAGCTTGCGTGTCAAACTCGCTTGCGTGTCAACTCGCATACATTTCATTAGATAGGAACCACAGTGCACGTAGACGCGAGCTTGCGTGTCAAACTCGCTTGCGTCTCATAGGCAGGATATGACAGTCTGGCGATGTCCCGCCTCTCCTCTATTTAGACTCGCACCTAATTCTATAGCGCGCACACCGATTCGGACTTCAGACTGAAACACTACCATGTAGAATGAGGTTCTTGGTATCTAGACGATTTTGATCCTTGTGGATAGTAATAGAACCTTTTATATTATAGGTTCGCTGGGCATTTCCCTAGAAAATTGGTATGTAATGATATATAGCAAGCATTGGCCTCTGCTAAACTTGGCTTCTAATGTTTTTTAGTATTAATTTTTGTTTATATTGGCACTTTTAATTTAAGAATATAATTGATGGGTCATTGGTTTATTATAGTAGTAATGAATTATCTTTTTGATATAGACATTGATTCACTACTAACCACCAGGGGGCGATACTCATTGTTCACTTTGAGATAGAGTACTAAGGTAAATATTGCTTTTGCTCCTTTGCTACATGTGACTTGATTTTGTTTGTACACGTTGACCCAGTGATGACATTGTTCATTACGGGTTAACATGTTATTGTAGATTACTTACCAGATGTTGGTGTATACCCCTTTTTTTACTATAGGATAATTATCCTTTGTTCCAAGTGTTCTTGGCATATGGTGGACATGTAGTGGTTACTATTTAGGTAATACAGCTCACATTCTATTAGTTTACACTTCGTTTTTCCCTCTTTTTCGTCCTTTTTCTTCTCCTTTTTTTTCTTCTTTCTTTCTTCTTTTCTAGTGCTTTTTTCTTTTTGAACTTAACCTATCTTTATATTGAAATATGTAAATAATATGCTTCAATCATGTTTTTCTCATAAATCTTGGAGGTAAACTTTTGTGTAGATTTCTTTAATTTTTCGTTTGTGTTGTTATTCTGATACTATACAACAGAAGTGATTGTATCATGTTTATTCTTTTTTGTGATGTAATAATTTATTTTCTGTATTATTGATACCTTGTATATTGTTATTTTTCCTATTTACATTAAGATAACTGAAGAAGGCATAAAAAATTGCCGAAACGTTAACGTATTTTATGATATTGATGGAATCAGATATCTGTTGATCTAGTAACCAAATAAAATACTTCCTGAAGAGATTGTTTAAAAAAATTCTTTACCAAATCGGTGTGCCTAGCTAAATTTTATATAGTTAGCTGTTTTTTCTAGAGCACCCTTACACAGGTGAGCCTATCACTATTCTATTGATATAGAGAATTAAGGCAGATCACATGAGCCGTCTATTATGTGTATGTGTGAGGTAATATATACTGCCCGGCCGGGAGTAGGGTTTACTGTTGGCTGGAGATTTATCAGGCTGCCTATAGCAACCAATCACAGCTCAGCTTCTGTTTTCCTACAGGTCATTAATATAACATGTTCAATTCTATTTTGTTATAGCTAACCGCAGTTATTTATTAACCCGGGTGTAGCCGGGTACTACAGCTAGTATATAATATGTATTTACTTTGTACATAGGGGTGTGCTGATATACGGAGCTGAATCTTTGTGTACCAATAGTAGAAGCAGCCATAGAAATCTTGGACAAACAGCCTGTGTTTCACAGTTGAAGCTGCTGCCTACCATGCTGGAGTTTTTGAGTTTAAATAACCATTAGGACTGGTGAATAAAGCATGAAAATTATATATTAGAATCTGAGACTCCTCAATGGTTGATACCTTTTAATAGCTAATTGAAAAGATGGTAAAAAATAGCAAGCTTTTGAGACTCTATGGCCTCTTCATCAGGCTTAATAATGACACAACTTCTGAACACAAATATATACACATAAACAGGGTTGGATAATGCAGGAAATAAACCAAGTGAGGTAAAGCATAATACAGGACTTGGTCAGAGTTGGGAGGGGGGAGAGAGCATCTGGGGCAGATTTTACCAAATATCTGAATATATAGACTAGGGATGAGCAAGTCTACTCATTACTACTCATTACTTGGCGATTAGTAGGGTACTCGCTCTACTCGTTACTCTGTGAGTTTCCTAGCAATTACTCGCACAGCAACGAGTCCAATGTAAATGAGCCCAGCATGCTAGCCAATCATACTTAGTAATGCCGCAGCCATGTTGGTTGTGGCATAACTATGATTGGCTGCTGTCCAGCGTCATGCCTGAGTCATAGCCTGTATATAAGCCTTGCCCCCGCTATTTTGGGCACATTCCTGTGACGATCTGAGCTAGTGTAGGGAGAGTTGGAGCAGTTCCTAGGGAGTGTCAGTGAGTGTAGGAAAACGACCTCAACATTCCTAAAATTTAACCCAAAAGCTCTTTTGAAAGCTACCAGGACGGAGGAGTTCTGTAAGGGACTGTAGGGCAGGGAGACAGGCAGGAGCAGCGTTACAGTTCCACACAGCATCGACCTCATAGCTTAGCTCAGTCAGCTTTCCTCGGAGCTGAAATCCGAAGCTTATTTTTTTGTTTATTCACCAGATAATTTTGGGGTCACATTTACCCCTGCAGCGTAATGTTTTTCTGGGCCAGTGCGTTGCTGTAATACCACCTCCAGCTCGCACTGTACCTTAACTATTGCACGCAGCCAGCACCACAGTCCAAAGTGGTGACTGGTTTTGCTTAATCTCTAATTTTTTCTGGGCCAGTGCGTTGCTGTAATACCACCTCCAGCTCGCACTGTACCTTAACTATTTAACGCAGCCAGCACCGCAGTCCAAAGTGGTGACTGGTTTTGCTTAATCTCTAATTTTTTCTGGGCCAGTGCGTTGCTGTAATACCACCTCCAGCTCGCACTGTACCTTAAATATTTAACGCAGCCAGCACCGCAGTCCAAAGTGGTGACTGGTTTTGCGTAATCTCTAATTTTTTCTGGGCCAGTGCATTTCTTTAATACCACCTCCAGCTCGCACTGTACCTTAACTATCGCACGCCGCCAGCACCGCAGTCCAAAATGGTGACTGGTTTTGCGTAATCTCTAATTTTTTCTGGGCCAGTGCGTTGCTGTAATACCACCTCCAGCTCGCACTGTACCTTACATCTGTCACAAAAAGCATTAGTAGCCTGTAGTGTACTCTTTATAGGAAATAGTACCTGCTACTTTTTTTTACAAACTCTGATATTAAACAAATTTAACCATGTCACAAAAAAAAAACAAATCCAAAAAAACAGTTGCAAAGGCACAGTCAGGTAGACAGATGAGGATTGATAGATCGACCTTCCTCCTGTCTAAATTTCCCACTACTGAATGAAAAAGTGTCTTGAAGCCGGAAGAGCAAGACTAGCTAACGTCTTGAATGGCTGATAACATAGTAACATAGTAACATAGTTTTTAAGGTTGAAGGAAGACTTTAAGGGTATGTGCACATCAGTCGTTTCTGCATCTTTGCAGAACGACCGGGAACCGGTGTAGAATGGCAGAACTGAGTTTTCTGAACTCGCTAGTGTCCCTGGTTTTGTTAGCGTTTTGCTAACGATTTGCGATCGGGTTACTAGCGGTCGGACAGCGTGTTCTTGGCGATTTCCCCGCCGTTTTTCCTAGCGATTTCCAGACTGGTCTTTGCTACACTTGTTCAGCTGGACCCGCTGGAAAAACGCTGAAAAGAAGTCGCTTGCTCTATCTTTGACAACCAGTGGAAAACCGGTGAATAAACTGAAAACGACCAGACAAAAATCGTTCTAATGTACACAGCGTTTTCTAAACTCCATTGACTAGCATGTTAATCCAGCTGGTGGCTAGGATTAACATAAATTAACATTAAACTCAGCGGAAACCGCCGACGGAAAACTTCCAAAAACAGCCCACAAAACGACTGATGTGCACATACCCATAGTCCATCTAGTTCAACCCATAGCCTAACATGTTGATCCAGAGGAATGCAAAAAAAAAACCATGAGGCAACACTAGCTCCACATTGGGGGAAAAAATTCCTTCCTGACTCCAGATATGGCAATCAGACTAATTCCCTGGATCAACGCCCTATCAAAGGATCTAGTATATATAACTGGTAATATTATAGTTTTCAAGAAAGGCATCCAGGCCCTTCTTAAATGTTAGTAGTGAGTCACTCATTACAACATCATGTGGCAGAGAGTTCCATAGTCTCACTGCTCTTACAGTAAAGAATTCACGTCTGTTATTATGATTAAAAATTCTTTCCTCCAGACGTAGAGGATGCCCCCTTGTCCCCGTCTCAGGCCTAAGAGTAAAGAGATCATTAGAAAGGTCTCTGTACTGTCCCCTCATATATTTATACATTATTATAAGATCATCCCTAAGCCTTCGCTTTTCCAAGCTAAATAACCCCAAGTTTAATAACCTGTCTTGGTATTGCAGACCCCTTAGTCCTCTAATGACTTTTGTCGCTCTTCTCTGGACCCGCTCTAGTTCAGCTATGTCTTTCTTATACACCGGAGACCAGAATTGTACACAGTATTCTAAGTGTGGTCGCACTAGTGACTTGTATAGAGGTAAAATTATGTTCTCCTCATGAGCATCTATGCCTCTTTTAATGCATCCCATTATTTTATTTGCCTTTGCAGCAGCTGCCTGACACTGGCCACTAAATGTGAGTTTGTCATCTACCCATACACCCAGGTCTTTTTCAGTGACAGTTTTACAATTAAGCACATAATTATACCTTTTGTTTCCTCTGCCCAAGTGCATGATCTTACATTTATCCCCATTAAAGTTCATTTGCCATTTATCAGCCCAAGCTTCTAGTTTACATAAATCCTCCTGTAATATAAAATTGTCCTCCTCTGTATTGATTACCCTGCAGAGATAAGTGTCATCTGCAAATATTGAGATTCTACTCTGTATGCCCCCTACAAGGTCATTAATAAATATATTAAAAAGAAGCGGGCCCAACACTGACCCCTGTGGTACCCCACTGTTAACTGTGACCCATTCTGAGTGTGTTCCATTAATGACCACCCTTTGTTTCCTATCACTAAGCCAGTTCTTAACCCATTTACACATATTTTCCCCTATCCCCATTGCTCTCATTTTATGTATCAACCTTTTGTGTGGAACCGTATCAAAAGCTTTTGAAAAGTCCATATACACCACATCCACTGCATTTCTTTGGTCCAGTCCAGAACTTACTTCTTCATAGAAGCTTATCAGATTAGTTTGACAGGAACGGTCCCTCGTAAAACCATGTTGATATTGGGTCATGAGGTTATTTTTCTTTAGATACTCCAGTATAGCATCTCTTAGAAAACCCTCTAGGATTTTACCCACAGTAGAGGTTAAGCTTACTGGCCTATAATTTCCAAGTTCAGTTTTTGTTCCCTTTTTGAATATTGGCACCACATTTGCTATACGCCAGTCCTGTGGTACAGACCCTGTTATTATGGAATCTTTAAATATTAAAAATAATGGTCTATCTATGACAGTACTTAATTCCTGCAGCACTCTGGGGTGTATCCCATCTGGGCCCGGGGATTTGTCAATTTTAGTGATTTTTAGACAATGCCGTACTTCCTGCTAGGTTAAGCAGGTGACATTTAATTGACAGTTTTTGTTATCACTGATCATATTGTCTGTCACGGGATTTTCTTGTGTAAATACTGTTGAAAAAAAGTCATTTAGCATATTGGCTTTTTCCTCATCCTCATCCACCATTTTACCCAGATTATTTTTAAAGGGGCCAACACCATCATTTTTTAGTTTCTTACTATATATGTAGTTAAAAAATATTTTGGGATTATTATTACTTTCTCTGGCAATGAGTCTCTCTGTCTCAATCTCTGTCTCTCTGCCTTGATTTGCTTTCTACAGATGTTATTTAATTTTCTGCATTTATTTAATGCCTCATCACTACCTACTTGCTTTAATTCCCTAAATGCTGTCTTTTTGTCATTTATTGCACCCCTTACAGCCTTATTTAGCCATAGTGGTTTCCTCCTATTTCTAGCATGCTTATTCCCATAGGGTATATATTGTGCACAGGCTCTATTCAGGATGCTAATAAACGTTTCCCACTTGCTTTGTGTACTTTTATGTCTCAGGATATCGTCCCAGTTTATTGCACTAAGAACATCTCTCAACCGTTGGAAATTTGCCTTCGTGAAGTTTAGTGTCCTTGTAGCCCCACTACTACACATCTTATTAAAGGATACTTGAAAACTTATTATTTTATGATCACTATTACCCAAGTGACCTCCAACCCGTATATTTGATATGCGGTCCGGCCTGTTGGTTAATATTAGGTCCAGCAGTGCCCCCCTTCTTGTTGGGTCCTGAACCAGTTGTGAAAGGTAATTGTCTCTCATAGTTGTCAAAAACCTATTACCTTTGCTAGAACTGCAGGTTTCTGTTCCCCAATGTATTTCAGGGTAGTTGAAGTCCCCATAATAATGACTTCTCCCTGAGTCGCTGCTTCATCTATTTGCTTTATGAGGATATTCTCCTCCACTTCCATTATTGTTGGGGGCTTATAACAAACCCCTATCAGTAATTTATTATTTTTTTCCCCCTCCCCTTATCTCCACCCACAGAGACTCTACATATCCATTAGATTCACCTATATTATCACGCAGGTTGGGTTTTAAGGATGATTTTACGTATAAACATTCACCTCCCCCTCGCTTATTTGTACGGTCATTTCTGAACAGACTATAGCCCTGTAAATTAACAGCCCAGTCATGGCTCTCATCCAGCCATGTCTCTGATATCCCCACCATGTCATAATTATTTTCCAACAAAATCAATTCTAATTCCTCCATTTTGTTGGTGAGGCTTCTGGCATTAGTGTACATGCACTTTATGCATCTCTCTTTACCTCTATTCCTTCCTACTATGTTGACTGTTCTAACCCCACCCCCCATGCCACCCCCAATTTTATTACTTGTGCCTAGGTTACTATTTACACTATCATCCCCTCCTGTACAATGAATACCCTCCCCCCCAATCCCTAGTTTAAACACTCCTCCAACCTTCTAGCCATTTTCTCCCCCAGCACAGCTGCACCCTCCCCATTGAGGTGCAGCCCATCCCTAGCATAGAACCTGTAGCCAACAGAGAAAACGGCCCAGTTCTCCAGGAACCCAAACCCCTCCTTCCTACACCAATTCCTGAGCCACTTATTTATCTCCCTAATCTCCCGTTGCTTCTCTGGTGTGGTGCGTGGTACAGGCAGTATTTCAGAGAATACTACCTTGGAGGTCCTTGCCTTAAGCTTGCAGCCTAATTCCCTGAAATCATCTTTAAGGACCTTCCACCTACCTCTAACTTTGTCATTTGTGCCAATGTGCACCATGACCGCTGGGTCCTCACCAGCCCCTCCCAGTAATCTGTCAACCCGATCAATGATGTGCCGGACTCGAGCGCCAGGTAGGCAGCACACTGTTCGATGATCCCTGTCTTTGTGGCAGATTGCCCTATCTATTCCCCTAATAATTGAGTCCCCCACTACCAGCACCTGTCTGTCCTGCCCTGCTCTCCTGTTTTCCCCCTTACTGGAGCAGACACTCTTCTGTCTTTCAGAGGTCATGCCCTGCTGCAGCAGTGCTATCCCTGAACTCGCACACCCCTCATCTGCCAACTTAGCAAATTTATTGGGGTGTGCCAGATCAAGACTAGCCTCCCTGGCACTCTTCCCTTTACCCCGCCTTCTAACTGTCACCCAGCTGGCTACCTCACTGTCCTGCAGCTCCATGCTACCATCCTCCCCCACATCTATCCCATTGAGCAGCTGTTCAGTGAGCAGCAGACTCCTTTCCATATTGTCTATGGATCTCAGCGTTGTCAGTTGTTCATTTACATCCAGTATCTGGGCTTCCAAATGCACAACATACTCGCATCTCAAACAGCAGTATGCACCCTCGACCGGCTGTTCAAGGAATGCATACATGTGGCAAGATGTACACTGGATGGCATTGCCAATTATGGAGCTCATTTCCTAATGGGGATTGCACCAGACAGAAATGATAAGTAAAAAGAATTATTAATAAAATACAACCAGCAATTCAGTAATTCCTCCCTTCCAAACTCCCTGAATCCAAAGTCACTGAATCACAAGTCACACACTTACTTCCGTCTGCACTTACGCTCCCAGTCACACGAAGCTTGCAGTCACACTCGCTAACAACTAAGATTTAAAAAAGATTTTTTTCTTAGTAGAAAATCAGCCTACAGCTCAGTGTACTTCCAAAAGATAAGACCTCAACGACTGGTTCTTGCGGCACACAATCTTCCTTGCACACAGTCTACTGTTGGTAGACACAACGCTGGCCCATCAAATCCTCCACCTCTTCCCATTTCCTCAACCCATCAGCAGCCCCAGGAAAATTTGGACTACGACCTAGGGCACTGAGGATTTGTTTCCTTCTTATGACCCCTTGCTTCAATCAGGCCTATCTGCCTCAAACCCTGACGACATACTTGAAGAGGAGGAATTCTCTATTCAGGGCCAAATTTTTTAAACATAATGGCCACAAGAAAGCCACATTCAGCAAAGTAATAGACCGTCTCAGGAGGTGGACAATGATGACGATGAGACACACTTGTCATCTGGCCAGCCAAATCCATCAAGTTATGCGGAAGACTTTAAAGAGGAAGGTGTGGATGATGAGACCACAGATCCCACCTGGAATGTTGGCATGCAGAGCCAGCAGAGCAGCACGGAGGAAGAAAGTGTCTATGTATCACCTGCAAAGGCAACAAGGCCTACTCCTCTCACCAGAACGCAAGTTGTCACAACAACTTTTGCACAAAATGTGTCCACTTTGACCCAAAATGTGTCAACTGTGGCACAGAGCAATCCCTCAGTGCCACCAATCAAGCCTAGAGGTCGGTCAGCCGTTGTGTGGAATTTTTTTAAGGATAGCCTTTCACAACAAAATGTCGTCATCTGTACAATCTGCCATACAAGGCTAAGCAGAGGCCACGGCAAAGGCAACATGAGCACCACCAGTATGCGGAAGCACATGGCAGCTAAGCACTCTACTCAGTGGTCGCAACACCAGGGATGCAAAACAGTTGCTTCTGATACAAACACTGCCAGGCTACCTCTGATCCGTTCCTCACAATCTAGTGTAGATGAAGCAGGTTCTGCTCATACATACTCCTCCCAGTCTGCGGTTGAAGAGAGACTGAACACTAGTCCAGCCACTTTTCAGTCAGCGCCAACCGTCCAGTTGTCTGTGAGACAGAGCTATGAAAGGCAGCGTAAATACCATTCTTCACACCCTTTGGCCCAAAAAATGAACGCGCACATAGTGAAGTTGATATCTGTGGAGATGTTGCCTTTTAGGCTTGAGGGTACCGAGTCTTTTCGGGAGCTGTTGGCTGTTGCAGCACCACGCTACTCAGTTCCCAGCCGCCACTATTTTTCTCATTGTGCCATCCCCACATTACACGAGCACGTCATAAACAACCTAAAGCGTGCACTCACCAATGCTGTTACTGGGAAAGTACACCTAACAACGGACACGTGGACAAGTAGTAGTGGACAGGGACGATACATCTCACTGACGGCACACTGGATCAACCTAGTGGAGAGTGTGCCAACTTCTCAAAGTGGACCATCAGAGATACTACCAACGCCACTAATAGCAGGCACAACATCAGTCAGAGTGTCCGCCTCATCATATACATCCAGTACACAATCTGCCTCTTCCGCTTCATCGGCCAATCCTGACTTGCCATCAACATCACGGCCAAGTTGGGAGCTTTGCAGCAGCGCTTCAGCAAGGTGACAACAGGCTCTGCTGAAGTTGATCTGTTTAGGTCACACACTTCACACTGCAGTAGAGCTCTTGAAAGCTCTAAAGCAACAGACTGATGAGTGTCTCTCCCCAATGCAACTTCAAACCGGTCTTGTTGTCAGCTATAATGGTCGAAACCTCATGGCGGCACTAAACCTCGGTAACCTTGAACACGTGCCTTGCATGGCTCACGTGCTGAACCTAGTAGTTCAGAAATTTCTTAAAACATACCCAGAGTTAACAGACCTACTGGATATGGTGCGGCGAATTTGCGCCCATTTCAGACACTCCTCAACAGCTGTTGGAAGTCTTTCAGCGCTTCAAAAGCACTTTAATTTGCCCAACCACAGACTAATTTGTGACATGCCCACACGCTGGAACTCAACATTTCATATGTTAGCACGGATTACTGAGCAGCAGAGGGCAATTGCAGAATATCAACTTCAACATGCCCGTCAGACCGGGACTCAGCCAATACACATTAGTACTCTGGAGTGGGTGTGGATCGCTGACATTTGTGAGGTGCTAGATAACTTTGATTATTGCACCAAACTTGTGAGCGGAGATCAGTCGATTATCAGTGTCACTATTCCCATGCTATGCCTGCTAAAAGAATCACTAATGAATCTAAAAACGGAATCTTTGAGGGCCCAGCGGATGGCTATGGAGCCAGATTAAACATCGCTGATCCTAGCCAGCAAAGCCAATATCATCAGGCAACATTGTGTGAAAAAGAAGAACGTGACAAAGACGATGAAGAAGAGGATTTATTTTTCGGTGGTACCGATGTCAACCCTGATGGTATTCCCAACCCCAGCTTTATGTTGGTACAGCATGGGTGGGATGGAGAGGAGGGGGCGGAGATAGATTTGGAGGCCACGATGGGTATTGTTCATCCTTCTGGTGACACTGAACATTTGAGTCTTAGCAGCTTGGCACACATGGCTGACTTCATGTGTAATTGTCTGTCAGAAGACCCACACGTGATTCACACCTATCACAGCAACCTATACTGGTTGTCCACCTTTCTGGACCCATGGTACAAAGACAAATTTACTTCACTGTTGTTGCAGTCACCAAGGGGCTTAACAATTGATTACTTCAGGACGGTTGTTGTTGAAAATTTGCTGACAATATGACCGTCAGACACCAGTCTCCCCAGAAGTAGCAGCTCTTTTGATCGTTACAGACACGCCCACAATGTCCAAAAGAGGTGGTGGGAAGATGTCCAGAAACTGGGCCATGTTTAATAAACCATCGAATCAGCAACGGCTTTTGGCTCTGGTTACCATGTCTAGGAGACAGAAATTGACCAACATGGTCAACGAGTATTTCAGTGACAGTACCAGCTTCCTTACGGACCCTTCAGTCCCGTTTAATTACTGGGTCTCAAAGCTTCAGACTTGGACAGAGCTGTCCTTGTATACTTTGGAGGTGCTGGCCTGCCCTGCTGCTAGTGTGACTTCTGAGCGGGTTTTCGGTGCCGCTGGGGGTATCATCACTGATACAAGGACGCGGCTTACTCCAGAGAATGCCGACAGGCTGACTCTGATAAAATTCAATAAGGACTGGATTTCATCAGAGTTGTTAAGCCCTCCAGACGACAGTAGCCAAAGCTAAAGTCACATAATCATAATAAATATGATATAATTATTCCAGTTTTAACATTCATCCCTTTGCGGACAAGAAGTATGTCCATCATCTCAGACTATTAGCCTACTCTTGTTCCTGCAACATTTTCTTCAGGATATGAAAACTACACAATAAGTTTTCTACTTTTAAATTTACCAGACGATCCGCTTATGATGATGAATCACCATTTTGTTTTGTCATCAAGCACTTGGGCTAATTTTTTAAAACACCAAGCCTATGCCTGCATAGTGGGCATTGCATGTACTAAGCTCCAAGTAAAATCAAGTCTATGGTATGGCCCCTGAGGCCTGCTTTATTTTTACAAGTAAGATACAGCCCCTTTGACTCATTTTTTGAGGCACCAAGCTTATGCCTGCATAGTGGGCATTGCATGTACTATGCTCCAAGTAAAATCAAGTCTATGGTATGGCCCGTGAAGCCTGATTTATTTTCACAAGTAATATACAGTCCCTTGGGCTAATTTTTGGAGGCACCAAGCCTATGCCTGCATAGTGTGCATTGCATGTACTATGCTTAAATTACTAGCAACATGAATCTCTGGGCCCTGAGGCCTGCTTCCGTTAAAAAGTAAAATACAGCTCCTGTTGGAAATTTTGGTAAAGAAAATGCTTGCCCATTTACCTGTGAAGTTGGAACAACAAGGACACTATTAAAACTGTTGAGAATTTTGAGGGCCTACACAGGAAGGATATTTTTTTTTTCATGCATTACCCGATCTCCCAACCCCTGTGGCAGTTAGCTAGCCTCCTAATTATAGTTACACACTGACCTGTCACTTCATTGCCTACATCATGACTTGTTACTAAGCCACTTATGTTAGCTCACTTCTTACCTGCCATACTAGGCAAGTTTTTCAGGCAAGGCACTGTTTGGACACTCGTCCTGGCTATGAGCAGCTGCACACATGTTAGATACATGTACACCATATGTTGTGTAAACGTTTCTACATTAGAGGTATGTATAGACACTGCATTATTTAAGTTATATAAATTTTTGTCTAACATACATATTTTCTACTGGTAGTCTTAAAAACAGAGTATTGTTTCACGTTTGTTTGACTGTATTTTCCCTCTCTACCGTTTAGTTCAAAGACAACGAAGATAGGTGTAATATTTTGTTTTGAGTGTACTTCACAAACAACATGAAGAAAATAAAGAACCTCATTGACAGGCTTTTTCCCAACAAAATTTAATTATTGTAAATTCTGATGGATTGAAAAATATTAACAGAAGTAAATACTGTTATCCATTTTATTTTAACCATTCAACAAATGGAAAATTATTTCCATAAGTGAAGCCTGATATCCAAGTAATCGGAACAATTGAACAAATGTACAAATACTTAAAGAAGTACATAGTGTTGTAAATAACATCTGAACCATAGAACAAATGTAAGAATATTTACAGAAGAGTGTTAAAAATTGTATATTTTTTTGAGAGGCAACAAGCCAATGTCAAATAACTGCAAGCTGCTGAAAGCAGGCTGTGTGCATGTCTATGAATGCATGCCTGTGCATGCTGCAAGCAGGCAGTGTGCATGTCCATGCATGCACGCCTGTGCATGCTGCTACTAGGGTGTGTGCATGTGCATGCATGAAAACATGCACGCCTGTTCATGCTGCAAGCCGATCACGCACATGGGCAGGCATGCTGGCTTGCATTTTGGCCCAGATGAGGAAAGCCACCGCAATTTAAAAAATCATATAAATACAGATGATTCCGAACATTGCACGCTCTGTACTTACCAGAATTAGCAGATGCAAAAAGCTGGAAACACTGTAGTGTCCTACAATAGCTCCTGCTGGGAAATCTGCCCAAAGAGCAAAATAGCGTTGGGAGGTGGGGTAGGAGGTGCTCCTAAAACAACAGTGGCACAGCCGCAGTCAAGCATTACCAACCCGGGAATCGGTCCGGTTTTTGGTATGATTATGGTTCTATCCGGTACCATAGACAGCCATGTTAAATTAAACCGGATTGACCCGGACATGTTTTGTCAAATTTTTTAACCTGATTAAACCGGAGTGACCCGGTCCGGTTTAATCAGTATCGGGACCTACTCGTTACGAGTCTAGAGAGTCCCGAGTATTTTAGTACTTGCTCATCCCTAATATAGACACTTTCAGACATTTGGTAAAATCCACTATCTTAGATACACACAAGAGGCAACCGTCCAACATCAGTGCCCAGGAGAGAAGAGCCATACAGTCTTTGAAAACCAGCAAAGAAATCATCATCAATCTTGCAGACAAGGGTGGTGCAATAGTCATGATGAGACAGATCAGACTACAGGTGGCTTCACACCAGGCGACGTCGCTAGCGACATCGCCGGAAAAGTGACGTCACAGCGATGTCGCTAGCGACGTCGCGCTGTGTGACAGCGCGACGCGACCGCGAATTATCGCTGGTCGCAGGTTGACAGGTTTACGGGAAGAACCGTAAACCTGTCAACCTGCGACCTGCGATAAGGCTGGATTGCGCCGTGTGACATCGCCAGAGCGATGTCAGCGGCGATGCAGCCTATACCGCAGCGTTGCTGCGGATCGCTCGCTGGGCTGAGCCCAGCCCAGCGAGCGATGTCACCGCCCGCATCGCTGCAGCATCGCCGGCCGCAGCGTTGCTGTGTGACAGCTGGCCAGCGATGTCGGGAGCGAGCGGGCACCCGCTCATCGCTTCCGACATCGCTGGCCAGATCGCCTCGTGTGACGGGACCTTACCTGAAGGAAGCAAACAGATAACTGATGCATACATGCTACTACAAGATATTCGAGTCTGACCCCACACAGGACTATTGCAAGGAATTAAACAAGCTGGTCTCTTGTCTACCTGATATATCCCTTAAAAACTGATGACCTGATACCAGAAAGTCAAAGAATAGGCACATTCTACATGCTTCTCAAAATCCACAAATCAGGAAATCCAGGAAGACCAATCATTTCATGTGTGGGCACCGTCACTGAACAAATTTCTGGATGGGTAGAGGGCGTTCTCAAACCCCTGGTAAAAGAGACACCCTGCTAGATTCAGGACACAACTGACCTATTGAATAAACTATCAGTAATAGCTCCTCTACCAGAAGGAACCATCCTCGCCACCATGGATGTGGAATCTCTGTACAGCAATATCCCACACCAGGATGGATTAAATGCCTGCAAAGTTTTCCTGGAAAACACAGTGATTGATGGTGATTGTGGTGAAGCATACAAAATTCATCCTCACGCACCACTATTTTACATTTGATGACAACATATATTTACAGGAGGCTGGCACAACAAAGGGAAGCAAAATGGCACCACAATATACAAATCTTTTCATGGCCAAGCTTGAAGGTGACTTTTTATCTTCTTGTCCTATCAGACCTCTGGCCTATTACCATTATACTGATGATATTCTAATCATCTGGACAGAGTCTGAGCAACAGCTGAAGATGTTCCATGAACACTTTTTGGTTCAATCTCTTTTTTATTGAAATATTAATGTGCATTAACATGAGTAATATGACACATCACAAAAGAAGTAGTAAACTTGTAAACATAAATGGAAATGTAACAGGCTTGTTCATCCCAGATTCCCGTAAAGACATGAAATGACATGAATAGTAAGTTTTAACACATTAAACACTCTATCTTCAAAAATGTTAGTTTACCCTCTAGAAGCCTGAGAATAAGGGTCATTGTCTCCAATCCAATAATAGCTTCAACAAGTAGAGAGGAATAAATGGGTTAAAAACTAGAAAAAAGGTGGAAATAGGGGATAATTAGAGGAGGTGGAGAAAAGAGAAAGAGAGAAAACGGAGGAAAACAGGCCCATGGCACACTGGTCTCCCCTCCATGGGCTAGGACTCTATCTCAAGTTAATTGAATGAACCCCCCAAATGTTTATTTGAATAATGCCTGAAAATTTGGGGAGTCTCAAAATAGCATCCATTTCATCCATGTTGCATTAAAATTATTCATAGACCCTGAGCCCTCAGCTGCGAGTTCTTCCTTAGTGGCTATCTCCAAATACCATTCAGAAATTGGTGGCTGCTCCGTGGACTGCCAGTAACGTGGAATTACAAAGCGTGCAGCCAAAAGGCAGAACCAAAGTATGTCATTTTTAAGGAGTCGGGTTGGCCCTGTGAAAATGGACAGTGAGGCAATTTCAGGGCTGCTTGTCACCTGTCTACCTGTGATGAGGCTATAATTTCTAAATACACCTTTCCAGAAACCCCTACTTTTGACACATTCCCACCATATGTGCAACATATTGCCTTCTTCTGATCCACAATGCCAGCGCATTCCTTACACTGAGGGGAAAATAGTGTGCAGCCTGGCTGGGTATAAGTAGCACCTAGTCAGTAATGAATAATATTTTTCCTGTGCTGCACATGTGTTTGTCAATCTGATTTGTAAAGCGCTGTGGAATATGTTGGCGCTATATAAATAAAGATTATTACTATTACTATTATGGGTGAACAAGAAACTCTTTTCACACTCGGCTCTGGAGAGCTCCCTACCAAGATCCCTTTCCCAAGCTATGTGAAAGTTATGTTTCCCACCTTTCTTCTCTAATGAAATATAATTCAGAAATTGTGTGGATTAGGGGAGAATCCTGTAGGAATAATTCCTCTATAGGTGAAGGCACTGCCCGAACCCTACAAGAATGAACTGCTGATGAGAGAAAGGAACATAACTGGATATGTTCCAACCATTTCAGTCGCTCCAATGGTGATCGCTTTTGTAAGAATTTGAATGATGGAACCCCCAGCGGCGTACCTAGGTTTGACGGCGCCCTGGGCAACGATCCCAGTTGTCAGTTTTCTGCCCCGCGGCCCCTGCTGCACCCGTGGTTGAGGACTGGGCTGCATTACCTGACAATTCCGGGATGCTGCTGGAGTACAAAGATGGCCGCCGAGGCATGTCCGGTGACATCACGGAGGGCAGTACCATTGCTCCCGGCCAGCAGGGGTATTATAGATAGGAGCTCAGTGTGCGGCGGGTGCAGACTCCTCCGGAAGTGCCTCCGGAAGTGGCCGACCACTCGGGCCCCACATACAATCTGTGCATATCACGCACTGTGATATACACACCGAGCGGGGAGGGGGGACGGGGGGGTGCCGCCGGCGCCCCCCGCTGAGTTGCGCCCGGGGTAAAAGGTCCGGCTGCACTCCCCTAGATACGCCCCTGGGAACCCCCCATTTTGGAGTGCTTGCACCACCCGAGTATCCTCCACATTCTTTCAGCACAAGAAGGTCTTCTGATTTATACCGGGTTGAAAAGTGGGATTTGAGAAAAGGGGTGCAAGTGGGCTGATCTTACCCTCCAAGGTTAATTTACCCACGTAAGAATGCCAAGACTTCATCGTCCCTACAGTTAGGTCAGAAGGAGAACCTATATGTCGCATGTCTAGAGGGGAGATCTATGAAAGGTGATGTAAAGGCACATTCACCCCATCTTGCACCACTGATACCCATCATTTAAAATTGGATTTGTACTGCAAATCTAATAGCTTAACCATTGGGAAGCCTAGAAATATGCTTTAAAGTTAAGTAAGCCCACTCCCCTTATCACCTTAGGAGATGTCAGAGTCTTCAATCTCACCCTAGGTTTAATTCCCCCCAAGATGAATCCCGACACGTAGGCTTGAAGTCTGGAAAAAAAAGTCCCTATGGGGTGAAATGGGAACTGTCTGGACTATGTAGAGGAAACGTGGAAGAATGTCCATCTTAACCACGTTAAGTCTACCAAATCATGAGAGTTTGAGAGTTCTATACGACGACAATTGTGATTTAACCTGATTTAGTAGGGGTTGATAATTTAATAGAAAGAGCTTCGACAAGTCTGAGGGGATAGAGACCTTGATGCATTTTATGCATTTGTGATCTCCACTTAAAGGGGAAGCTTGTTTTCAGAGATGACACCTCTCTTTGTGTTAGTGAAATGTCCATCTCCTAAAGCCCCGTCACACATAACGACGCACCAGCGATACCGATAACGATATGACCTAGCTGGGATCGCTGGTGTCGTTTTCACATCGCTGGTAAGATGTCAAACAGGTATCTCACCAGCGATGTCACCAACAACTTCAGCAACGATCCAGAATTATACCGAGGTCGATGGGAATTGTCACTCTATAGCGTAGCATTGAGATCGTTGGTCATTGTCCCTTTCAAACACAAAGATTTAACGTTCCTAGCAGGAGCGCAACGACATAGAAATAACCCAGAGCAGTATGTAACGATGAACGATCTCACAGCAGGGGCCAGATTGTTGGTACGTGTCACACATAAGACATTGCTAGCGGGATTGTTGTTACGTCACAAAATCTGTGACGTTACAACGATCTTGTTATGTGTGACGTGACAGGACCTTTAGATTCAGAGTAATTTACTTTAAAATTACTTAAAGAGCCGAAGGCATCAAATTCAATCAGGATAGATGGTATCAAGATCTGAGGCTGAGAAATATATAAGAGTAAATCATCTGCGAATAGAGCAGTTTTATGATGAGCTGAACCCATCCAGATTCCATGGATGTTATCATTTTGTCTAATGGCGTTAGCTAGATACTCCATAAGAATAACATATAGGAGGGACAACAACGGACAACACTGCCTGGTTCAATTTCTAATAGCGAAAGGGAAAGATAAGGCACCATGATCTGTTTCCCTGCTGAGGGATCTGAATAGAGGGAAAAAAGTTTTGTATGAATCTGAGTCCCTATCCGATCTGGACAAGTGCCTCTGTCATGAAACCCCAGTGGACTCTGTCAAAGGCCTTTTCAGTGTCTATAAATACCAGAGTTAAGAGATAATACAAGAGATAGTTTATTGTCCTTTGATTAGTGATTCAAGATTTGAAATTTCCTTAATTGATGTAAAAAGACATAAATCCATGTGACATTCATTCCTATTCTGAATGTGTCAAAGGTCAACATCAGTTTATATTCCCAGACTTTTCTGATTCTTTGAGATTTGATTTTTCAAAACTACTATTTTCATATCCATCATGGTGTGATCAGGGTTACAGAAGTGTTAAGGCACAGGCAGATCTGTCCTCTTTCCTTTATTTTGTGGCAATGAGAGTTCATCCTAGTTCTGAGTTGCTCCGTCTCCCCTACATACAGGTTCCCACTCGCACATTTTGTACATATGATTAAATACACCACATTGATTGTGATTTCAATAAAGTTTGTATAATTTCTGATATTCTTGCTTCAATTGCATTGATCCCAGTCATTTGTACACGTCTTTTGTTCCTTCAACCATTAGTAACTTGCCTCTGTACAATGGTACAACTGCCACACTTTGGAGTTGGAATGTTTGTGCACCCCCATTTGGGCAACCCATCGCTTTTAGGGCAACTGCTCCCTTTTGGGACTCCACCCCCTTTTGGGTAATTATCCCTTTTAAGGCCACTTGCCCCCTTTTAAGACTCTGCCCTTTTTAGGTATCTGCCGTCTTTTGCACTACCACCCCCTTTCGGGACTCTGCCCTCTTCCGGGCAACCTCCACTTTTTGGGACTTTGCCTCTTTGTGCGTGATCTACCCTTTTAGGGTTACCACCCCATTTTGGGGTACATTCTGTGGGCTCATCCCCAAGTTCACAGGTCCTAGTTAGCACAGTACCTCATTATCTCCTTTGGCACCTTGTTTGTGTCCTCACTGACCCCACAGGAGAACTCCTGAACTGGTCCATTGTTTCCATGCCACAGCACACCAACAGTTCCTGCCATTCTTGTTGCAAATGCCTTCTGAGACTCCAACAGCTCCATCAGCTCTTGCTGTTCTTGAAGCATCTCCTGTTGCTTCTTCTCAAATGCCTGCTGCTGAGACTGTAACAGGCAGTTTAATCGCTCCTCAGCTTCACTTGGATTTGTTGCATATTCCACCATATGTGAGGTAGCACTCAGTTAATACATTAGGGTACACTCACTTATGCAGCCCAATTCAAGCACACAGAAAGTGTCTATATCAATTAGTTAATTCCGGTTTATTAACCATCATAAACCGCTACTCCTGCTATGTAGCTGATAACCATAATACTGTTCACACAAGGAGGTGAATTTAACATATAGTTTTTTTTAACTTCAGTGGATACATCCGCACACAATTATCTACTGACCTCAGTCAGCAAACAACATGACCCACTTAGGGTTATACCTGTTATTGCAGCTCGGCAGGGTCCAGACTGGCTCCTGCCAGTCTTAGCATCAAGGAGGACACACATAGACATCAACTACAAGGTTCTTGGACTTGCTCCATGTTGATACCTGTTGTCAGTTCAGATCCACCAGACCTCAGTTACTTCCTGGACTTCTAGGAGCTCTAGCCAGCTCCACTCTCAGGCATGCTTGTTTCCCATTTGGTTCCCACAGGAAGTGTGAAGGACTTTCCTTACATCACAGACTGTGTGATAAATCAGTAGTCTCATTATATCAATGAGATACACCTATGGGAGGTATGTGGATGCTCAGTTTCTACCATCACTTCTGAACATCCTATTAAACCAGCCCTAAAAATAAATTAAAGTTCCTGGCACTCCAAGTCCCAGCAAAACTATCTGGTTTCACATCGCAACAGATCTCCGTCTGTGTGAACATGCCGTCCACCTACAGCCTTGCCAGTATACCTCCCAGCACTCTGCCATAAAGCAAAACGGGTAAAGTAGTTCCTTGACACAGAAAACATTGAAACAATAAAATGGCTAGCCCAGAGTCCTGATCTGAACCCAATCGAAAACCTCTGGAAAATCTTTGGCAACAAAGTTATGGCCAAGAAACTCACAACAGTCACAGAACTGTGGAAGAGACTGGAAGAAGAGTGGCCAAAAATCACACCAAAGCAGTGTGAGAGAGTAGTGATGTCCGGTGCGCACAGATGCGCTGAAGTCATTCAAAGCAAAGGCCCATACACCTGCTACTGACTGTTGACCGTTGTAACCTTCATAACATTTAGTTTTAATCTTTGTCAGTGCTACAGTCATTGCTGTTCTCTAGTTAAGATCATCACATTTTGAGTAAAATAAAGGTTTTAAGTTGATAAACTTTGATTATTTTGGAAAACACTGTTCTATTGGCATGGTGTAACCATTACCCAAAAACTTTCAAATGTTTATCAATGTAGATTATATTCTGTCTGAAAAATTAACTGATCATACAATCATACATTGTTTCCTAATTTTGATTGCCAGTGTAGTCATTTTTTAAGTATAGTGAATACAAATTCCCTTTTTCCTATCATTCTCTTCCCATTACTTCTGTAAGTTAATGCTGACATATGAGTGAAGCTCTATCTGTTCCAGTCTGAAATGCTGATTCCCTGAAGAGTCCTGTGTCGAAACGTGTTGGGATAAGGATTGTAGGGACATCAATAGGGTGCATGGTTAGGGAGCAGCTGTGGACTTCCCTTGTAAGGGCAGGAGTCAAATTCATGAGGGCCAGTATGTTTGTTGTTTTGATGCAGGGACTGACTTAGGTTCTAGGTCTTCTGGACAATCACCTACTGTGATGCTTTCTTACAAGGCCTTAACCAACTCCTGGACTCTTGGGTGAAATCAATTTAATTCTTTTATGATTGGTTTATTTATCTGAACATAGTGCAACATTTACTGTGGTACGGTTGACTATAGGTATACAGATATATGTACTTTAGGCCACCTTTTGTGCTGTACTTGAATACCAGTGTGGTGGTGTACTGGTGATCAGACAATTGAATTGCCTTATCTGGTTTGTTTTTGTCTGTTATTGGTTTTGTCTATCTTTGATGAGTTTTCTTTCTCGTTTTTCAGTGATGTACTAATAAAAAGGTTTTTAAAGTTTGTTTAAATATAAGTTTATATCAAACCCATTGCTCAATTTATCAACTAATGGTATGGTTGGTGGCGTATCAGTGGGTCTAGATAAATCAATGAAGCAAAAAGTGTCTTCTCTGACCAAAATTATACACAAAAGAGGTGCACTCCCTCACTTGACATAGCCTTTAAGGAGCTTACTGAAGTTTATAAAGATCAGATAATTTCTTGGTGGGAGGTGAAGAGCTTGGAGAGCTATATTGAGGTTGGTATAGTGCCATGAGGTCTGAGGATCCATTTATCTGTGGGTTCTAGATACAAGGACTGAGGTTTTTTATCTATCTGGGAGAAGGAGGTAACAGAAACCTTGAGGCTCATGAGATTAATGTTAAGACAGGAGAAATCTATGCTTTCTAAACTAGATGAACAATTGAAGGATCACATTGAGGACACTAAATGTTTTGCTACTGAAACTGATTTTCCAACCAGGGAGAATAACCTCAAATAGACTCATGAACACTTTCAGTATAATCTGAAAGCATAAACAATACGCAAGGGTTCTCTCCGAGTTTAAGGATAATAAGGGTATGTGCACACAGGAAGGTTTAGTGGCGTTCAAACCGTCAGTAAACCGCTGGAAATTATCAGTTCTGAGCTCTGAAGTCTCCAGCTGTTTTCCGGCGGTTTTCCGGCGGTTTTTGTCAGCGTGTGCACAGCGGTTTTCAGTCGGTTTTTCCAGCGGTTTTTCCGGCGGTTTTCTATGGAGGATTTTTTTCATGGAACCGATCAGAAACCGCTGAAAAGAATTGACATGCTGTATGCTGCTAAACCGATCGGAAACCGCTCAACCGCGGGCGGATCCGCTCACATAAACCGACTATGTGTGCACAGCGGTTTCTAAATTGCATTGGGTTACATGTAAGTCCTAAAGCTGCTAAGGATTTACATAAATTTAAATAAAACCTATGCTAAAACGCCGGCGGTTTTCGCTGCTAAACCTCCACTAAACCTTCCTGTGTGCACATACCCTAATGGTACCTTTACACGCCGCCACAACAGGATGGATACAACCCGCTACAGGCTACAAATGTAGCTTGTCGAGCCAATATTGCCCGTAGTAGCGGCGTCTGAAGACGGGACGACACAGCCGGCTACAGATACCTCTGTATCCGTGCACTGCCCATAAACATATGGCAACATCGCCGATTGTAGCGAGCTGTATCGGCGTGTAAAGAAGCTACAGAAGGGAACTCTGGACACCCGGCGATGTAGCTGCAATGTGGCTAAGGCGTCACCCATGCTCCGTGATACCGCGCCCCTTCAGCGATCATTGGTGGAAGATGCTGCGTTACGATTGGCCCTTGCCTCACAGCCCTCCATCTTGGATGAGCTGTCCCTTCAGCACTACACATACGCGCCGTATGCACGATCAGATAGTAGTACAATTACGCGGACACACACTTGAACGTAAAATCATAAATGGCCCATGATCTACATACAGTGTGCACATCCTATCAACATGAAAACGAATAATGCGGGACACAGCGCACAAGTGTGTGTTACGTACCGCTCTGGCTTATTGCACAGCAGCTGCCGTAGAAGTGTTCCGGGTCTGGCAGTGCGCGCAGCGCGCACACAGATGCACACAATCCCATACCACATCGGAGGAGATTACCCAGTAGACAGATCAGAGCCGTGTTGTACGGACTGCACTGTGGGTCTTCTGCAGTAGGGGCCGCATAAGTGTGTCGGCCGAGTCACTGCGTGTTGGGCTACTTATAAAGGTGCGTCACCCCCACAGCGGTCGTAATGACGTCATGACGTTGGTTTCATTTTCACTCTGCCTGCAAGGTGCCAGCCCCGCCTCTGCACACACCATAGCAGTCATGGCAGCCGTGCACCGCGCCGCAACATGGGGGATGGCGGAGCTGATCATCCTCATTGATCATTGTGACCGTCGGGACTATTGGGGCCACCATCACCACCGCCACCCCAGGCTGCGCAATCGGTGCACCGTGCGGCGGATCCAGCGGGCCCTGCTCTGCCAACTGGGGGTACAGAGGACAGTAAAAGCGATCCAAAAAAAGATCGCTGACTTGAAGCACAAGTGCCCAGGTCGCATACTGGACATCCGTGCCAGGATTGCCAGGCTGCGTGGTGAGTAATTGTTGCCCCAAAACACACACCGCCACATGTGCATGTCCCACAATACACAAAAAATGATGGAAACATATGACAAGGGACAGTGTGGCCTACACAATCAAACACATCTTCACAGTGTTGTGCTCATCCAGTCAGGCCTAAAAATGTCTCACACGCACAGTCCATGCATACAACATGAGTGTATGCATCCAGCATCACCTGGTTGATGCTAAGTAAGGCTGGGGTCACACACACAGATATCTGCCCACATATTGTTTGCACATCTCTGTTTGCAGTCAAATCATGGTCACATGTTGACATTTGGAGAGAGCCTCAAAATGGAACAATGTGTCCATGCTTTCACTGCAACCAGAGATCTGTCAACAATATCTGGCCACATATCTGTGTGTGTGTGACCCCAGCCATAGCCGTCAAATACATACCCACACAAGCTCTTTGTAGGACAACAATGTGTAGGCATGATCTTATTACGTCTTTTATGTTCAAATTTCAAACTAGATGCTGAATCCTCATCAGAAGAAGGGCCCCATGCCCCACCCCCAGGTGGCCCATCAAGAACCCCACCACATCAGCCTCAAGTGGCACCCTTGTCCCCAGGGTCAACACCTTCCCCCGGGCCTCAGGAGCCAGACGTCCCGTCACCCACCGGGACAGAGGACGTGGAGGACCAGTCCGCACCTGGCAGCCCGCTGGAGTGTGACCAGCTGTCCCCATCTGCCTGGCTGCTGGAGGAACACATCAACTCCCCACAGGAGGGCGAGGAGCAGCAAGTACCTGGCGGCCCAGAGGAGTCTTTGCCCCGTAGCCCAGGACCACTGTTACCCCTGAACCACATAATGTGGCCACGGAGCCCCAGCCCGGGAGTAACACCACCTCCCACTGTCTCCAGCTCAGTGGCGAGTCCTGGGGTGACCATGTCCCCACACAGTGACTATGGTGGTAAGTGTGTTATGTTGCCACAGACACCCTGCACACTGTTGCTTCAATTTCATCTGGGGCCAAACAATTTATGTAAACAAAGTAAACCATGTTGGTTCTCCCCTTTTTCCAGATGGTGAACGTGCGGGCTCATATGGATGGAGCTTGACCCCATCTCCCTCCCCGTCTGATGGTGAACTGGATTTGGAGGAACAGGGTAAGTGGATGGTTGCGGCCAGTCATGACTAACCATCAGCAGTGACGAGTGTGTACTAAAGTTTGTGTTTACTCCCAATACAGGTGCCCCTACCATGGAGGAATTCATCCAGGCCCATCAGGCATTTGTGGCCCGTTTGACCACGGCTCTACAGCGTGGCCTGCAGGACCTTGGCCGCCTGGCTCAAATGCTGGCGGACCTACACCCACACCATGGTTCACACCCATGAATTTGAGGGATGCATTGTATCCTGGCCAAACATGGCCCCACAAACAGTTGTCCTTGTTGGACCCTAAAATTTTCACACGTTGGCTTGTTGCCTTGCAAAAGTGAAAATATAGGTTTTTATTTTTTTTTGCCCCCGTTGGGCTCTTTTCTTATAGTGTCCCACATTGGGACCATCACAAGTGTGGACTGGCTAGCCCCATCTGGCCTACAATCCCTATACTGTCCCACATTGGGACCATCACAAGTGTGGACTGGCTAGCCCCATCTGGCCTACAATCCCTATACTGTCCCACATTGGGACCATCACAAGTGTGGACTGGCTAGCCCCATCTGGCCTACAATCCCTATACTGTCCCACATTGGGACCATCACAAGTGTGGACTGGCTAGCCCCATCTGGCCTAAGCCTTCCTTGTATGATGGCAAATGTCTGTGACACATGTATGTTTACAATACAATGCTGTTCTAACTTTGTTATACGCTCCTTCATGTGACCTTACTAATATTTGGTGACCAAACCTCACCATAACCTAACTATGTGAGGCACATCACAACATCCCTTTGTGAATGTGCTAAGACATTCCAAATGAACCGATGGTGATCCTGCTGAGCGAGCACTGGCCCATATTGTGTGGCTTGGGGAAACCTATTATTGCCCACAATTACATTCACCCCCAAAAACCCACACAATCCTTATTCTGAAATGAATACACAATTGTGTTAATAAATAAAATTTATTCCAGCCTGGAATTTAAAATAAATTACAAATAATAGAATTTTAGTGGAAAAAAAAATTAAAAAAAACCCACTAATTTTGGCCAAAAATCAATCAACAAAATATACATATAAAACGCAATTCCTGAAATGATAAAGTCCAGACTGCCAATTCTGTGCATTGGCTACTAGTGTCCAAATTACTCCTCTTCTGTCGGCTCTGACAATGCCGCATCCCCCCTCCTCTGAGGGCAGCCCCGACCTGCCCCAGAACGTCTGGTTGAACGACGATGTGTTGAGGGGGGATGGGGTGACTGTGGCGGGGCCGGTCTTCTCACGGGCCGAGATGGGGCAGCTGGTGAAAGGGGCCACAAGGTGTGTTGCATGGGGGAGGGGACGTGGCAGCCCCATTGAAGGGCCCCATCATCGGCAGCATCAGCGGCATTGTGGAACACCCTCAGAAGGATCTTCTTCTGGAGCGGCTCCATCCCTCGCATTCTGTTGCTCATGTAGAGGGCGTCGGGGTCCATGTGGGTCCGTTGTTCATCCAACAACACGCGTCGGGCCCAGGTCGCCAGCTCCGTCTCAGGTGGTGCAGGACGTCGGCGGCGACGGATCCCGGAGCTGGGACCTGGGCCTGGACCCACATCACTCGCCGCGCCCTCCTGCTCAGCCCCAGATGTCATGGGCTGAGCATCATCAGCAACAGAATCCTCGGCAATGGAGCCGTCCTCTTCTGGGGCCTGTGGGTGGGGAAAAAATAAAAAAAAAAACCATTAGTGGAGGCTATATCAACTGTATACATTCACAACAGGACTCTATATACCACTCCCACACACACCAAGCCCAACTACCAGAATGCAAAATGAGGAATAACACAGTAAAGCAAATAAGGTTCAAGACCCCAACACCAGTGGTTCTCCTGTACACTCACCTCGACCATTCCAGGAGTTCAGCTAAATACATAATTAGTTGTTTGTCACGTAGCCGTAATCCAATATTAGGACATGTCACCACAACACCTTGATACTGGGGGCTGTGCTGGCCAATGACACATATTGGGCACCTTCCCATTAGGACTCCTTTATGGTGAGAATCCACCCCTCACTCAATTACCTTTAACCCACTGGCAACAAAGCCAACACACATGTGAGACAGCACCATTTACTACATGGTACTATGTGGCTGTTTGAGAACAAACCACCTGCTATCTTGAAACCCTTAAATAACTAACCTAAACATACCAAGATGTTGTGGAAGAAGCAACATTGCAATACGGCTGGAAGCATAGAATAGAAAAGTCTGGTAAGTCATGGAAGGAGGCCAGATAGATTGACACCCCAAGGTGTGCCGCAGCAAGGAGGTAAATATGGCAACACATTTGGTGTGAAGGATTTATCAAAGCACACATGTGAAGGAAACATTGTGGCCCACCACTGTCACACAATTACCCACCTCCTGTGGCGCAGGTGGTGATGCAGCCGGGCCTACATGGGACGCAGCAACGGGGCAGTTGGTGGTCGTTCGATGCGGGCGAACCTCGCCCAGGATGAAGGTGAACAGGGGATAGTACCATAGGGTAGGTGATGGTACCTCCTCTGCTCCAGCCCCTGAGCGACGACGCTGGTACAGAATGTGAGCCCGCATGAACGCCGACCTCATGTTTTTGATCTTAAGTGCCACCATAGGCTGGTCCCACGTCTTGCCTACCCTTGGCTCCAAGCGATTTGCCAGAGCCACAAGACTCCTGTAGGCCTCGGCCCTCGCTGCCCGATTTTTATATTCGGGCAGCGAGCTGCGCCACAAACATTCGTGCCGCTGATACTCCGTGAGAAGCTGGGATTCCAATTCCACAGTACCCGTCGGCATCTGCCGACGACAAAATACACAAAAAAAACACAGTCACAACACAAGCCATACCGACATTTCAAAACTTGCCACAATGATACACATAATCATTAACTTTCTACAGTGATCATCTATGCAGCTATTTTGTGGAGTGAAACTGGCCATGAGTGTGCCATTTTCTCAATCTCAGACCGCTACTAACTCAAACACATGTATGCAGCCAATATCAAGCACCGGATATCGGTGTCCACCTACAGATGTTTCAAACATGATTTCTGTCCCCAATGTACCTATTGCTACACACCTTGACACGGTGTGTGCGTACATACCTCTAGAGGGCAACATGTGACCTAACACGTTGTGTGCTAACTAGTACCTGGCCAGTGTCCACAATGGTAAGGGGTCACTATATCAGAAAGGCGGCCTGGGTGTGTGCCAACACTGCACATACTACATGTAATGTGCACCCAGATGATCATGTAGGTGTTCCTCCAGACGTGGAAGTCCCATTTTAACACATGTACCCAACATCCCTGGAATGTCCGCCACAATTATACCACCCCTGAAATGTTGATGTGAAGTACCAGCCAAAGAAATAACAGCGTGCTCTTTTACCATTGCCAAAAAGCAGAAGGTGCAATACATACTTACACTATATAAGTAGAGGCACTACCTGGCTACTGGGCGACACAGAATAAGGTTCACATATTTAATATTACGTGTTCAATATTTGCATGCCGCTTCAAACATGGCCATACACACATCGCCTAAGCTGCCTGTGCCAGAACCAGCTGCGTTCATTACATTTTCTTACAAACCGCTAAAGAGGCTTACCGTCAGAGCAACAGAAGTCAAACAGGACACTAGTAGCTCAATGCACATCGACGTCTGGACACGGAGCAGTGGCCATTGACCTGCCTTTATAGTCCGGGACACCAATCACAGCGGACACAATAATGCACATCCTGAAGGGGCACCTGGGTGCGGATTTGCCTTCCGCTAATTGGTGGAGATCGCTGAATCGTGATAGGTTGGCGGCCCTTTAAAAGTTGGCCATCCCGCCAAACATTACGCTTGCTGGCCAGACCCATTAGGTAAGTTTTTGTGGACACACATGGAATTGGCGCAGGGTGCGGTGCATATGTTGATGTTCTTGGAGAGCGCCGGAGACTGGTGTAGCGGCCGATATAGGGGTTTGTATTGTAGGGGACGACATATAGTGTAGTGTGTGGGTTAGGATACGGCATTTTGTGTGGGCCTTGACACTTTTGTTGAGATACATTGCTGTGTTTGTTTGCAGACAACATACAGGAGAATGGATGCATGACTGTAGACGGAACTGTGTCACTCATGTCGACTGGATCGATTTCTGCATACTGGTTGTGGCCAATGGAGACTGTGTTCAACGGGAATGGGATGACACAGGGCTTTGAGGTGTTGGGCGCCAGACATGGCATACATGTGTATTTAAAATGACACCTTCAAAAACCAATTACACCATGGGTAACCATCCGCAGTCATGTGCAATGTTGTTTGGTTCATGTAGCCTTCCTCAACCTTCCATATCGGGGTACGTCACATTCGTTATTCTTCTCATTTTTACTGTAATCAATTGACATTATGGGCTGTGTAATGGATTATGGGACCTGTTTGACCAACATTATTGGTGACACATGTCCCTTTCTAACTCACCTAGGTGCAGATGTGTGAATTTTGGGAGCTCCCATTGACGTTGATGTAGAGGAGGCCACTCTCAATCGCCGTGTGCCATGTTGTTTGGGGTGACTACTGGGTGTTTGCCGTCCTTGCTTCAGGGTTGTGTTTTGGGCCCACACAAGAGATCCCATCCTCTTGGCTATAGTGTGTAATGGAAAAGAGGTGTGGGTTGCTGAACCTGCTGACTTGCCCACATTTTGGTCTATGTACTCATGTTGTGCTTTCACATCTACAGGTGCTGATATTGAGGATGCAGAATATCCATGACCGCAATGTTATCGTGGCTCTTGCGTTGGTGGAAGAGCAAATGTGGTATCAGGATCGGTATGAAAGGTTGATGAGGCGCAGACAGCGGCGGATGTGGACCCGTGATTGGCTTCTGAGGCGGGAAACCCGGGGCCACATGCAGCTGTTGCGGGAGCTGGAGCTTAACTGTCCTGATGATTACCGAAACTATCTCCGTATGCCCGAGGACTGTTTCACCTTCCTATTGGAGCGTGTTGGGCCAATGATAGCGCGTCAGGACACTATAATGCGCCCATCAGTATCAGCTGCTGAGCGGTTGGCGATCACTTTGCGGTTCCTGGCTACAGGGCAGTCCATGACATCCCTCACATACGTGTCACGTGTCTCCCTGCCCCTGCTGAGCCGCCTGATCCCTGAAACGTGTTGGGCCATCTGGAGAGCTCTGCAGCCAGCCTACATGAAAATGCCATTAACCGCTGCAGAATGGCTGGAAGTGGCCCAAGGGTTTGAAACCCGGTGGAACTTCCCCAACTGTGGCGGGGCATTGGATGGTAAGCACGTGAGGATTACCAAACCTGCCCACTCTGGCTCTTTGTATTACAATTACAAAGGGTATTGTAGTATAATCCTCATGGCTGTAGTAGATGCCAACTATGAGTTCCTCTACGTGGATGTTGGAATGCCTGGTCGCAACTCAGATGGGGGGGTGTTTGCCCTAAGCTCCTTGGCAACACTACTAGGGAATGGTGGGCTAAACTTACCCTCAAATGAGCACACGACCGAACATCTCAACTTTGCGTTTGTGGCGGATGAAGCATTCCCACTTCAGGAACACCTACTGCGGCCATATCCCCAGAGGGCCCTTACTTCTGCGAGACGCATTTTCAACTACCGGCTATCCCGGGCCCGCCGAGTAGTTGAAAATGCGTTTGGGATAATGGCCAATAGATTCCGGATTTTTCATACACCTATACATATGAAACCGGAGTCTATTGACGCGGTAGTGGTGGCCTGCTGTGTGCTACATAACTTCCTGCGTCGTAGGGATAGGGCATCATACACGCCAGGAGGTTATGTAGATAATGCAGACGCTACAACAGGGGAGCTCCGTCCAGGGTCTTGGCGTGATGAGGCCCATGTGATTGTGCCACTCCAGCCGCAGAGCCATGGCCGCACTCGGCAGGAGGCCAGGGACAGTAGAGAAGCTTACTGCTCCTACTTCAATGGGTCTGGTGCAGTGAGCTGGCAGGACCAGGCCATATAATGTGGCTGGCTCTGGGAGTTGCTTTTTGTGTTTTCAATGAAGGTGACAGCAGGTTAGCTGCACCCCTTTAATGTTTGGTTGACCTTTTCCATTCTCTTTGTTTTCATTATGTGCATGAGTTTTCATTATGTAGTTAGTTAGTTAGTTAGTTTAGGTTATTTTGGTATTTTTTCCATGCACAGTTTGCAATGTGTGGTGATTTGCTTATCCATTGAATTTGGCTGATTAATGTCACCTGCTCTTGAATTCTACAATGTTTTTACTTTATGTATATTTTGTTTGCACAAGACAAGGTCAAGATTCATGCAATATATTAAACCTTTTTCTGTTGGATCCAACATAATCTGTGTGAGCCTGATTACTTGGTGGAGGAGGGCAATGTGATGCAGGGTTGGGTGGGGGCCTGGGATGTCATAGCCACCTATTGGCTGGGATTGTGCACACAATATGTGTGGGTAGCCATGTTTTTCTGAAAGTCTTTTGCCCAACAGTGTTTGTGGCCATTGTGCGTACATGATCCTTTATTTTGTTGTAGGCAGAGGGTCCCCTGCACACAGCACATTGATGCAGGACATATTCTTGTCAGGTGTTTGCTAATACACTGTCACACAGATCTTTGACTTGGTGCCTTGGAAGCTGATCCACTACATTCACATCTGTCAGCACATATATTAAACCCCATTCAGCCTGTATACATACACATACTTCGCCACAGTTGTCACAGATTTTTGACAGAAAACGCACATACTGTCTTTTGTAAGACGCTAATGTGTGGCACACAAACGCACCTCAGTTCAATCTGCACACGCGGCTGTCACAAGCGCTGATCGTGCGTGACACGGCAAACACTTGTACTACGCACACATAGCCCCGGACCGCTACTTTCATACACACGGGATATGTGACTGGCCACCGCTCTAGCGTGACCCATTACCATCGATTTGGATGCATTCGCCAGGCTCCGCCATGTCACAAGCGCTTATTCCGTGCCACACTCCGTTCACTAGTACGGCACGTCTCGGCCATCCGCCCTTTCCGTCGTGCCCAATCACAACTCCGTAGTGTTGGCCAATGGTTGTGGTTTGGGCGCGGTGTACAGGTCTGTGGCACGCCTATTTGTTTTACGTCCTGCCTTTGTTGCTCCCAGATCACTCTGTGGTGGCTGTGTGTAAAGCTGGTACGCTGAGCTACAGACGGCTACTTGCGACACCCGGCGATGTATGTAGCTGTAGATGTAGCGTAGCGTAGCGCACCTTGTGGCGGCGTGTATAGAGGGTGCGGTTCCCGTTGGTAACCGTTCGGCCGTGCTCGTGCACGTGAAGTTGCCGTTGGTATCCATCCTGTTGTGGCGGCGTGTAAAGGTACCATAAGGCTTACCACTGTCCCCATAATCAATCTGGTAGCAATTGATCAGAAGGGAATCTAACTGATATAGATACAGATCCAACAGATTCAGAGGGTAGAGGTGGGAAAGAAGGTAAGGGAAGAGGTGGGTTAGGGGTAAAAAGAAGCCCAAGAACTACCCAGAGGGTGGGTACCCAATAGGACCACCTAGACCAACAGGGGGATTAGTAGGAGGTGTTTTACCTCTACAGGTTAGTCAGCAACCTTTTTTAGACCACCAATATCTCCTCAGAAATCATCCTCAGAATCCACAGTGGTAGGTGATAAAATTAAGATAATTAATTTATGACAAAGTGTTTGATCAGACAGAGTTTTCGGTTCTTGGGAAGGGCCTCTCTTTTGTTTCAAGCTCTGGTTTTGATCTAGTTAGATCTGTTAAAGATCTCAACCTTTTTCTGCGCAAGCTGAGGTAGCGTAAACATTATTTGACACAGTCAAACAGAATGTGAGGATCTAGGTATCCCTGAAAATTTGTTACTGGATGTTAGGTAACTTGATAGCATAAGATCAATAACTGATTTAATACCAGGCGAAGGCCTTTTCACTTCACTAAAAAGCAAAAGCACAAAATGTGCTCCCACAACAACTAATACCTCAGCCATGGATATTTTTGCTAATCTTGTGACCAATGATTTGAAAAAACTGTCAGCTAGAAAACCTTACACTAAGTTTATCCTCTCTAAAAGAGAGATGAGTGCTCTGAGAGGTTTGGAACTTGATTATTATTATTATTAAGTATTTATATAGCGCCATTAGGTTACATGGCGCTTTACAAGTGAGAGGGTAGACAAAGACAAATGGTAAAAATGACGACAAACAGACAAATCAGTCATACGGGTACAATAGGGCCGAGGATCCTGTCTGCGAGGGCTCACAGTCTAGAGGGGATGGGGAGGGAGACAATAGGAGGGGGAGAGGTGAGATGGTGCAGTGGATTGTGTCTCAGTGTGTGTTGTAGGCTTGCAGGAAGAGGTGGGTCTTCAGATTTTTCTTGAAAGTTCCCAGGGTAGGGGAGTGTCTGAAGTGGTGGGGGAGGGAGTTCCAGAGTATGGCAGAAGCACAAGAGAAGTCTTGTATGCGGTTGTGGGAGGTGGAGATGCGGGGGGTTGAGAGAAGGAGTTCATGAGAGGAGCTCAAGTTGCGCGAAGAGAGGTAGCGGGAGACCAGGTTGGAGATGTAGGGAGGGGACAGGTTGTGTATGGCCTTGTATGTCAGGGTTAGGGTTTTGAAGCGGGGTCACTGGGGGTGGGGAGCCAGTGGAGGGCTCGGCAGAGAGGGGAGGCGGGAGAGTATCGGGGAGAGAGGTGGATGAGTCGGGCAGAAGAGTTGAGGATGGTGCGGAGAGGTGCAAGGGAAGAGGCGGGGAGGCCGGTGAACAGGAGGTTGCAGTACTCCAGGCGGGAGATGATGAGGGCAAGGACAAGTGTCTTGGCCGTGTTGCGGTCAAGGAAGGAGCGGATACGGGCAATGTTTTTTAGTTGTAGTCGACAGGCGGTGGCAAGGGCTTGGATGAGGGGCTTGAAGGAGAGGGAGGAGTCGAGGATTACCCCGAGGCACTTGGTGTGGGGGACGGGTGAGAGTGTGCAGTCATGACGGTGATGGATAGGTCAGGAAGAGGGGCAGGGTTGTTCGGGGGAAAGACGATGCGTTCGGTCTTGTCCATGTTGAGTTTGAGGTAGCGGGAAGAAAAGAAGGATGCAATGGCGGATAGGCAGGGAGGAATTTTGGATAAAAGGGAGGAGATATCAGGGCCAGCCAGACAGAGCTGGGTGTCATCGGCATAGAGGTGGTATTGGAGGCCGTGTGTCTCAATGAGGTTTCCTAGGCCGAGGGTGTAAATGGAGAAGAGTAGCGGTCCCAGGACCGAGCCTTGAGGAACACCTACAGAGAGGGGTGGGGCGAGGATGTGGTGTGGGAGTGGGTGACGCTGAAGGTCCTGTCCGTTTGGTAGGAGGTCAGTAGGAGGTCAGTAATGCCAAGAGATCCAAGGATTTGAAGTAAGAGGGAGTGGTCGACAGTGTCAAAAGCAGCAGAGAGGTCAAGAAGGATGAGGACGGAGTAGTGTCGTTTGCTCTTGGCGATCAGAAGGTCGTTGGTGACTTTGGATAAGTTGGTTAGGGCTGTTTTGGTGGAGTGGTGAGGTCAGAAGCCGGATTGTAAGCGATCAAAGAGAGCACAGGAAGAGAGGTGGGAGGACAGTTCGGAATAGACGTGTTGTTCAAGAAGTTTTGAGGCGAACGGGAGGAGAGATATGGGGTGATAGTTGGAGACTATGGTAGGGTCAAGGGATGTTTTTTTTAGGATGGGCGTGATTAGGGCGTGTTTGAAGAGTGAGGGGAATGTGCTGGATTTAAGTGATATGTTGAAGAGGTATGTTAGGGCAGGGATGAGGACTGTGCTGAGGTTGGGGATGAGGTGGGAGGGGAGTGGATCAAGGGCACAGGTGGTGAGGTGTGAGTGTGCTAGAAGAGTGGAGAGGTGGTCCTCTGTCATGGGGGTGAAACTGCATTTGGGTGAGGGGGGATGGGCTGGAGGTGAGATGGGGCGAGGGGAATGTGGGTCGAAGCTTTGTCTGAGTTTGTCAATTTTGTCTTTGAAGAAGGTGGCGAAGTCGTTGGTGGAGATGAAGGGTGAGGAGGGCAGGGGGACGAAATAAAGAGTTGAAGATTTTGAAGAGTTGTTTGCGGTTGTGAGACAGGGCGATGATTAGGGAGGAGAAGTAGACTTGTTTTGCGGAGTCAAGGGCAGTCTTGAAGGTGTTGAGGGAATGCTTGTATAGGGCGAAGTGATCTGCGGAATGGGATTTCTTCCATTTCCGCCCGGCTGCCCTAGTCGTCCATCGGAGTTTTTTGGTGAGGGTCGTGAGCCAGGGTTGTCGTTGTACACGTGTTGTGTTAAATGTGAGTGGAGCAGCCTGGTTGAGGGCTGTAGTGAGAGTGGAGTTGTAGAGGGAGGAGGCTGAGTCAGCGTCTTGAGGAGAGGCCAAGTCTGAGAGGGGGAGGAGGGATTCTGAGAGTGAGTGGAAGTCTATGAGCTTAAGGATTCTGCGGGGATGGGGGAGTGTCTGGAGAGGGGGGAGCGTGGTGGGGGGGGAGAGGGATGAGAACGTCAGTAGGTTGTGGTCAGAGTGGGTGAGGGTTGAGTATGTGAGGTCAGTGAGGGAGCAGAGGCGGGTGAAGACTAGGTCAAGTGTGTGGCCACCAGTGTGCATGGCGGAGGAGATCCATTGGGAGAGGCCGAAAGAGGAGGTGAGGGATAGGAGTCTGGAGGCAGCGGCTTTGGGGGTGTCGATGGGGACATTGAAGTCACCCATGGCGATGGTAGGGATGTCGGAGGAGAGGAGGAGCCAGGTTGTGAAGTGGTAATACAATCGTCCGATAAAGGCGGCAATGCTGTTGTGATGGATGTGGATGACTATTATGCCATGTGTATGAGAATTCTTGCAGACAATGAGAAATATGAGGTTTTATCTTGTAATCCTATTCTGACATTTTAGAATTGAGAGTTATTCTTGATGATGCTCATGGTTCTAAAGTGATTGACAAGGGCGAGTATGATTTTTTTATTGCCCAAAAATCCTGTGGTAGCTACGTTCTATTGTTTGCCCAAAGTACACAAGGGTTTTTCTCCTTTGAAGGAAGGACAAATTGTGTCGGGTAACAGTAGTTTGACACAAAATTGTGGTGTTTGTTTGGATCAGATCCTCATATTGTTTGTGGCAGCTTTGCAGTCTTATACTCGTGATATGCCTGATTTGTTGAGAAAACTTGAAGGTGTTGAATTCTCCAGGGATGCGATTTCGGGCACTGTCGACGTAGAAGCCCTTTACTCCTCAATTCCGCATACTCTTGACTTAGAGGCCATAAGATACTTTCTGTCTGGCAGGGGACAGCAGTTTCAGTTGTATAATGAGTTTGTGTTGAGGCTGCTGGAGTTCTGTCCAGTGGCGCACCCAAGGGGGGGGACCTACGTGTCTGGACCCCCCCCTTGGACGGGCCTGAGAAGCTGGGGGGAAGCCATCGCCGCCCCCCGCCCCCGCTTCCGGCCCGTCATTTCTGGTTCTTTGTGCCTGCGTTCCTCAGTTGGAACGCATAGAAGAGGCGCCCCTGCTCCGCCTCCTCCTTTCCGGTCTACAGTGTGGCGCAGCCAGGAGGATCACTCACCCTCCATGTGCAGCTCCTCCAGTCATCAGCACTTGCCACCCGGGGCCCTGGTCGGCAGGTAGGCCCCCCTGGTAGCTGTGCTGTGTATGTTTTCTCCCCTAAGGGGCTCCTGAGGCGAGCACTGCTTCCCCTTCCACCCGCATTTCTTTCCCTCCTAATCTGAGTCGAGCGTCAGCAGCACTCAGCAGCAGATCTCTACTTCCTGCACAGCGATGATGCAGGAGACAGAGTTATCTGCTGCTGCTGCCCAGCTCAGATTAGGAGGGAGAGAAGTGGGGTGGAAAAACAGCACTAAGATGAACATAGCAAGAGGCACATCACACAGGGGCCCACCTGTCAGGGGCACATTACTCAGGGGCCCCCCTGTCAGGGGCACATCAATCAGGGGCCCCCCTGTCAGGGGCACATCACTCAGGGGCCCACCTGTCTGGGGCACATCACTCAGGGGCCCTCCTGTCAGGGGCACATTACTCAGGGGCCCCCCTGTCAGGGGCACATTACACAGGGCCCCCCCTGTCAGGGGCACATTACACAGGGGCCCCCTGTCAGGGGCACATCACACAGGGGCCCCCCTGTCAGGGGCACATCACACAGGGGCCCCCCTGTCAGGGGCACATTACACAGGGGCCCACCTGTCTGGGGCACATCACTCAGGGGCCCCCCTGTCAGGGGCACATTACACAGGGGCCCACCTGTCTGGGGCACATCACTCAGGGGCCCCCCTGTCAGGGGCACATTACTCAGGGGCCCCCCTGTCAGGGGCACATTACACAGGGGCCCCCCTGTCAGGGGCACATCACACAGGGGCCCCCCTGTCAGGGGCACATCACACAGGGGCCCCCCTGTCAGGGGCACATCACACAGGGGCCCCCCTGTCAGGGGCACATCACACAGGGGCCCCCCTGTCAGGGGCACATCACTCAGGGGCCCCCCTGTCAGGGGCACATTACACAGGGGCCCCCCTGTCAGGGGCACATTACACAGGGGCCCCCCTGTCAGGGGCACATTACACAGGGGCCCCCCTGTCAGGGGCACATTACACAGGGGCCCCCCTGTCAGGGGCACATCACACAGGGGCCCCCCTGTCATGGGCACATCACTCAGGGGCCACCCTGTCATGGGCACATCACTCAGGGGCCACCCTGTCAGGGGCACATCACTCAGGGGCCCCCATGTCAGGGGCACAACACTCAGGGGCCCCCATGTCAGGGGCACATCACACAGGGGCCCCCCTGTCAGGGGATAAGTGCACAGTGCGCATTGGGGAGACACAGTGCACAGGGGGGAAATGGGTGCAGGGGAAGAGACACAGCACACAGGGGAGAAATGGGTGCAGGGGAGGGACAGTGCAAAGGGGGGAAATGGGTGCAGGGGAGGGACATTGCACAGGGGGGAAATGGGTGCAGGGGAGAGAGTGAACGGAGGGAGAGGGAGAGAGACTGCGCACAGGTGGAGACATACACAGGAGGGGAGAGACTGCACAGGGGGAAAGGATATGCATGGAGGGGAAAGAGACAGCACACGGGGGGGGTGGGGGGTGGAAAGACTGAATAAGAGGGATTATATCTGTGGGGGAAGGGGTGTGTGTATATAATGTATATATATCTCCAAAGAGGAGTAGAAAACTGGGCACCGACAGGTTAATGTGATTACTGTATGGTGCACCTATATTCACCACCAATTCAGCAGGTGTTCACCGCTTCAATAGTAATCAGTATTATCCGTGTGTACACCATTAGCTGATAATGTCCTTTATTTCATCTTAGTACATTGGCTTAGATGAATGCGGGGAGATGAAGTGAGGGTCGGTGGACGACGGACTGGACTAGGGATGGGCGAGTCTACTCGCTAGGACTCGTTACTCGGCGAGTAGTAAGGGACTCGCAGGACTCGGTACTCTGCGAGTTTCCCAGCGATTACTCGCACAGCAACGAGTCCAATGCAAATCAATATGAATCCTAGTTTTGTCAGAGACTCTGACAAAACTAGGATTGCCTTTGACTTGCATTGGTCTGATTACTGTGCAAGTAATTGCAGGGAAACTCGCAAAGTAAATGCTGTTACTTTGCGAGCCGAGTCCGGCTGTCTGCTCTGTGCAGGCTGCCGCAGCTCCAGGGTCCTAGAGCCCGCCTGCTCACAGAGATGATATAGCAGAGCTGCGATTGTTCTCAGTCTGCTCATTCCCTGTGCATAGACATCTATATCTATGCACAGGGATGTAGCAGAGAGGACATCGCGTTTTGGACTACGTCGGACGGAAGAGGATTTTTTAAATTAAAGATGGAGTCCCTAATGGCTTTTTTTTTTTATTTCTAATAAAGATTTTTCTCTGTGTTGTGTTTTTTTTAACCCTTTATTGGAGATTCTTAGTGGCCGGGTCTAACGTGGCCTGACATTAAGAATCTTGGGCTTAATACCAGCTTGTATAACAAAGCTGGTATTAACCCCTTTATTACCCAGCGTGCCACCACCACCAGGGCCGCTGGAAGAGCGGGGTTCAGCGCTAGAGGATGGCGCTTCAATGAACGCGCCATCTTCTGGGGCGGCTGCGGGCTGCAATTTGCAGTGGGGGGTGCCCAGAAAGCTTGGTCATCCCTGCGCTGCGGATTCCAGCCCCCAGCTGCTTAGCTGTACCTGGCTAGACATAGAAATTGCGCGGAGCCCCACGCATTTTTTTTTAATTATTTCTTGAAATTCATTAAATATTTTAAAAAGAGGGCTCCCCTATATTCTTGTGTCCGGCCAGGTACAAATAGGCACCTGGGGGTTGGGGGCAGCCCGTCGCTGCCTGCTGGATCCGGCTGGTTCCAGAAATACGGCGAAGCCCACGTGAAATTTTTTTCTGACAAATCCATAAAACAATGTAAATAAAAGGGACTGCATCTTTATTAACTCCTGGACCATGGGCGAGGGGTTAATAAAGATGCAGTCCCTTTTTTAGGATTGTTTTATTTATTTTTCAGAAAAAAAATTACATGGGCTTCGCCGTATTTCTGGAACCAGCCGGATCCAGCAGGCAGCGACGGGCTGCCCCCAACCCCCAGGTGCCTATTTGTACCTGGCCAGACACAAGAATATAGGGGAGCCCTTTTTTTTATTATTATTTCATGAATTTCATGAAATCATTTAAAAAAAATGCGTGGGGCTCCGCGCAATTTCTATGTCTAGCCAGGTACAGCTAAGCAGCTGGGGGCTGGAATCCGCAGCGCTGGGAGGCCCAAGCTTTCTGGGCACCCCCCGCTGCAAATTGCAGCCCGCAGCCGCCCCAGAAGATGGCGCGTTCATTGAAGCGCCTTCTTCTGGCGCTGAACCCTGCTCTTCCAGCGGCCCTGGTGGCGGTGGCACGCTGGGTAATAAAGAGGTTAGGGCCAGCTTTGTATTATCAGCTGGCCCTAAGCCCGAAATTTATGGCGGTCACGCCAATAATAGACATGACCGCCATGAATTTCTATTAAATTGTTTTAAAAAAACCACAACCCAGAGAAAATTTTTTATTAGAAATAAAAAAAAAAGCCATTAGGGCTCCATCTTTAATTTAAAAAATCCTCTTCCGTCCGACGTAGTCCAAAACGCGATGTCCTCTCTGCTACATCCCTTTGCATAGATATAGATGTCTATGCACAGGGAGTGAGCAGACTGAGAACAATCTCAGCTCTGCTACACACAGGAGGAGCAGGCGGGCTCTAGGACCCTGGAGCTGTGGCAGCCTGTACAGAGCAGACAGCCGGACTCCTTACTGTGCGAGTTTCCCAGCGATTACTTGCACAGTAAACGAGTCCAATGCAAGTCAATGGCAATCCTAGTTTTGGCAGAGTCTCTGACAAAACTAGGATTGCTTCAGGCTGAAGCTTCCGAGACACATCTGTGATTTGTAAATCGCACACTACTCGCTATTACTCGCTTCCCCATTCATTAACATTAGACTCGCTAGACTCGCAACGAGTAGCGAGTCCCGGGCTCGGACTCGCTAGAGTCAAGCGATTCCGAGTAATTTAGGACTCGCCCATCACTAGACTGGACCCGTTGAAGCGGCAGTCTGCAGTGCAATGTTTATAATATGATATATTTACACAGAGCAGTATATGCTAAAGTGGGCCCACTAAGACTCTTCCGCCCAGGGCCCATGAAAACTTGGAGCCGGCCCTGGTTCCACACACTAGGAATGCATAGCAGAGAGGGTCCTCGCTATTCCGCCCCCTCACATCCTCTTCCTGCGGCAGTGTGAAACGCACACACAGAAGAGGGACTCATTCCTGTCAGTAATCCCCAGTTTCCAACTTCCGGGATGCACGCTTTGGCGGCCGGAATTTGGAAACCCAGTCTACTCTCTGGTCTTAGCATAATCCTTTCAGGAATGCGGCCCGCAGTTCCACTGATTTTGTGATGCGAATGTCTCTCTCTCTTTTTGGTGCGTTACCAGTACCCAGTGGCTACCCACTCTCCCGCCTCCACTGTCTGCTTCCTGTTCTGAATCAGGCTTCAGGACTCTCCGAATCCCGTCTTCCTGCAATTTTCGTGTGACACTGTGACACGTGTTAGCGAAGGAAATGGCCAACGCGCGGATTGCACCTCACGCTGCGCAGTGAAGTGAGCGAACTCGTCTTGCCGTGGTCCGGAGTCCAGACCGTGGGTGATCTGTGCTGTGGAAAATAAACAATGTCGGCCTTGTCGGTTGAAAAACGTAAACGGCTGTCATAGCCCTCTATTAAAGACTGTTTTCAGCCAAAAATAACGGCTATTAGTACTGTTGGTGATGGTGGTGACGCTGTTGAGCAAGCCAATGCAGAAAAGACGAACGATAGTACCCAGGCTGGGGAGTCTGGAAATGTTGAGATGCAGCCCCTGTCAGTAACCAGTGTGAATGCTGGCAGTGAAGTGCCTCGACCGTTTGACATTTCAAACTTCGTGGCGAAAGAAATGTCACTAAGTGAAAAAGTGGAAATGTATGATTTTCTATGGATGCCCGACTGCAACTACAAGTTTCCTGGTTTTAAATTCAGAGAAGCCATGCAAAAAAAAGCTTCGTTTCCAGTTTAGTTGGCTTCAACGTTTTACGTGGCTTGCGTATTCAGAGAAAGAAAAAGGTGCTTTCTGCAAGTTTTGCGTTCTCTTTCCTCCGAAGTCTGTTGGATCGCACAGAGCCAGCCAGCTACCAGGTAAGTTCTGTGACTGACTGTCTCAATGTTGTTCTTACTGCTTCTGCTTCTTTTGCGTATTTTAATCTACAGAGTGTACAGCATAAGCTGTCTAACAATTTCAGGTTTTTGATTATTTGTTTGCAACTGAACGCTCATCGTGGTGTTTAACGTTTTTTGAACTATTTCTGAGCCCCCTTTTTTCACCTCTATTTTCTTCCACGTGAGTCTATAATTATGTAATAGAATTCATTTCAATTCATTCCTCTGAGCTTTGTTACATTCCTCAGTGGCGTTTTGATACTTTTACCGTATATATCTTGTAATTATTTTTGAATTTGTCACCTCGTTAGTGCTGAAAGGAAGTGTGCGCCTGGATTGAAAAAAAACATTTAGAAAATATTACGAAATAGCAATACCGTATATACTCGCGTATAAGCCAAGTTTTTCAGCCCAAAAGTTGGGCTGAAAAGTCCCCCCTCGGCTTATACGCGAGTATATACCCAGTGGTAGTATACAGCCGCCCGCCCGCCACCCCCATCAGTATACAGGCCCCCCCATCAGGATCCAGGGCCCCCCCTCCTTGCTCCACAAAACCTGCAAAGTAAAATCATTATACTTATTACTGTCCTGTCGCCGCCGTCCCTGCTGCTGCCATCGCGATCCCCGGCTTCATCCGTCTTCTTCCGGCTTCCTGTGGTCGCAGGCAATGACGTCATTGCCTGCGCCGACCACAGGAAACCGGAAGACGCTGGAAGAAGACGGGGATCGCGATGGCAGCGGTGGGGACGGCGGCGACAGGACAGTGATAAGTATAATGATTTTACTTTGCAGGTTTTGCGGAACAAGGAGGGGGGGCCCTGGATCCTGATGGGGGGGGCCGGTATACTGATGAGGGTGGTGGGCGGGCGGCTGTATACTACCACTGGGGCTGTATATACCTCTGGGGCTGCTGTATATACCTATGGGGCTGCTGTATACTACCACTGGGGCTGCTGTATACTACCACTGGGGCTGCTGTATACTACCACTGGGGCTGCTGCTGTATACTACCACTGGGGCTGCTGCTGTATACTACCACTGGGGCTGCTGCTGTATACTACCACTGGGGCTGCTGCTGTATACTACCACTGGGGCTGCTGCTGTATATACCACTGGGGAGGCTGCTGTAACACTCCTGGGGCCTGTATATACCACTGGGGAGGCTGCTGTATACCACACTGCTGGGGGCTGTGCAAATAAAATAAATACCGTATATAATAAGCTGACCCGTGTATAAGCCGACCCCCCTACTTTTGCCCCCAAAATCTGGGAAAACTTATTGACTCGTGTATAAGCCGAGGGTGGACCACAGCACAGGTAGCTGGGGTCCACCCTCGGCTTATACACGAGTCAATAAGTTTTCCCAGATTTTGGGGGCAAAAGTAGGGGGGGTCGGCTTATACACGGGTCGGCTTATTATATACGGTATTTATTTTATTTGCAATATTTCTTTTGTCAGCAATATTCCTTATATTAGAAAATAGATTAATAGGAAAGAGATTATTCTCTAATTTCAGATCGAAATACTGAAAATCATTTTGTTGCACTTTAGGCAAACTGGTAGTTACTGCATTCCAAGACTGGCAGCATGCGATAGAGGCTTACGACAAACACGCGATGTCTACATACCACCAGAATGCCGTTGCTGACTTAAGACAAGCAAAGTTGCAAAAAAGTGGAAGGCAGGTTCCAGTTGACCAACAAATTAACGAAAATAAAAAAGCGGAACTGCTGAGCAACCGAGACCGACTGCGCAGCATCATTCCTTCTGTTCTACTTTGTGGGAGGCAGGGATTACCCCTACGAGGTCATAAAGATTACGGCCGCATTAACTTGGACGAGGAACCTGTGGAAAACGATGGGAACTTTAGGGCCCTCCTACGGTTTCGAAAACAAGGAGGCGATAAGCAGCTGGAACAACATATCGCCACATGTGCAAGAAACGCGACGTACATTAGCTGGAAAACTCAGAATGCTATCATTTCTGCTTGCAATTCTCTAATTCTCCAGCAACTCGTCAGCAATATAAACTCCGCGAGATGCTTCTCTGTTCTCGCCGACGAAACAACTGATGTTAGCACCGTGCAACAAATTTCTCTTGCTGTTCGCTATGTTTTCAATGATACGATAAGGGAGGACTTCCTTCAGTTTGTTCCAGCAATGTCCGCTACAGGCGAGAATCTGGCCAATTCGATTATTACCAGCTTAGTGTCGTCTGGTATCGACATCACCTACCTCCGTGGACAAGGCTACGACGGAGCAGCAGCCATGAGTGGGAAACTTAATGGCGCGCAAGCGTTTATAACGGAAAAGTATCCCACCGCTATTTATGTTCACTGCAGTGCACACAGTTTAAATTTGGCGGTTTCCGATGCTTGCAACATTCCCCTTGTTCGCAATTGTACAGGTACTGTTTCTACTATTTGCGATTTCTTTCACACTCCAAAAAGACAGCTTGTATTACAAAAGTTCATAGAGCAATCACCAACCGAGAACGAAATGGAGCGGTCTAAGAGAGAGAAACTTGTTAAAATGTGCCCTACAAGGTGGGTTCAGCGTCATGACTCTATATCGGTTTTTCTCTCAATGTTTGAGCCCGTTTCGTCTGCCCTGGATGAAATTAGTCAGTGGAGCGACCGTGAGTCATCTACGCGCGCGTCATTACTTTTAAACGGCATTAGTAAGGGTGAATTCATCATCACACTGATTGTTCTGAACGCCGGGTTAGCAGTTACCAAACCTTTAAGCGTGTACCTTCAAGGAGTACACGTTGACTTAAAAGCGGCTGTGAGACACGCAGGAAAAGCAATTGAAGTGCTTCGTGACATGGCAGAGAGCGCAGACGAAGGATTCAGTCAAATGTTTAAGGATGCTAATGAAAAACTGAGACTGATCGGCGAAGACGAGGTAAAAATGCCGAGAGCTGGTACAGGAAAATGGCAACAAAATCGCGACAATCCTCCGGCTAGTAGCGCAGAGGAATACTATAAACGAGCACTTTATTTGCCCTTTCTGTCCCACATGTCCACCCAAATCGAAGAAAGGTTCACCAAACACGCCGACATATTAAGCAGTTTTTTATGTCTTATTCAAGAAAGCGAAAGTGAAGTGAATGAATTCAGTACGCTATTGCAATTCTATGCTCGAACCGAAATCTCATTACAAGATAATATTGATACTGCTACTGCTGAATTTAAATTGTGGAAGAAAGAGTTGGTTGACTGTAATTATGAAAATGCATTTGATGCTTACTGTAATTGTGACGCTGCCTTTTTTCCAAAGATCAAGTTGCTTTTGAAGATTTTAGTTACATTGCCAGTGACCAGTGCCTCATGCGAAAGGTCGTTTTCGACTTTAAAAAGGCTTAAAACGTATTTGAGAAGTACCATGTCTTCCGACAGACTGAATGGTCTAGCCATGTTGTATGTTCACCGTGAAATTCCAGTTGCAGTAGATGATATAGTGAACGAACTATGTAAAGGGAACAGAAGGCTAGACTTTAATGTGTGATATGGTTGTGGCACTTGCTGAGAAATCGTAGTCTACTTTTTTGTGCGTGTGTGTGTTCAATTCAATTTTTTTCCGTCTTATTATTATGTTTTTGTTATTAATTTTTTTTTTTTACCTCTAGCTTTATTTTTTTGCATTAATTAACATGACATGAGAATGTTGGCATTTTCTTTGTAATGCTTCGTAAACGAGTAAACTATAGTAGGCGTAAATGCCAAGTAACACTGCTGTGACAGACCTTTTTTTCTGCAAGTTACTAGTGTTTTAGAAAAATTAATTCCCTAGCCTAAAACTTGACTCCTGGACAAGCTTCGGCATCAAACATATATCCGATATTTTTGATAAAGATAACCGATTGATCCCTTTCTCCACACTACGCTCAACATATCAACTGGAGGACGATGAACTTCGAACTTGGGAAAAAATCAACTCTCTCACATGCAAAAGGAAACTTAACTTTCACCTACCTCTGAACATCGTTCAGATGTTTAAATTCCACCATAGCCCTGTATTTTGGAGTACTAGAAGCATTTACAAGCTTGTGAACTCAGATTTGACCTTCACTAAAACTTCCAACTTGTACGCTTGGGAAAAGGAGTTACAATCCCTCATCCCTACTGAAGCCTTGGGCGAAACACTTTCTAAACTTCATTCCTTTATACCCTGCTCGGCGTTGATTGAGACCCAATACAAAATTCTTACAAGATGGTACTACACCCCTTTACGTCTCCATCAAATAAATAAGGAGTACTCCCCACTCTGCTGGCGTGGTTGTCTTGAAATTGGAGATATCTCCCACATTTTTTGGAACTGCGAACACTTGAAATCATTCTGGGGAGAAACTCAACTCTTAATCACAGATATTACAAATAGTAATATCATTCTAACTCCAGAACTGGTCATACTTCTCATAGGGTTAGATTCGATTCCCATTCGATATAGACCCCTGGTTACCCATATCCTCCTTGCTGCGAAAAACCTCATTGCTTCAATGTGGCGGGACTCTCAACCGCCCACATTTTGCACTCTTCTCGAAAAAATCGCTACCCACAATGCCTATGAACTATCCTTTGCTGTTAGAAACAAACTAGTTAAGAAATACAAAAAGAAATGGTTTCCTTGGAACTTCTTCTTCCCCTCTAGACACTCTAAAATATCCAATATTTGTTCATAACGTTCTCCAAACTACTTCCCATAAGAGACCGATGGCACTTCCGTTCAGCTCCCCCAACCCCTCCTCCCTACTCCCTTATCTCCCTTCTCTAACCAATCCTGTCATACGCTGACTCCCTCTGACCCCCTCCTCCCCTTTATCTTTCAATTTTAATTATACTGTATATAGTTAGTATGCCTACAGTACTTCTGATCGTATTCCTGTATGCAATCGTCCTATTGGACTTGATACTAGACCTGAATTGAAATTTGTTAAACTCAAATCGTAATATTTACAACATTATTGTGTATATAACAAAATGTTTCTAACAATGTACTGTATATTTTTGTTCTTATAAAATTAATAAAATTCTTTGAACAAGAAAAATTAATTACTACGCAATGTAATTCCTACCATAGAGGCACAACAAATAAGACCATTTTCGTGCAGTATTAAGCATTAATTACCGTAGGTATTCAAATTTACAAAAATTGCTTGGCTTTTAGGGGGGCTACGCTCCCCCAAACCCCCCCACCGGGGGCTTTGCCCCTCGGAACCCCGCTGGGGGGTGACACCCCCCTTTCAGGGCCGGTGTGTGTTTCTTGGACCCCTACCTTGGGAAATTTCTGGGTGCGCCACTGGTTCTGTCTGACTAGAAATGTTTTCTTGTCTGACAGGAAGTACTACCACCAACTCAGGAGCACTGTGATGGGGAGCCCCTGTGCACCTTCATATGCTAACTTGCTCCTGGGTTGGTGGGAGGAGACCACCATTGGTCATTGATAGATGAAATTACGTGTGGGTTCGAAATCTTGGCCCGCTTCATTGAAAACATTTTTGTTTTCTGGTCAGGAACCAAAGATCAACTTTCTGACTTTGTGGGGGGCCTGGATAATAACGCTATTAGACTTAAGTTCACACACGAGGTCCACAGTGTTCAACTTCCATTTTTGGACATATGGATCTGGCAAGACGAAATAGGTGGTTTGCACTTCAACCTATCGGAAACCCACTGCGACTAACTCGCTACTGCATTGGGATAGTGGTCATCCCATTCATCTGAACAGAGGGATTCCGAAGGGGCAGTACCTTAGAATCGATAGGAATTGCTCTGAGATGGAAGTGTACACCGAACAAGTGCAGGCACTGACGGCCACAGGTTTAGGGAAAGGGGTTATCCTAAAGGTGTGGCGCCCCGCAACGAGTGCGTCACAGGAGGGTATTGCAGCCATAAATGCAGCAGCAATATTTTCTGACCCAGCAGTCAAACGGTTAACTCAGAGATCCATACCCTACATGCATCACCTAGCATAGAGGGCCAATAAGGTCCTGGTGGGCGGAGTGTAGTGGTAGTGTGTAGTGGAAGTTTAAGTTAGTCTGGAGAATCTAATCTAGACTAACAGCAACCTAGAAGACCTCTGCAGAATCCCAGCTCTGCAACCTAGGAGAGGGGGTTGCACAGTCGGTGCGGCCCCCTGGCCACCTTCTACCGGCCATCTCCCTACCGTCACTATGGTTGAGCACCATTACTCCCGGTGCATTACCAACCGAACTCTGGGCATCATCATGCGGGCTCAAAATCATCCCGTGCCCATTTACAGCCGGTTTGCTAGCAGCAGTTCAGCTCTGCTATGCGAACCAGAAGAGTGGAGGGATCGCTTTACAGGAGCACCCCACCCTCGCCATATTCAGTCGTCTAACCAGCGGTGTACCCACCAAGGGACCCAAGGCTCCCCAAAGCATCTGGAATGTATACCCCGGATAGGGCATTCAAGCAGCCTCCCTGTACCCGATCTGGTATTCCTGGGCGACAACGGCACAGTATTTAGTTAGAATGGAGGAACACCGCGGATCTCTGAGAACACACCTAACACTGCTGAGTCCACCCGGTCTGCTACCTACCAACTGTATACCGTGTACTGCCTGCTGGTTACAGTAAAGACCCGTTACAGAGACTTACAGTGTCTGTGCCTTCTTATGAACTGTTTATCCGCATTTCAAGGTAACTGCAGCTGCCGCACAACATCTTCAGCAGCTCATGGCTTCGGGGATCACCGCTCAGCCTGTGGGGAGCGTTCCATCTTGCTGCTATCCATCCCCCGGAGGCCCGCAGCGTCGGTAAAGTTACTGAATCTCTCATAGGTGGCGTCACGACAAATTAACCCCTTAATCTGTTCCCTAATGACGTCTCATCATTTTTGATCTGCACTCAACCGGGCCCCAATACCGGCAGGCGCGGTCCACCCGTAACAAGGAGGAGGAAGAAAACGCCTGTCTAAACCGGAGTCCCGGCCACGGTGAGTCAAAGGCATCCTCAAAATGTCCTGTTTTTTCAAAAAAGAGATGGATAGACCTACCCTGCTGGTACGTAAACAAAAACTTGAGACCTCTGATAATGTGACACGTTTGATCACCACTTTTGACAACGGCTCGCCTGATGTCTGCAAGATTCTTGAGAAACACTCGTCCATTCTTCTTTCAGATCCGAAGTTGGGGGTCAAACTTACCTGCCCATACTTTGATTACCTATAGCAGGGGTGGGGAACGTCTGGCCCCCCGTGTTACTTGATCCGGCTCGTGGCCACTTTGCTCATTTTGTAACGCGGGCCCTTTAAATCCTCAGAGGTGCGCACCGGAATTGTGTCCGACGTGCAACGTTGTCAGCGTGGGAAGTTCTGTGTGGCAGGAGCCTCTGTGGTCTCCAGCTCCCTGACGATTGCAATCAGCTCCTGAGAGCATCTTAAGTACACAATTCCTTCCACCTCCAGGAGGTCAGTAAACATAAAGGTGTCAAAATAAATAAAAGCGCCTGTTCTTTGCTAGCTTAATTATCTCTGGGCCTGCAGGGATGAGGAGTGTCAGTAGTAAGAATTAGCTGCATCCAGCAGCACAGCCAAGGGAGGGAGATAAAAATCATGTGAAGCCATGTTAAAATCATATATGTCCATATTGATTTTTATCTACCTTCCTTTGGATGTGTTGCTGGATATCCTTTTTGCTCTGGTCCCATGCACCCATGTGTCATATGCCTCTGGCCCTATGTACCCTTTGTGATGTACGCCTCTGGCCCCTGTGTACCCGTGTGTCGTATGCCTCTGGCCCCGTGTACCTGTGTCGTACACCTCTGACCCCACTTACCTATTTGTCATATGCCTCTGACCCCATGTACCCATGTGTCGTACGCCTCTGACCTTGTGTACCTGTGTGTCATACGCCTCTGGCCCCATGTACCCTCTGTGTCATACGCCTCTGGCCCTGTGTACCCGAGTGTGTCATACACCTCTGGCCCCGTGTACTCGTGTGTTGTATGCCTCTGACCCCGTGTTCCCATGTGTCGTATGCCTCTGGCCCCCTGTACTCGTGTGTTGTACGCCTCTGACCCTGTGTTCCCATGTGTCGTATGCCTTTGTACCAGTGTGCTGTATACTATGCCTCTGGCCCCGATTACCCATGTGCTGTATACTATGCCTCTGGCCCCATTTACCCATGTGGTGTGTACTATGCCTCTCGCCCTGTTTACCCTTGTGCTGTATACTGTGCCTCTAGCCCCGTTTTCCCCATGTCCAGTGTACATCTGGCCCCTAGTACCCGTGTGCAGTATGCCTCAGGCTCCGTGAACCACCCAGGTGCTGTATACCTCAGGCTATGTGTTCGCTGATGAATGTGTGTGATTACCAGCATGAGATGAGGACACACGTTGTAGTTGGGGGTCACTGCAAAATATACCCCGTCCCACAAACATGATGCACCTGCCACTGGTCCAAAGTACTGTATGTGCCCCCAGTACAGTATGTGTCCCCAAGGATGTCTGTGCCCCCCACTGTTTTATATTTTCTCCAATGCTGTATGTGCCACCAATGATGTATTTACCCTCCAGTGCTGCCTCTACTCCCTAGTGCTGTATGTGCCCCACTGTGCTCTATATGTCACCAACATCTCCTGTGATGTATATGCCTCCCAACGTCTTCTGTGATGTATATGTCCCACCCCCTCCTGTCATATCTATGCCCCCAGTCCCTCCTGTGATGTCTATGCCTCCCAGCTCCTCCTGTGATGTCTATGCCCCCCAGCTCCTCCTGAGATGTCTATGCCCCCCAGCCTCCTGTGATGTATATGCTCCAGAGCCTCCTGTGATGTATATGTCCCTGAGCCTCCTGTGATCTTTATGCCCCAGTCCCTCTTGTGATCTATGTCTCAGCCCCTCTTGTGATCTATATGCCCCAGCACCTCTTGTGATCTATATGCCTCTGTCTCTCCTGTGATGCATATGCCCCAGCCCCTCAATGTGATGTATATGCCTCTGACCCTCCTGTGATGTATATGCCCTCCTTTTCTCCAGTGATGTCTATTCAGCAGTCCCAGTGTCTCCTATGTGATGTATATGATTTACAAAAATAATTATCACAAAGAGTTAACTGCGTTCCAGGCTAACATAAACCTGGAAAGGCAGTTGTGAGCAGAAACAAGATCATAGTAACATAGTAACATAGTTTTTAAGGTTGAAGGAAGACTTTAAGTCCATCTAGTTCAACCCATAGCCTAACATGTTGATCCAGAGGAAGGCAAAAAAAAACCATGTGGCAACACTAAGCTCCACATTCGGGGAAAAAATTCCTTCCTGACTCCAGATACGGCAATTGTTAGAAATAATCAACTCAGTTTCTTCGTTCGATAAACTCCATAGACTGCGTCTTCAGAACCAAAAGTGGGTTTTATTCGGGCAGGAACAAAATACAGAGTTCTACGGCAAAAGCAATAATGACTTGGCATAGGAATCTGAATGACAGGCACATGGCACACAGGATGGAATAGTGTCGCCCCGCCTGTCTAAAGCAGGGAGCTTTTATACAATCTTCTACCATTGAATAACGTTAGTGGCCATTATTGGCAATGGATACATACTGACCTCATCCTGACAAAGGCAATACTTACATTTCACGTAGACATGAAAAAGACACACTAATTTCATTACTAACTATATACTACACTTAAGTTCATTTATATAAATTATCTCATAATAGCCTTTTTTGGACCAAGCACAAATCATAACTTATTGACATTAATCAGCTCTGTTCTTGATCATGAGGAACGTCATATTAGCCTAGAGAAATAGAATACACCGTAAAATATCTAAGAAAAAGGCATATATAGTGAATTGGTTAACTGTTATCATGATTAGCTCTTGGTATATGCTCGGACCAAACCTAATTAGCTCCATGCCTGTTTCTCTTCTATGGCTTGGTTTCCTTATTAGCTGTGACCTACTGCAAAATTTGATAGCTATATTTTCAAGCTTAAACTGAAACGCTTACACAAGACAAAATGGCTGACAGAGGCCTTGGTACCCATGGCCTCCGTCTAACAAATCCCTCTGTTGTACTTATGGTAATTTGATAATTTACCCTTAAGTACAAATTTGCATATGAGTCTAGTCCTAATTCTCATATATGGTATTGAGGAAAGGCATAATTTCGTACATTCCCTGGTCAGTAGGAGTGTTGGGAGGGACTGAAGGTACCCTTGTAAGAAGGGCCCTAACAATAGGTGTACAACCTACAAGTGAGCATGGTCTGGTAATAGGAACCCTACCAGCACCAAGTCTCCGGTATAGTCTAATAAAAGTGGTACTATGTGTTATTACACGGGCCTGAAAGTTATTTAGTTCCTCAACATGAGCCAGATTCTTTTTTGAAAAACTTTTTAAACTTTTAGGTTACTACTTATTAACCACATATAGGAAAAAACAAACAAAGTAGCAAAAAATCTACAGTAAATATCACCAACGTAAGAGTTCTTAAGTATTAATGAGTCCCGTTACAATCTTTCAAAAAAAGAAAAATTCAAAAATTGTCTTTGTTCCATGGCTCCTAAGGTCTTATTGACAGTTCAGGTGTGGGCAAATAGTCCTAAAAAGAAGCAAAGAACACAACAAAACAAAAAAATCATCACAGAAGTGAAAAAACATAAAGTGTTCGAGTCCCAAGTCCCATAACAGTCTCTGAGTCTTTTGATCCGTGGCTCTCGATCTTGTTCTGTTCCCTCGGAACTTCCACTGTCTTCCCCCTCGATCACACTGTCCGGGTCCCACTGGATGGTGTGAGATGTCATCTCCAGGAAAACAGGCGGATTCATGGATCCCGATCCAATAGGAGACCTGAAAAATAAAATAAAAGCGCAGTATCAGTTCTCACCAGCATCACTAGAATTCTCAACTGGCAATATAACAAACTTACATTGATCAATATGAACAATTTTTTTAACACCTTTGTCGCTTGGCTTGCTAATCCTTAGCACTCCCAAAACAGTTGGGCCTATCACCTGTGTGATAACAAATGGGCCTTTGTAATTGGAATCCCACAGTCCTTTTTTTCCTAAGATTCTTAACCATGAGCTAAGCTCCCACAACAAATGTGGACTCATATAAATTCCTGTTGACTCTATGCAACTGTACTACAGCTTGCTGCGGGCTAGGCAGCACAATGTCACTAGGCAACAAGACAGGCATCTGTCTTCCTGTCATCAGCTCAAAAAGAGATATTCCTGTTGACTCTGAGGCTACAGCTCTTATTGCCAGGCAAGTGGGCCATGATTTATCTCACTAAGTGAGGTCCATTGTCACTTTCAATTAATTTTGGGAAGCCCCAGTGTGAAAACACATCTTTCCACAAGAGGCGGGCCGTTGTCAGGGCAGTATTGTTGGTGGCAGGCAGGGCCTCAACCCATTTTGAGAAAACATCAACAATGACCAAGGCATACCTGAATCCTCCCTCTGCCGGAGGGAATGGACCAATGAAGTCAATTTGAATCGACTACCATGGACCATCAGCCACTCTGGGGATGGCACATTTTTCCTTTGTACTAGCTGTAAGAGCACTTCTGGTTCTGGCTGAACAAAGACTGAATGATTAAATTTAATCAGAGACTTAATCATTATAGTTGGGATATATGGTAACAATTTGTCATCAACCCCTTTTGTAATACAGATATTCTCCTTTATCAATGGGTATTGATTCAAGGGAGTTAAATAAAGATGCATCTCCTTGCTTTCTCTATATCTTTAAGAGGTTGTGGAACTGAGATGCAGAAGGGAGGGGCTCCTCCCGGAGTCTTCGTGTGACAGCAGAGATAGTAGCCTGTGGATATCTGTCAACGCCCATCAGGGCGGCTTCTTTGGCTGCGGAATCTACATATGCATTGCCAAAGATGTGGGGGTCAGATGTGAGCTTTTGATGTCCTTTGATTTTACAGAAGGACCATAAATTTGGAAATTCTTTGCCTCTCTGCACAATTTGCTTGAGAATATCTGCATGCTGAAGCAGCTTGTTCTGGGAGTTTACCATCTTCCTCTGTGACCATACATTGAAATACAATGTCAGAGAGGAGACAACGTAAGCACTGTCACTGAAAATATCATGGGATCAATACACAAAAGAATGACTTGCAAAGCTGCCTCTAATTCAGCCCGCTGGGCGGAAAAATGTCCAGGAAGCTTATATTGCAATAAATTCTCGTTGTCAGGGAACCACAAAGCGTAACATGTGACGTATTTGCCATCATGCCAATACCGAGCCCCATCTATGTATACACAGGGGACATTGGTTTGAAAGTCTGCACGGAAGGGGGTGGGGGCGACATGAGTCTGTTCAATTTGGCAATCATGAGACTGACCTGCATATTGCAGCAATTGTACTAAGTGATATTTATCTCCCACTTCTACCTGCAAATCCCTAGTCTAAAAGTCAACAATCCATTGGGCCATTCTCTGAAAATTCACACCCCAAGCTTTGCCTTTAAGCAGTGTTTTTAAGGTTACATGGGGGTTCTGCAGAATCAAGGTGAAAAGCCAATTAAACTGCATGTTTTAAATTTTCTAAAGCCTGCAGGGCGTCTCCCTCTATTGTGATCGTGGTAAACTCATTTTTCAATACCTTTTAGGAGATCATGATTAGCAAGGCAAGCATCCTCAATAAATTCTCTGGAAAATTCACAAGACCCAGAAACGTTCTGAGTTCTGTGATATTGATTTGGCACAGGTACAGCTTGAATGCATGTCCCCTCTTTTGAAACTGACACACATTCAAATATTTAACCTCTGGTTGCATTCAGCTGTACTCTGTCCCAACTCACATTTAATATTGAGTTGCACAATGCATCACACATATTGTCAGTTTCATCAACAATTTGAGTCCATAAATTTTAAATCAAGAAATCATTGACATATTGCAGGACTTTGTCTCCGTACCCCAGGGGTTCCAATACCTGTGCCAACACCTGAAGGAAATAAATTGGACTAGAACAGGTACTGGACATTTTCTAAGGTAATGCAAAACGGAGAGCCGACTCAGGTGTAATAGGCACGCAGAAAAAGCCATTTGCAATATTCAAACAAGACAAAAAAAAAAAACCTGACATTCACTCCTCAGCAGTGACATCACTTCAGGGACCGAGATGTGTTGCTGAGGGGTGTATCTGTTTACAAGTCTTAAACCCATGACCATGCGATAGCTACCATCCTCTTTTGTTTTACAGGCAGGATTGGGCTATTGCACGGGGGGGGGGGGTTGCCTCGTACAATCACGCCCTGTTGTTCCAATTCACTGACAGCAATCCTTATGTAAGGAATTGCTTCCTCAGGAATACGGTATTGGCGCTGAAAGGGTGGTAGACGGTCGCTGTCAATCTTAATTAAAATTTGCATCAGTCCGCAATCTGTACATTTTGAAACCCATAAATGAGGAAAAAATTGCACCAATTCATGTTTCAAAGCCGTGTCTGCAAAATTTATCTCAGGCATGTCATCATCATTATCAGCTGAGCACAAACTAGCAACGGTTAATTTATGACTGTGACATTTTCAACTCTGCAGCCTCCATAATAACTGAACAGACAGTAGTTCCTTTGTCACGCCATAAGACCTTATTACACAAATCAACAATGATACCCAAATTAACAATGATACCCATGGCTGACAACACATTTGACCCATTAATAAAAAACTTTAATTGCGGACTGATCCAAAGTTCACACCGAATGCTCGCCTGTATACAGGAGCCCTCAAATCCCACTAAAGTTGTGGTGTCTGGCAGCCCGGGGGGAGCTGCAATTTGTGTTCTGTTACTGAAACAGAGGCTCCTGTTATCAATTAAAAAATCTTCCCAATTTTTGGTACCCTCTATCCTCCCCTCTGACATAAGGTCAGTCCATCTTGGCCTAGGGATAATTGTGCCAAGAGGTACAGGGGAACAGGGGGGTTCAATGCATCAATCAGAACCGGCAGTAGGAAGCCCCAAAAAAATTCACCAACCTCACCAGAGGCAATTCTACAGCCCACTGCTGTCACCTCCGAGCCGGACAGATCGCTTGAAAGAGCCATTTCCTCGTCCCCCCCAGCTCCTGTATCAGTGGAGCATAAGGGTGGGAGGAATTCCTCCCGGAGGAGGGTGAGCTCTCCTCACAGCATGGATCTGTCTGCTGGGATGGACAAGGGTCGCATAATTGGGTGACGGGGCAAAAGGCTCCCGAAAAACAGGGTTTACTATCTGAGGACCATTGTACTGCTGGCACGGTTTGGGGCCGTTAACCGCTGGCTGTCCAGGGTTCTTAATAGCAGGATTTGGAGCACTGGCTCCCTCATACGGATCTCGGGACATTGTAGAGGTGCACCTGTGGATCATCCCTGGGAGCTAAATGGGAACACTTACGTCTAAGATACCCTGATTGCCCACAAGGATAACATACAAGAGACCCATGGAGTTCCGAGGGGTTTCTGCCGACTGGGACCAGCCCGCTTTCGGCAGTTGATCATAACCCCAGGAAGTCCTGGTCTCCTGTCCACAGCAGATGCCATTCAGGCAGGGCGATATGCAAAAACATCTGTATCATCGCCCTTAGTCTAGGATGGCATTTTCCCTAACAATGGTTACCAATGCCCTAATTTTGCCCTCCACAAATTTAGCATTATGTAAAATCCCTAACTCGCAAAACCTTTCCAAGTATTCTCTACAATCTATTCCATCAGATCATAATCATCTTTCTGATCTATTCTATCAAAAAATACTTATCAAACGTTACACACCAGGCAGCCCCTCTTCTAATTCTAAGATAATTTCCTTTCCTGATTCTAAAGGATTCTAACCATGGATGGATTTTCTTCCTCCCTTCTGTCTGCCTGCAGCCGCTGTATCTCATACCCCTCCCTTTGTGACACTACTCCCATCATTGTATCAGTAGCTGCTGTGTTCTCTCCATACACTGCTCCACTGCCCCTCCCTGTGTAACTACATTAACGTACTGTCTTTGAAGCTGTCTATCACTAGCCTGATCTGAGCTATAACTAACTTACACAAAGCCGCTATTCGGCTGCCCTTTCTGCTAATAATTTCTTCTAGCTATGGGGTTTCAGCGTGCCTGTCAGTCTGTTTCCTTAGCCACTCCATAGCGGTGGAAACACAAGGACGAATTTTTTTAAACTGCTTTTAGTATCAACTTAATGCATTTTACAGGCAAAAGTTAGATACTCACACCTCTGTAATGGAAGACACGTGCCGGCTTTGGTCAACCAAAAGAGGTCCAGCCGTATGATCAGCCTCACTCGTTACGTTGCCACACGTCTCCTTCTCCGTACCCTCGGCTTTAATCACGTCCTTGTATAACTCACGTAGAGGCTCAGTCTTGGTTACTCAGGGTAGATAGGAGCGCAAACGAGAGATTCTCTGCGGCTGATTTCCTTAATGCGATTTCACGTGGCGCCACGCTTTTCATCAATAAAGGCAAAAAAAGAGAAAGAAAAGTCCATTCCTCACCCTCTCACCACTTTGGTTCACAGCTTTACTTGCAGGAATCTTCTAGGTTCTTCAGAAAGGATATAGGGTCTTCCCCCTTTCATCCGGGCTAGCTCGCCATCTGTTAGAAATAATCAACTCAGTTTCTTCGTTCGATAAACTCCATAGACTGCGTCTTCAGAACCAAAAGTGGGTTTTATTCGGGCAGGAACAAAATACAGAGTTCTACGGCAAAAGCAATAATGACTTGGCATAGGAATCTGAATGACAGGCACATGGCACACAGGATGGAATAGTGTCGCCCCGCCTGTCTAAAGCAGGGAGCTTTTATACAATCTTCTACCATTGAATAACGTTAGTGGCCATTATTGGCAATGGATACATACTGACCTCATCCTGACAAAGGCAATACTTACATTTCACGTAGACATGAAAAAGACACACTAATTTCATTACTAACTATATACTACACTTAAGTTCATTTATATAAATTATCTCATAATAGCCTTTTTTGGACCAAGCACAAATCATAACTTATTGACATTAATCAGCTCTGTTCTTGATCATGAGGAACGTCATATTAGCCTAGAGAAATAGAATACACCGTAAAATATCTAAGAAAAAGGCATATATAGTGAATTGGTTAACTGTTATCATGATTAGCTCTTGGTATATGCTCGGACCAAACCTAATTAGCTCCATGCCTGTTTCTCTTCTATGGCTTGGTTTCCTTATTAGCTGTGACCTACTGCAAAATTTGATAGCTATATTTTCAAGCTTAAACTGAAACGCTTACACAAGACAAAATGGCTGACAGAGGCCTTGGTACCCATGGCCTCCGTCTAACAGCAATCAGACTAATTCCCTGGATCAACGCCCTATCAAAGAATCTAGTATGTATAACTGGTAATATTATAGTTTTCAAGAAAGGCATCCAGGCCCTTCTTAAATGTTAGTAGTGACTCACTCATTACAACAGCATGTGGCAGAGAGTTCCATAGTCTCACTGCTCTTACAGTAAAGAATCCGCGTCTGTGATTATGATTAAATCTTCTTTCCTCCAGACGTAGAGGATGCCCCCTTGTCCCAGTCTCAGGCCTAAGAGTAAAGAGATCATTAGAAAGGTCTCTGTACTGTCCCCTCATATATTTATACATTATTATAAGATCATCCCTAAGCCTTCGTTTTTCCAAGCTAAATAACCCCAAGTTTAATAACCTGTCTTGGTATTGCAGACCCCTTAGTCCTCTAATGACTTTTGTCGCTCTTCTCTGGACCCGCTCTAGTTCAGCTATGTCTTTCTTATACACCGGAGACCAGAATTGTACACAGTATTCTAAGTGTGGTCGCACTAGTGACTTGTATAGAGGTAAAATTATGTTCTCCTCATGAGCATCTATGCCTCTTTTAATGCATCCCATTATTTTATTTGCCTTTGCAGCAGCTGCCTGACACTGGCCACTAAATGTGAGTTTGTCATCTACCCATACACCCAGGTCTTTTTCAGTGACAGTTTTGCCCAGTGTTTTACAGTTAAGCACATAATTATACCTTTTGTTTCCTCTGCCCAAGTGCATGACTTTACATTTATCCCCATTAAAGCGCATTTGCCATATAGCAGCCCAAGCTTCTAGTTTACATAAATCCTCCTGTAATATAAAATTGTCCTCCTCTGTATTGATTACCCTACAGAGTTTAGTGTCATCTGCAAATATTGAGATTCTACTCCGTATGCCCCCTACAAGGTCATTAATAAATATATTAAATAGAAGCGGGCCCAACACTGACCCCTGTGGTACCCCACTGTTAACTGTGACCCATTCTGAGTGTGTTCCATTAATAACCACCCTTTGTTTCCTATCACTAAGCCAGTTCTTAACCCACTTACACATATTTTCCCCTATCCCCATTGCCCTCATTTTATGTATCAACCTTTTGTGTGGCACCGTATCAAAAGCTTTTGAAAAGTCCATATACACCACATCCACTGCATTTCGTTGGTCCAGTCCAGAACTTACTTCTTCATAGAAGCTTATCAGATTAGTTTGACAGGAACGGTCCCTCGTAAAACCATGTTGATAATGGGTCATGAGGTTATTTTTCTTCAGATACTCCAGTATAGTATCTCTTAGAAAACCCTCTAGGATTTTACCCACAGTAGAGGTTAAGCTTACTGGCCTATAATTTTCAAGTTCAGTTTTTGTCCCCTTTTTGAATATTGGCACCACATTTGCTATACGCCAGTCCTGTGGTACAGACCCTGTTATTATGGAATCTTTAAATATTAAAAATAATGGTCTATCTATGACAGTACTTAATTCCTGCAGCACTCTGGGGTGTATCCCATCCGGGCCCGGGGATTTGTCAATTTTAGTGATTTTTAGACGATGCCGTACTTCCTCTTGGGTTAAGCAGGTGACATTTAATTGAGACTTTTTGTTATCACAAATCATATTGTCTGTCATGGGATTTTCTTGTATAAATACTGTTGAAAAAAAGTCATTTAGCATATTGGCTTTTTCCTCATCCTCATCCACCATTTCACCCAGACTATTTTTAAACGGGCCAACACCATCATGTTTTAGTTTCTTACTATTTATGTAGTTAAAAAATATTTTGGGATTCTTTTTACTTTCTCTGGCAATGAGTCTCTCTGTCTCAATCTTTGCTGCCTTGATTTGCTTTTTACAAATGTTATTTAATTTTCTGTATTTATTTAATAATGCTTCATCACTACCTACTTGCTTTAATTCCCTAAATGCTTTCTTTTTGTCACATATTGCACTTCTTACCGCTTTATTTAGCCATAGTGGTTTCCTCCTATTTCTAACATGCTTATTCCCATGGGGTATATATTGTGCACAGGTCCTATTCAGGATGCTAATAAACATCTCCCATTTGTGTTGTGTACTTTTATGTCTCAGGACATCGTCCCAATTTATTGCACTAAGATCATCTCTCAACCGTTGGAAATTTGCCTTCCTGAAGTTTAGTGTCCTTGTAGCCCCTCTACTACACGTCTTAGTAAAGGATACTTGAAAGCTTATTAAGATATGATCACTATTACCCAATCGACCTCCAACCCGTATATTTGATATGCGGTCCGGCCTGTTGGTTAGTATTAGGTCCAGCAGTGCCCCCCTTCTTGTTGGGTCCTGAACCAGTTGTGAAAGGTAATTGTCTCTCATAGTTTTCAAAAACTTATTACCTTTGCTGGAACAGCAGGTTTCTGATCCCCAATGTATTTCAGGGTAGTTGAAGTCCCCCATAATAATGACTTCTCCCTGAGTCGCTGCTTCATCTATTTGCTTTATGAGGATATTCTCCTCCACTTCCATTATTGTTGGGGACTTATAACAAACCCCTATCAGTAATTTATTATTTTTTCCCCCTCCCCTTATCTCCACTTACAGGGACTCTACATTTCCATTAGATTCACCTATATTATCACGCAGGATGGGTTTTAAGGATGATTTTACGTATAAACATACACCTCCTCCACGCCTATTTGTACGGTCATTTCTGAACAGACAATAGCCCTGTAAATTAACAGTCCAGTCATGGCTCTCGTCCAGCCAAGTCTCCGAAATCCCCACCATGTCATAATTATTTTCCAAGAAAATCAATTCTAATTCCTCCATTTTGTTGGTGAGGCTTCTGGCATTAGTGAACATGCACTTTATGCATCTCTCTTTACCTCTATTCCTTCCTACTAGATTGACTGTTCTAACCCCACCCCCCATGCCACCCCCAATTTTATTACTTGTGCCCAGGTTACTATTTACACTATCTTCCCCTCCTGTACAATGAATACCCTCCCCCCAAATCCCTAGTTTAAACACTCCTCCAACCTTCTAGCCATTTTCTCCCCCAGCACAGCTGCACCCTCCCCATTGAGGTGCAGACCGTCCCTAGCATAGAACCTGTAGCCAACAGAGAAGTCGGCCCAGTTCTCCAGGAACCCAAACCCCTCCTTCCTACACCAATCAGTATCATCAAACATCACAGTCGAACCAAAAAGCAGAAGCGCCAGACACCACATTACAGGTAAGTTTTTTGACATAGTCGGGAAATTTTAAAGGTGATAATTTTGTGCAGCCCCCGAAGGTTGGTAGAAATTTCCAAATGGCCCTCGGCAGGAAAAAGGTTCCCCAACCCTGACCTATAGGAAGGGTCGTTCCATCAAGGATCGAGTTGTACATAATCACTTTACTAGACCAACAAAAGAGACCTGATTGACTAATAACTAGGGATGGGCGAATCTACTCGCTAGGACTCGTTACTCGGCGAGTAGTAAGGGACTCGCAGGACTCGGTACTCTGCGAGTTTCCCAGTGATTACTCGCACGAGTCCAATGCAAATCAATATCAATCCTAGTTTTGTCAGAAACGCTGACAAAACTAGGATTGCTATTGTTTGCATTAGACTCGGCTACTGTGCCAGTGATAGCAGGGAAACTCGCAAAGTAACTGCTGTTTCTTTGCGAGCCGAGTCCAGCTGTCTTCTCTGTGCAGCTCCAGGGTCCTAGAGCCCGCCTGCTCACAGACATGATGTAGCAGTGCTGAGATTGTTCTCAGTCTGCTTATTCCCTGTGCATAGACATCTATATTTATGCACAGGGGATGTAGCAGAGAGGACATCGCGTTTTGGACTACGTCGGACAGAAGAGGATTTTTTTAATTAAAGATGGAGTCCCTAATGGCTTTTTTTTTTATTTCAAATAAAAAATTTTCTCTGTGTTGTGTTTTCTTAACCCTTTATTGGAGATTCTTAGTGGCTGGGTCAAACGTGGCCTGACATTAAGAATCTCGGGCTTAATACCAGCTTGTATAACAAAGCTGGTATTAACCCCTTTATTACCCAGCGTGCCACTGCCACCAGGGCCGCTGGAAGAGCGGGGTTCAGCGCCAGAGGATGGCGCTTCAATGAACGCGCCATCTTCTGGGGCAGCTGCGGGCTGCAATTTGCAGCGGGGGTGCCCAGAAAGCTTGGGCATCCCTGCGCTGCGGATTCCAGCCCCCAGCTGCTTAGCTGTACCTGGCTAGACATAGAAATTGCGCGGAGCCCCACGCATTTTTTTTATTATTTAATGAATTTCAGAGTCAGAGTCTCAGAGTCAGAGTCTCAGAGTCAGAGTCTCAGAGTCAGAGTCAGAGTCTCAGAGGTCGGAGTCTCAGAGTCGGAGTCGCCTCAGAGTCGGAGTCGCCTCGGAGTCGGAGTCGCCTCGGAGTCGGAGTCGCCTCGGAGTCGGAGTCGTCTCGGAGTCGGAGTCTCCTCAGAGTCGGAGTCTCAGAGTCGGAGTCGCCTCAGAGTCGGAGTCGTCTCGGAGTCGGAGTCGTCTCGGAGTCGTCTCGGAGTCGGAGTCGGAGTCGTCTCGGAGTCAGAGTCAAAAAAATGCGTGGGGCTCCGCGCAATTTATATGTCTAGCCAGTTACAGCTAAGCAGCTGGGGGCTGGAATCCGCAGCGCAGGGATGCCCAAGCTTTCTGGGCACCCCCCGCTGCAAATTGCAGCCCGCAGCCGCCCCAGAAGATCGCGCGTTCATTGAAGCGCCATCCTCTGGCGCTGAACCCCGCTCTTCCAGCGGCCCTGGTGGCGGTGGCACGCTGGGTAATAGAGTTTAGGGCCAGCTTTGTATTATCAGCTGGCCCTAAGCCCGAAATTTATGGCGGTCACGCCAATATTAGACATGACCGCCATGAATTTCTATTAAATTGTTTTAAAAAAAACACAACACAGAGAAATTTTTTTATTAGAAATAAAAAAAAAAAGCCATTAGAGACTCCATCTTTAATTAAAAAAATCCTCTTCCGTCCGACGCAGTCCAAAACGCGATGTCCTCTCTGCTCATCCCTGTGCATAGATATAGATGTATATGCACAGGGAATGAGCAGACTGAGAACAATCTCAGCTCTGCTACATCATCTCTGTGCACAGACATTCATGTCTGTACACAGGGAATGAGCAGACTGAGAACAATCTCAGCACTGCTACATCAGGCAGCAGGCAGGCTCTAGGACCCTGGAGCTGTGGCACACTGAGCAGACAGGACTCTTATCTGTGCGAGTTTCCCAGCGATTACAGTTACAAAGTAAACGAGTCCAATGCAAATAAATGACAAAACTAGGAGGATTGCTTCAGGCTGAAGCTTCCGAGACACATCTGCGATTTGTAAATCTCACACTACTCGCTATTACTCGCTTCCCCATTCATTAACATTGGACTCGCTAGACTCGCAACGAGTAGCGAGTCCTGTGCTCGGACTCGCTAGAGTCAAGCGATTCCGAGTAATTTAGGATTCGCCCATCACTACTAATAACTAGAGATGAGTGAGTACTAAAATGCTCGGGTGCTCGAAGCATCCCAACATACTAGTGTACTCGGCCCGAGCACCAAGGCCAATGTTATCCTATGTGAGACCCGAGTATTTTTCTAGCATGACCCCTGGCAGCAATGGAAAAACCCTAAAAATGTCACAAAAGTACCAGAACAGTGCTCAAATGACATGGGAACAGCATGGGGAAGACCCCTGGAAACATTTCAGACCCCAAGGTCACTGCTGTGAACAATGTTGTCAGACTATTACGCCACTTTTACGGACTGTCAAAAAAACGTTACAAAATGAAACCAAAATGGATTTTCATGGAGAAAATATTAAGGACTCATACCCACTTGTGAGACAGAATTGGTGTATGTTAGTTTTTTGGATTATATGAAAGATTCTTTTTTTAAATATTGTGTGGCACTCCCATTCCCCTGGGAAGAGACGTACATGAAGGGCTCTTTAAATAATGTGCCCATTTTAAGCAAGTGGGTCTTTTGTAGTATTGCCCTAGGCAGGGCTGCTAAACATTGGGAGGCACCACAATGCCCCTGGATAAAGGCGTGCATGAGGGCCTCTTTAAATAATGTGCCCATTTTAAGCAAGTGGGTCTTTTGTAGTATTGCCCTAGGCAGGGCAGCCAAATATTGTATGGCACTCCCATGCCCCTGGGAAGAGACGTACATGAGGGCCTCTTTAAATAATTTACCCATTATAAGGAAGTGGGTCTTTTCTAGTATTGCCCTAGGCAGGGAAGCCAAAAAATGGGAGGCACTCTGATGCCCCTGGGAAGAGACGTACATGAAGGCCTCTATAAATAATGTGCCCATTTTAAGCAAGTGGGTCTTTTGTAGTATTGCCCTAGGCAGGGCTGCTAAACATTGGGAGGCACCACAATGCCCCTGGATAGAGGTGTGCATGAGGGCCTCTTTACATTATGTGCCCATTATAAGGAAGTGTGTCTACTGAAGTATTGCCCTAGGCAGGGAAGCCAAAAATTGGAAGGCACCACAATGCCCCTGGATAGGGGCGTGAATGAGGGCCTCTTTTAATAATGTGCCCATTTTAAGCAAATGGGTCTTTTGTAGTATTGCCCTAGGCAGGGCTGCTAAACATTGGGAGGCACCACAATGCCCCTGGGAAGAGACGTACATGAAGGCCTCTTTAAATAATGTGCTCATTTTAAGGAAGTGGGTCTTTTGTAGTATTGCCGTAGGCAGGGCAGCCAAAAATTGGGATACACCACAATGCCCCTGGATAGAGGCATGCATGAGGGCCTCTTTAAATAATGTGCCCATTTTAAGCAAGTGGGTCTTTTGTAGTATTGCCCTAGGCAGGGAAGCCAAAAATTGGGAGGCACCACAATGCCCCTGGATAGGGGCGTGAATGAGGGCCTCTTTTAATAATGTGCCCATTTTAAGCAAATGGGTCTTTTGTAGTATTGCCCTAGGCAGGGCTGCTAAACATTGGGAGGCACCACAATGCCCCTGGGAAGAGACGTACATGAAGGCCTCTTTAAATAATGTGCTCATTTTAAGGAAGTGGGTCTTTTGTAGTATTGCCGTAGGCAGGGCAGCCAAAAATTGGGATACACCACAATGCCCCTGGATAGAGGCATGCATGAGGGCCTCTTTAAATAATGTGCCCATTTTAAGCAAGTGGGTCTTTTGTAGTATTGCCCTGGGCAGGGAAGCCAAAAATTGGGAGGCACCACAATGCCCCTGGATAGGGGCGTGAATGAGGGCCTCTTTTAATAATGTGCCCATATTAAGCAAATGGGTCTTTTGTAGTATTGCCCTAGGCAGGGCTGCTAAACATTGGGAGGCACCACAATGCCCCTGGGAAGAGACGTACATGAAGGCCTCTTTAAATAATGTGCTCATTTTAAGCAAGTGGGTCTTTTGTAGTATTGCCCTAGGCAGGGCAGCCAAAAATTGGGATACACCACAATGCCCCTGGATAGAGGCATGCATGAGGGCCTCTTTAAATAATGTGCCCATTTTAAGCAAGTGGGTCTTTTGTAGTATTGCCCTAGGCAGGGCAGCCAAAAATTGTGTGGCACTCCCATGCCCCTGGGAAGAGACGTACATGAGGGCCTCTTTTAATAATGTGCCTATTATAAGGAAGTGGGTCTTTTGTAGTATTGCCGTAGGCAGGGCAGCCAAAAATTGGGAGACACCACAATGCCCCTGGATAGGTGCGTGCATGAGGGCCTCTTTTAATAATGTGCCCATTTTAAGCAAATGGGTCTTTTGTAGTATTGCCCCTGGGAAGAGACATACATGAAGGCCTTTTTAAATAATGTGCCCATTTTAAGCAAGTGGGTCTTTTGTAGTATTGCCCTAGGCAGGGCTGCTAAACATTGGGAGGCACCACAATGCCCCTGGGAAGAGACGTACATGAAGGCCTCTTTAAATAATGTGTTCATTTTAATGAAGTGGGTCTTTTGTAGTATTGCCCTAGGCAGGGCAGCCAAAAATTGGGAGGCACCACAATGCCCCTGGATGGAGGCGTGCATGAGGGCCTCTTTTAATAACGTGCCCTTTATAAGGAAGTGGGTCTTTTGTAGTATTGCCCTAGGCAGGGAAGCCAAAAAATTTGTGGCACTCTGATGCCCCTGGGAAGAGACGTACATGAAGGCCTCTTTAAATAATGTGCCCATTTTAAGCAAGTGGGTCTTTTGTAGTATTGCCCTAGGCAGGGCTGCTAAACATTGGGAGGCACCACAATGCCCCTGGGAAGAGCCGTACATGAAGGTCTCTTTAAATAATGTGCTCATTTTAATGAAGTGGGTCTTTTGTAGTATTGACGTAGGCAGGGCAGCCAAATATTGTGTGGCACTCCCATGCCCCTGGGAAGAGACGTACATGAGGGTATTTTTTAATAATGTGCCCATTATAAGGAAGTGGGTCTTTTCTAGTATTGCCCTAGGCAGGGTAGCCAAAAAATGGGAGGCACTCTGATGCCCCTGGGAAGAGACGTACATGAAGGCCTTTACAAATAATGTGCCCATTTTAAGCAAGTGGGTCTTTTGTAGTATTGCCCTAGGCAGGGCTGCTAAACATTGGGAGGCACCCCAATGCTCCTGGATAGAGGTGTGCATGAGGGCCTCTTTAAATTGTGTGCCCATTATAAGGAAGTGTGTCTACTGAAGTATTGCCCTAGGCAGGGAAGCCTAAAATTGGGAGGCACCACAATGCCCCTGGGAAGAGACGTACATGAAGGCCTCTTTAAATAATGTGCTCATTTTAATGAAGTGGGTCTTTTGTAGTATTGCCATAGGCAGGGCAGCCAAAAATTGGGAGGCACCACAATGCCCCTGGATGGAGGCGTGCATGAGGGCCTCTTTTAATAATGTGCCCATTATAAGGAAGTGGGTCTTTTGTAGTATTGCCCTAGGCAGGGAAGCCAAAAAATGTGTGGCACTCTGATGCCTCTGGATAGAGGCGTGCATGAGTGCCTCTTTAAATATTGTGCCCATTTTAAGCAAGTTGGTCTTTTGTAGTATTGCCCTAGACAGGGCAGCCAAAAATTGTGTGGCACTCCCATGCACCTGGGAAGAGACGTACATGAAGGCCAATCCTGTGTGTGCGCTCTGTTAGGCATCTATGTGTCAGGCCCATTAATTGCTGATCATGATGTCCCAGCTTGTTACTTATGTCCTGGGTGGTGGCGGCTACCAGTTCTGCAACCGCAGATTTCAAGTCAGGTGCCAGATATGTGGACATCTCCTCTGCCAGGAGTTTGTAGTCTATCCATGGCAGTCCTCTATAAGAGCTTTCATCCCTGTCCCCACGATCTCCTTTTCCTCCGCCCGCCATCTTGTCTTCTCCCCTCCACTGTACCTGGACTTGTGGCCGCTCATCTGCTGCATTCCGGTCCTGGCTCCTTTCCTGTGCCCATGCTGAACCCGCGTTCGCGCGGTGTTCTCTAGGCAGGATCTCTCCTTCCTCCTCCTCTGTCATTACCACCGCCGGATTCCCACCTGCATCCACCGGCGCCATGAGGGGGGGCGTCCCACTTGCTTCCGTCCCTCCAGAGCGCACAAAGTAGCGGTCCAGTGTGCCGTCATCTCTCCTCCTTCCTTGGTGGTTTGGCAGCAGTTTAAGGTGCTGGGGGTCGGGGATGGCGGCGGATTCCTCCTGCGGTCCCCGGAGCCTTCCCAGCTGTGACCAGTCATGGAGGCGCCGGAAGCGGAAGTTTTTAATGTGCCCATTTTAAGCAAGTGGGTCTTTTGTAGTATTGCCCTAGGCAGGGCTGCTAAACATTGAGAGGCACCACAATGACCCTGGGAAGAGATGTACATGAAGGCCTCTTTAAATAATGTGCCCATTTTAATGAAGTCGGTCTTTTGTAGTATTGCCCTAGGCAGGGAAGGCAAAAATTGTGTCGCACTCTGATGCCCCTGGATGGAGGCGTGCATGAGGGCCTCTTTAAATAATGTGCCCATTTTAAGCAAGTGGGTCTTTTGTAGTATTGCCCTAGGCAGGGCTGCTAAACATTGGGAGGCACCACAATGCCCCAGGATAGGGGCGTGCATGAGGGCCTCTTTTAATAATGTGCCCATTTTAATGAAGTGGGTCTTTTGTAGTATTTCCCTTGGCAGGGCAGCCAAACATTGGGAGGCACCACAATGCCCCTGGATAGGGGTGTGCATGAGGACCTCTTTTAATAATGTGCACATTTTAATGAAGTGGGTCTTTTGTAGTATTTCCCTTGGCAGGGCTGCCAAAAATTGGGAGGCATTGCGACTCCCCTGGGAAGAAACATGGAGGAGGGCCTCCCAAAATGGTTCCCATTACAAAGGAGTGGGTCTCCTGTACTTGTAATGCCCATTCTGTAAGCATGGACTAAAACATTTACCCCTGGGGGGTATACATGAAACTAATGCCTAACTTTTGAACGGTTAGGGTCATCATCATCATAAATATGATGTAAAAAAATTATGGTTCTGTGGCATCATTAACCACGGTCACACTGATCGTGGCGGATGAGGAGAAGGAGGAGCAGTACAGCAAGTAGCTAAAGACATGAAGTGTGTACCGATGTGTGGGTGTGCGGAGGTGCATGGCAATCTACCGGCACAAAATTTAAATTCCGCTATCATTTGGTGCTGGTGTGGTGAAGTCAGGCCCAATCCAACCCTTGTTCATCTTGATCAAAGTCAGCCTGTCAGCATTTTCAGTTTACAGGCGGGTGCTTTTATCTGTAATAATTCCACCTGCGGCACTAAAAACACGCTCTGACAAATCGCTAGCGGCAGGGCAGGCCAGGACTTCCAAGGCATAGAGAGCCAATTGCTGCCACATGTCCAGCTTGGATACCCAATAATTATAAGGCACAGACGAGTCTAGGAGCACTTTAGTGCGATCGGCAAGGTACTCCCTCAGCATTTTGGCAAACTTTGCAGCCCTTGTGACACTACCCCGCACCTCAGGGCCTGTGGGACGGGAGGTGCTGAGAAAAGTGTCCGAGATTTTTGAGAGTGTTCCCCTACCTCTGCTGGATTGGACGTGCGCCTCTTTCGGCCGGAAGCCTTGGTTGTCCACTGAATCGTGACCTCTGCCGCTAGTGTTTTCAGAAGGGAATTTTTTTACTAATTCCGCGACTATGGCCTTCTGGTACTGCAGCATTTTTGTAGAACTCTCAACCTCGGGAATAAGAGAAATAAAGTTCTCTTTGTAGCGTGGGTCTAAAAGTGTCACCAACCAGTAATGAGTGTCCACCAAGATCTTGATAGTGCGATGGTCACGAGACAGGCAGCGTAACATAAAGTCAGCCATGTGCGCCAGACTGTTAACAGGCAAGACTTCAGGGTCAGCACCAGCAGCATGACTGGCCATGCTGACCTCATCCTCCTCCTCCTCCTCTCCCCTGTCCTCTGGCCATCCATGCTGAACCGACGGTCTGATGGTTGTGCATGTATTACCGTCAATTCCGCATGAAAGTAGCTCTATTTCTTCATCCTCCTCCTCGTCATAGTCCTCCAATGCACGTTGGGATGAGATGAGGCTGGGCTGTGTGTAATCGCCTAGTACGGTTTCTTGCTGCAACTCATCCTGCTCCGCCTGCAATGCATCGTCTTTGATTTTGAGCAGAAAACGTTTTAGAAGACAGAGATGCGGGATGGTGACGCTAATGATGGCGTTATCGCCGCTCACCATCTTGGTGGAGTCCTTAAAGTTTTGGAGGATGGTGCATATGTCGGACATCCATGTCCGCTCCTGATGTCTTATGTGTGGAGTTTGAATATACCGACGGCCTAGTTGATGCTAGTACTCAACAACTGCCCTCTTCTGCTCAAAAATTGTGACCAACATGTGCAGTGTGGAATTCCAACGCGTGGGGACATCACACACCAGTCTGTGAGCCGGAAGCTGCAAACGCCGCTGAAAGCCGGCAGAAGCAGTAGGTAACTTTCTAAAATGGGCACATAGGCGGCGTACTTTGACAAGCAGATCAGACAGCTCCGGGTAGGAGTTAATAAACCGCTGAACCACGAGGTTGAGCACATGGGCCACGCATGGAATATGTGGCAGCTCGCCTCACCTCAGAGCCGCCACAAGGTTCCGGCCATTGTCACACACGACCATGCCTGGCTGTAGGTTCAGCTGCGTGAGCCAGTGATCTGCCTGCTGTTTCAGAGCTGTCCACATCTCTTCAGCGTTGTGGGGTTTGTCACCTACGCATATTAGCTTCAGCACAGCCTGTTGCCCCTTAGCTGAGGCAGTGCTGCAGTGCTTCCAGCTTGGGACTGGTGTGGAAGGTGAAGTGGAGGAAGAGGAGGAGGCTGAGGAGCATGACTTGCCAGAGCTGTACACCAAATCCTTGGTGTCAGAAGGACGTGTTCCGTCCGAAGCTCAGACTGGGTCCTGGCTTCCAGAAAATTAACCCAGTGTGCCATCAGCGAGATGTACCGGCCCTGCCCACAAGCACTTGTCCACGTGTCCGTGGTTAGGTGGAGTTTGACTGAAACTGCGATGTTAAGGGCACGTATGATGTTTTGTGACACGTGCTTATGTAATGCAGGGAAGGCACACCAGGAAAAATAGTGGCGGCTGGGGACCAAGTAACGTGGAACAGCCGCCGCCATCAGGTTGCGGAATACTTCCGTCTCCACCAGCCTAAAAGTCAACATTTCCAGCGCAAGCAGGCGTGAAATGTGTGCATTTAGAACTGTGGCATGTGGGGTGTTGGCAGCGTATTTGCGCCTGTGTTCCAATGATTGGTGTATGGATAACTGAACGCTACGCTGGGACAAGGACGTGGCTGATAATGGTGCTATTTCTGCTTGTGCAAGTACAGGTGAAGGACAGGAGCCATCTTCACCTGCAGTATGGACAGGGGATTGGCTTGCACGCACAACAGTGGAAGACGCAGCGGTGTCACCCGCAGACACTGCTCCTGGACTCTGCTGTACATCCTACAAAGTCGGGTGCTTTGCTGCCATGTGCCTGATCATGCTGGTGGTGGTCAGGCTGCTAGTTTTGCTACCCCTGCTGATGCTGGCATGGCAGGTGTTGCAAATGACCTTTTTGGAATTATCTGCAGACACCTTAAAAAACAGCCAGACTCGGGAAGACCTAACAGTTGTGCTGGCAACTTCACTCGTGTTATTGTTTCGGGGAACGGTTGCCTGCCTTCTGCCTGCGGACACCACCCTGCTTCGTCCGGCCTGTTGTGATGTACGCCTAACTCCCTCTGTGCACTGCTGTCCTCGCTCTGCATGTCCTCCTGCCAGGTTGGGTCAGTTACTGGATCATCCACCACGTCGTCTTCCACTTCCGCACCCTGGTCCTCCTCCTGACTTTCTGGCAATTGTATCTCATCATCGTCCACCTCTTGTTGAGATACATTCCCACCGTTGCCTTCATGAGACCGTGGCTGCTCAAATATTTGGGCATCTGTACATACAATCTCCTCATGACCCACTTCAACTGGAGCTGGCGAGAGGCCAGAATCTACGAATGGATAAGTGAACAGCTCTTCAGAGTGGCCAAGTGTGGGATCAGTTATGTCCGGGGCCGGGCACTCGGCATGGTGGGAGGAAGGAGTATCAAGGTGTGGAATGTGTGGTCCAGTCTCACAGCTACTGACAGTTGACCGTGTGGAAGACAGGGTATTTGTGGTGGTGCCAAACTGACTGGAAGCATTATCCACTATCCAACTAACAACCTGTTGACACTGGTCTTGGTTTAATAGTGGAGTACCGCTGCGGTCCCCTAGAAATTGGGACAGGAAGGTCGAGCGAGATGATGTGGGCGTTTGTCGTGGCGCAATTCGAGCTTGCACATGGTCTCGGCCTCTGCCTGCACCACCATCACGTCCAGTTCCTTGTCCCTTGCCACCGGCCTTGTGCATTTTCAATGTTGTGCTGACTGTATACAGCTAAATGAAGGCGTCCAAGAAATGGTTTTTAGCAGCACACTGAGATTAGAGATTAAGGCCCTGCAGGTGGACTAGTCAGACACAAACGCATACGAGAATAGCGAGTCTTTTTGAGTATCCTAATTTGCGCTAAAACCTACTCCTGCCGCACCCAAATGTTAGATGAATGCAGACAAGAGTTGGTTTTTAGCACGACACTGAGATTAGAGATTAGGCCCTCCAGGTGGACTAGTCAGATACAAACGCTGACGAGAATAACGAGTCTTTTGGCGTATCCTAATTTGCGCTAAAACCTACTCCTGCCTATAGAGAGCTAAATTAATCCCTAAAAGCAATATTTTGGGATGGATGGATGAGATTTCCAGCCTGTACACCAGCCCCAGATGTGATGCAGGCTGGTATACTGGCACAACGAAGTTTGCTATATACCTTGCCTCCCTGCCTGCCTGTATACAGCTCTATTAGTCCTCAGAAGGACTGTTGTGGTAATTAGACTGGCAACCCTGCGCCTAGACTAGCTGAAAGGCCACAAATCTGTCCTTCAATCAGCAGCAGCTCTCCCTACTCTGACTGTCTGTGGAGCAGAGTGATGAGCACAGCACGGTCAGGTCTTATAAATACCTAATGACACTGTGCGGCCAACCAATCACTGTAATGCCACAACCAACATGGCTGTGGCATTACAGTGTCTGTCAGCCAATCCCTGCATGCAATCTGGCTAAGTAAAGAGCACCAACATGAAGGGAGGTGGACCCCGAGCATAGCAAAAGTATTGCGAGATTACTCGGTACTCACTGAGTACCCCGAGTACCAAGATATTCGTGCGAGTACCGAGTAGTGACAAGCATACTCGTTCATCCCTACTAATAACATTAAAGGTACCTTCATACATGGCTATATTGCTAGGCAATTTCACTGGCAATTTGATGGTTGCAGTGAAATCATGGACACATTGTTCTATTTTGTTGCTGTGTACGTGTCCATGATTTCACTGCAACCAGCAAATTGCTAGTGAAATTGCCAAGCAATATTGCCGCGTGTGAAGGTACCTTTAAGGTTGTGATAAATGCTTAGGCTGTATTGCCTGTCCCTATATTGATGTGACTTAAATATTTAGGACAGGGTTCTCAAACATGCGGCCAGCGGGCCAACTGCGGCCCTCAAGACAATACTTTGCGGCCCCCACCTCAATATCAAACTTTGCATTCAGCGCGGCCCCCACCTCAATGTCAAAGTTTGCATTCAGCGCAGTGCTTTCCCGTCCCGCTCTGTGGGATCCGCACGGGTACATAGCACACAGAACAGGAGCACAACTGAATAGGAGAGAGGCAGGACAAGACAGCAGGACATTTGGCGCCTGCGCAGTGCTCCCCCGTCTCACTGCGTCCATAGATCTACAATGCTAGGATCCGACACAGCAGGACGGGGAAGCACTGCGCAGGCGCCTAATGCCGTGCGCGCCGCAGTGGATGCCGGGAGGAATCAATATACCGTGCGCGCCGCAGTGGATGCCGGGAGGAAACAGTACTGTGCGTGCCGCAGTGGATGTCAGGAGGAATCAGTGGACATGCTGATGATCACATGCCCCTCCAACCCCTGCACAACCACCTTGCACCTTCCCCTGAGTTGGAGAAACAGAGGTATACCTCAAGGCACTATAGGCCTAAGTATTGACCTTGTTTGTGTATAAGGCAGAAAGGATAATATTACCCAAATATGTCTTTATCAAAGCCTGCAGTGAAGAGAAAGGTTGGTGATGAGCACAGACAATTTCAGGAAAAGTGGGAAGTGCAATATTTCTTTGTTCAGCACAGGGGCATCCCGACATGTCTTATTTGCACAGAGAAAGTTGCAGTACACAAAGAATACAATTTGAAACGTCATTACACAACTAGACATGAGGAGTATGCAATATATGAGGGAGATGAGAGAGCCAACCAAGTTGCTAAACTTAAAACATGTCTACTGAGGCAACAACAGATCTTTAAGAAAGCAACCAAAGAGAGTGATGCAGCAGTTGAAGCCAGCTACGTGGTTAGTGAGATGATTGCTAAAGCAGGAAAGCCATTCAAAGAAGGTGAATTTGTAAAAAAGTGCATGTTACAGGCTGCAAGTATTATCTGTCCAGAGAAGAAAGGTCAGTTTAGCAATATCAGCCTTTCTGCCAACACCGTAGCAGGCGCATTTCTGACCTGTCAAGTGACGTTTATGATCAACTATGCGAGAAAGCAAAATGTTTGTACGAGCTTTTCTTGTGGAAAACTTGATGCGGCCCTGCCTCACCCAGACTCTCCCTCGAGTGGCCCTCGGGTAAATTGAGTTTGAGACACCTGATTTAGGAGCAATGTCACGGGCAGAGAATTTGAGATTCGTTCATTTGTCAATTGGCGCATGCAGGGAGTAGTTTATAATTCAAATCTGTTTATTTGTTTCTTTTGAGAAAAATAAGAAAAATCTGAATTTACAAATATGAAAATTACAGTTGATTTATCTTGGCGTACAGATTCATTACAGTACAAGTCTTTTACTAGGTAACATACATGTTTATCTTTGCATCTTTGCAATCTTTGCATAAAAGCAATTCAATAACAATGTAACAGAACAGAACATACAACAAAAATGACATGAGTTTTTCAATCATGTACCTTTACAATGGTATTCTACAAATGCAGTATATCCAACTGCACCCAAGAGATTCAGTATCTTTTTTTTTTAGTATCTTTGGAAGGGGAAATCTTGTCTATGCCAATGTGTTAAAAGTCAACTGGAGTAAACGTTCTTATCCAGTCCGACCACTTTATACTATATTTGTCTTGTGTCTGATTGCGAAGCTAAGTTCTAAAGCATTATGAGTAGTTATATTTTTGTATGATTTCCTGGATATTGGGTATATGTGTCTGTTTCCAATAAGATGCAATTGTGTTTTTTGCTGTCAATAAAACGTGAGTAACAAGTGGTATTTTATTGCGGGAATATCACCTATATTCAATAAAGGTAATGCAAGTTCAGGGGTTAGAGTCAGGTTTAAGTTGGTCACACTATTTATAAGGTCTGCATCCCAGTACATTTTAAGCTGTGGCAAGACCAAAATATATGTATAATGTTCCCTACCAAACCACAGTTTCTCCAACATTTGTCAGAGTTACGTGGCTCTATCATGTAAAGTTTCAGTGGCATTAGGTACCACCTTGTTAATGTCTTGTACTGTGATTCAATCAGGGAAACACATGATATGCTTTTATAGATAGTTGCCATAGTTTTATGGAATTTGTTGTCATCTACTTCCTCTGTTAGGCTTTCTGCCATGCCAATACATATTTTAGTTTAGTTACATGAGTATCCTCATTCAGTACCTGTTATATATTACAGGTCTTCCATAATTCATTATTTCCAGGTTGTGTGAAAAAAATTATCTATGTTTTTTGGCAAATTGAAGTTAAAGTTTTTGCCTCTAATCACTATCTCGACTAAATTCCAAGTTTTCAGCTCTGAGTCTGGAAGTCTGAATTGCTGTAATGGGACAAAATGCCGGAATGCCCACGCTGCCACCAAGAATCACCAAACAATTCCTGATATATACCGCTATAACCCTTTGTAAAAAGGATAACACCCTATGCGCATTTATCTCACGTTTACAGGTGGAAGTCTGAATTGGCCTTGTAATACATGGAAGGGTTTTAGACCTTTTGTATTCAATACATCTGATACTTTATTAATTCCCTTATTCTTCCATGGTCGAAGATTTATTCCTGAATTAAGTCCTGTAATAACCTTCATTGAGTGGTGTCGTTGTATATAATTTCTTAGATTTGGATGCAAAATCCTTCCAATACAAATATTCCATATGCTACTGTTATAGAGTTATCAGATAATCCTGATATTACTCAGCAGCTCAAACACAATACATCAGTTTTAACAAAAGGAGAGCAAGTGGAGCCAAATATGCTTTTTAAAGTTGCATATAAAACTTCATTTATTTATAGTTACAAAGACCATTTTAAACACATTGTGCAGGAAATATAGGTGCAGAAATGTTACATAGGCACACAGCACAAGATCAATTACATGGTATATAGATGTACAGTTATGATGATGTGGCAGGGCACAGTGGAGCAGCTTGGACTATTCATGGATCAATTGAATGATATTAATCTAAATATCACGATATGAGGTAAAAAGGTATGATATAATGAGCGCTAGGGACAGAAACAGGCGAAAGGTATGATATAATGAGCGCTAGGGACAGAAACAGGCAGGTTTTTCTTTTCCATTAATCTAAATATCAGACTCACTTATACAGTAAATCCAGTAGAACTTCCATTGATCTTTTGGATATCACAATTGTGGTTGACGGACGGGGTTTTATACAAACCGATGTTTTCAGAAAAGATGCCTCTGTAAATGCATTGTTGCATGCATCATCAGCCCATCCATACTCCATCAACCATTAGAGCTATCCCATTTGGACAATATTTAAGGATGAGGCGGATCTGGTCCACTGAGGCCAGTTTTCAAAAGCAAGCTTAAGATTTGGGTAGAAGGTTTAGGCAAATGGGGTACAGTCGTAGAACAATTAAACATGGTTATGATAGAGCCAGACTAACTAAATGTGATAATCTCCTCCTCCCTCCGAAGAATAGAAAAGAAAAGAAAAGAAAAGAAAAGAGGGCTTTGGGGAGATTTGGTTTATCTCAACCCATAATCAGCAATAGAAGGGTATGAGACAAATTCTAAAGAGACACTGGCCAGTGTTATTGTCCGAGCCGTCTCTGAGGGGGGTCCTTACTGATAACCCATTGATGACACTGAGGAGATCTCAAAATTTGAAGGACATCTTGGTGCACAGTCACTATGTGCCCAAGGTGTCAGGGAGTTTCGGTGTGGGCCCTCCCCGGAGGGGGTTCTTTCCCTTTGGCGATTGTAGTGCATGCGCCAATCTCTCTCGCAGCTCCAGCTTCACCTCTAGTGATGGCCTAAGAACATATAGGATAAATCAGTCCTAACATGCAGTAGCATGCATATACTGTAGTTTACTACGCCACTTGTGGTTGTAATAAAATCTATGCAGGGCTGACCACAAGAGAATTGAGGGTGCGAGTTAGGGATCATGTGAAGGAGATTGACACTGCTAGGAAGGTCAAAGCGGAGGATTTAGCCTCCCTGAAAACGTTAACCCGACACTTTTTTACCACCATGGGTGTAATGCAAAATCTTTGAGAGTGATGGGCATTGATGAAATACATGGGGGTATCAGGGGTGGGGACCTCCAAAAAGCACTAGCCCAACGGGAATTAAAATGGATTGTCACACTTGATACGGTGTCTCCAAAGGGATTAAATGAGCTTCGCCCCTTTTCTCTGATTTATATTAGGGATTCCTGGTCTCCCAATTTTTGTCTATTATTAATTGACCAGCACTGTGAATGTCTTTGTCCATTAAATAGGGAGTATTTTAAATTGTTTTCCTTTTCTTTTCCTCCCTGTCTTTCCTTCCCTTCCCTCATCTTTGTCTTCCCCTTCCCCTCCTATTCCTTCCCTCTTACCACTATCATTGGATGTTTTATGAGTATTGATTTTAACTGTTGTACTTTGTTTATACTGACAGCGGTTTCCTTGCACCAGTATGCTGTCACTGCTGCAATATTATGAAAAAGTGAAATTGACATGAACCTTGAAGAGATCCACCAGGAATGCAGTGAAGAAGATGCTTGCATTTGGATGTTATAATATTTGTAGTATTGTGTCCACCAGGGTTTGTGTGAGCTGCCGGGTTATGTGCGCATGCGCTAGTCTTCTGCACGCCGGGTTGTCATGGAGGCGCGACGTACAGCACTGCTTGTTGTCTGGTTGTCCTGACTACCGTCGGGCGACTAGTACTGAGCGGTGTGTCACTCTGGAAGTGACATCACCGCCGTGTGGTAACTGTAAACCAATATACCATGTAATTGATCTTGTGCTGTGTGCCTATGTAACATTTCTGGTAGATTAGTAAAAGTTAAACAAGCGGTTTAAGCAGGCGCATTCTGAATAAAATCCGGGAAGTTTGTCCAATTCAATTATAAAACTTCTTTAATGAGTATTACTGGTCTCTCTCACTACGCGTTTCGGCGTACTAGCTCCTTCCTCAGGTGAGTAAGACAGAGATATACCAGAGATAAGCCAGAGGAAGCCAGAAGGTAAAAACTCTACCCATCTACTACCTGTTTTAATTGTAATAGTTACCAACATAAGCAAAAGTCCTTCATTTCAATGCCTCCTAATCTTGTGCATTAGTCATCCACGTTTACCCCCCTATTCCACCTCCATCACTCTGCCTCCACATCAGCCCCTCTCTACACTCCTTCACTAAGCCTTCAAGACTGTATAAGTAGCCCTGACCAATTGACCCCACACAAGGTTAGGACCTGCACCACTGACATTACTGGTCTCCCACATGACCAACCCCAACGGGGAAAAACCCAGCCAAATACCTTCCAAGCCCCAAAATAATGCGCACAAAGCGAACCACAATAAGAGAAACTAAGCCAAAGCCAATATCACAGTTATTCCCACAGCGTATCAAACCTACAGCCCACGAAATGCCACCCACCCAAGCAACCCCATCAAGGCAAGGAGACCCCACCAAAAGCCCCCAACAAACTGGAAACAGCCCCCCACAGAATGCACCCCCGATGGGTATGGAGGATCTCCTGACTTCTATCAAAAAGACCTTCAGGATCGAACTCTCCACCACGGTCGACAATTTCACACGCCAACTTCAAGACATCACTCAACGCACAGACGATCTAGAAAGACGAATGGACAACACAGCTGATGCTATAGAGACCGACAAGAAACTACTCCAAGAACAAGACGCCAGAATTGACTATCTGGAGCTGAAAAGCGAGGACATGGAAAATCGATTAAGGAGAGGAAACATTAGAATTAAAGGCCTCCCCGAAAACGATACAAACCTGAAAGCAACAGTCTCCAAACTCTTCCATTCACTACTTCCTCAAGCAGACCCCAGTCTCTTCCAGATAACCAGAATACACAGAGCTTTAGGAAAACTCAGATGCATCACCAAGAGACGTGGTTCTTAAACTACACCACGAAGAATCAAGAGACCTGAGCCTCACAGCCGCACGCAACAAACCTACTCTGCCAGGACTACCAGACACAGTGGCTCTATTCCCGGACATCTGCCCAGCGACCCTAATCAGAAGGAGAGCAATGAAAGACACCACAACGGCCCTACTAAATGCACACATCAGATACAAGTGGGGCTTGCCACACGCCCTGATCTTTCACTACAACAACAAAACCTACTCACCGAGAACGGAAGTAGAAGGCCAACAAGCCCTGGAAAGGGCAGGTATCGCTCCAAATGACACCAGCTCTCTACCACAACGACCAAGACCCAATAGGGAGTGGACAGAGGTTCGTCGCCTAAAAAACTCTAACCCCCAATCCCCTCAGAAACCATGACCAAAACAATTAAAAATCTTAGAACACCAAATAAAAAAAACCAACCCCCCCCCCTGCACAGCAAACGCCCAATCCTACCTCCTACTAGACGACCCCAAAACAAAGCAGCAAGCCTCCTACCCCTACCCCACAAAAACCACCCTACAGAGAGTGTACTGTACCTGTAACCAGATGATTCCTGAAAAAGACAACAAATCCCCAACCCATACCCCACACAAACTACCCTACAGAGAACACAACACCTCTACATTAAATGTGCTACCCCAAATTGGGCCGACGCTACCCATGGTCATAACCTCAAGAGACCTGAACACTCGGTCCCAAAAAACACCGAATATCGCCCCTGTTGTATCTGCTGTGCCCACCTGCCCATCTGCAACCCACACCCCCTCACAACTCCAAGGTTACCTCTCTCCAAATTAAAACCCAAACTGACCATCACCACACATAACGGAGACAGACCCCACACGACAGCTAACATGTTCCCCCATATTTCAAATGTATAAGGTACTATCACACAATGTCAGGGGACTCAACTACCCGTTTAAGAGAAAACGCGCGTTCATAGACTACTCAAAACATACACCGGACATCATACTACTACAGGAAACACACTTTACAGACCGCTCCTTCCCAAAATTCTTCCATAAGTCATACACTAGATCCCACCTTTCTTCCCATAATAAAAAAACTAGAGGAGTGGCCATCCTATTCCACAACTCCTTCCCATTTGTACAGAAACAAGTGACTGCGGACAAAGAAGGTAGATACCTCATAATACGTGGGACAGTGCAATCAAAACGAATCTGTATCATAAATAGCTACGCCCCCCCGTCGATGCAAATGAAAACGATCCGTACCATAATGAAGCTGATAGGGGACGCAACCTATGACCTCCTACTCTGGGGAGGAGATTTCAACATAACCATAGACGCCTCATTGGATAGCTCCACCCAAAAACGATCCAATATCACTAACACTGAGAGAAAAACTCTACAAAACCTACTTAAATCCCATCAACTAGTAGACACATGGAGAGAAACTCACACGTACTCGAGGGGCTACACCTACTTCTCCAAGGCCCACCACTCATAGTCCAGTATAGACTGGATACTAACGAACTCCGGCAACCTAACCTCCCTTCTTTACTCTAGACACATCCCGTCCTCCTGGTCAGACCACGACTGCGTACTATCAGTATTTAAAACCGATACTGAGACATCATCTCTAAATGAATCCCTACTGACAAACCCCCACACTAAAACGCAGATAGAACAAGAACTCAAAAGTTACTTTGCCACAAACAAATCGTCACAAGTCTCAGAAGGCAACATTTGGATGGCCCACAAAAAATACATGACAGGCGTACTTATACGACTGGCCTCCAAAAAAAAAGAGAGACAGACTAGAGACACAGGCGGACCTTGAAGACAAGCTCAGTAAACAGGAATTTGCCAACCAATCCCACCCCTCCAAATATCTCACCAAGAAAATACTCGACACAAAACTACAACTCAACACAATACTGACAACCCGCACTGAAAGAGCCATTAGGTGGACACAAGCGATGTTTTATAAATACTCCAATAAGATGGACAGAATGCTCGCACGCAAACTCAGAGACAAAGAAAGCCTAAACACTATTTTCTCAATTAAAGATGAACAATCACATACCACCCACAACCCAAATAAAATCTACGCCGCATTCCACAAATTCTACCAGAATTTATATAATGACAACCCACACTCCACCAAACCCAAAATTGATGAATTCCTAACCACTATACCACTACCATCCCTATCCCCGAGCTACGTGGCAAAACTACACTCACCAATAACAGAGGAAGAGATACTGACCACCATCAAACAACTAAAAGCAGGTAAAGCACCAGGCCCGGATGGACTGACCGCATTATACTACAAAAAATTCCAGGACACACTAACGAACCACATACGTCCATATTGCAACAATTTACTGTCAGGACAAACCATGCCCCAAGAATTTTACACCGCACATATTGCTGTCATCCCAAAACCAAAAAAAGACCCACTACTCATCAAGAACTACAGGCCCATCTCCCTATTAAATATAGACCTTAAAATCTTCACTGCAATACTAACCAACAGAATAAATACCTGCCTCCCTAACCTTATACACAAAGACCAAGTGGGTTTCATACCTTCGAGACAAGCACCAGACAACATAGGTAGGAACCTCAATGTAATACACAATGCCAACAAATCCAACTCACCCCTAACTGTCCTGGCCTTATTCGCTATGATCATGGAACCCCTAGCCCAAAAGATACGATCCCATCCAGATATCACAGGCCCAAAAATAGGGAAACACACCTATAAAGTAAGCCACTTCGCAGACGACCTACTGCTGACCCTAACGAACCCCCACATATCGCTTCCAAACTTGATAGCCACCCTCAAACAATTCGAGGAGATTTCAGGATTGAAAGTAAACGTTGATAAATCAGAAATAATGTTTATTAACACCCCAACCAATGGCCGAAACCGAATTCTATCCAACTTTAAGTTTACACACAAAGAGCACTACATTACCTATCTCGGAACCAACCTAACATCACATAAAAACACCCTATACAAATATAACTATAGCCCCATATTGCAAAAACTAGAACAGAATCTAAATAAATGGTCAACCCCAACGCTCTCCTTTTTAGGGAGAGTTCACACGATAAAGATGGTCACACTACCCCAATTCCTATATCTCTTCTGCTCACTACCAATATCAATACCAAAGTCCATATTCAAAATGATCCACTCCCAAATCAACCGATTCATATGGAATCATAAGAGACCACGCATATCCATGCAGACTTTACATAAACACAAAGCAAAAGGAGGTGTATAGCTGCCGAACTTCATACACTACTACAGGGCAGCACAAATGGCACAAATGGCAACAATACATGCAGAGCAGAACACTCCCCTATGGATCCACATAGAGAACTCACAACTAGCCCCATACACCCTGAGAGGTCTCCTCTGGGCCACGAGGACTCTACCAAAAAACTTAAACACGTACTCACCATACACCCTCCACACCCTACAACTATGGAGATCCATAAGATTCCAATACTCCCTCCAATCCCACCTGTCACCACTATTGGAGCTATTTAACAACCCAATGTTTCAACCCGGGGTCTCCTCCAAAAACCACACATGGTGGGAACAAAACAATGTACGCAGACTACAACATCTCCTTAACCACTCGACGCTTATGCCCAAGCACGCACTCATTACGAGATATAAAATCCCACCCACAGAAACCTTCACACTAGAGCAAATGTACCACTTCATACATTCCATACTCAAAACTATAACACACCCAAAAGTGACAGCATTTGAACTCAAATGCATGCATGACCCCCTGGGAAAAGGATCAATATCCCAAATATACACCACGCTTAACCACCCAAAGGACAGTCGTAAGCTAAAAGCTATGGAGCAATGGGAACTAGACCTGGGAATCGCGCTCACACCAGAAAAATGGTACAAATGTCATGAAAGCATCATGAAGGGAAGCCATCAGGTATCACTAACGGAAACGTCCTTTAAGCTTCTCCACAGGACGCACTGTGTCCCCAGCTTCCTACACAATATATACAGCTCCAAGCCTGACAGATGCTTCAGAGGCTGTGACACAGTAGGGAACACACTCCACACATGGTGGACATGCCCCATAGTAAAATCCCTTTGGAATGACGTCATAAAGTTAATCGACTTCACTCTAGATGACAAACTCTCACTCACTCCACCAGCACTACTGTTTGGGGACAAACCACCTAATGTGAGTAACAAAGCATATCGGCTACTCACCTACATAACCATAGCCACCAAAAACCACATAGCCAAACAATGGAACACGGATTTGCTATCACTAGAGCAAGTAAAGCGCCGAATCCACTTCATAATGCTCTTCGAGAAAATAGAGGCAACCAGAAATGACACCATGGACCTCTTCAGGGCTATATGGGAACCCTGGATAACCAAAAACGAAGACCACCACCTTCACAGAGTAATGTCACTATCAACGTAAAACACACAATAACACTAATGGCCACTTTTCACGCGGCTACATTTCTAGCTTATCCACAGGTAACTTACTGGCTGCAGTGAAATCATGGAGACATTATTCCATTTGTACACAGCAACAAGATAGAACCATGTCTCCATGATTTCACTGCAGCCAGTAAGTTACCTGTGGATAAGCTAGAAATGTTGCCGCGTGTAAAGTGGCCATAAGCTCTACAAAGAAAGTGAAGCACTTTGATAACCAGATCAATGAACAACCCATAGATACCCACATGCCATCCCATAGAATTACCCCCCCAAAAAAACTAAAAAAACTAACCCCTGTTGAACTGCTACGAGAATGCCGCTTCCCCGCTACTCAAGATACTTCCTTTTTTTTTTTCATTTATTTATTTATTTTTTTTATTTTATCTTAATTTTCTTGTATTACTCTCTTCTCTTACCAAATTACAAAATATATAACAACACCTTGCTATATGAACCTGAACCGCCCTACGAGGGGGCCGCTTCATTTGTTTTATTTGTCTTACTTGATTTATTTCCTTTTTTTTTTTTTCTCACATTGCATTGATTAACAATTGTTTGTACGCATCTACTTTTCTTCTGCCACAATAAAATTTTTATGAAACTAAAATGGTCTTTGTAACTATAAATAAATGAAGTTTTATATGCAACTTTAAAAAGCATATTTGGCTCCACTTGTTCTCCTTTTGTTAAAGCAAAATCCTTATAAGACTGAATGATAGCTCTGGAGGTGGCATCCCTAGGAAGTCACTTTTTAATGTTGCATAGGTGTGCCACCACCAGATTTCCAACAGGTCTTTTTGAATTGTGAAATTCTTCTAGCATTACCTAAGATGGTTTATCCAAAGTGCACCAACACTTCTGGCTAGTCTTAATTATTGTTACCTGATAAGTAAGCAGTGATGTTAGTGTGGCGCCCTGCCCATGCAGGTAACCACAGATCTCTCTAATACACAGCTGGGTTTACACAGCAGGTACTTACTATGAACAATACCTTCCACCCCAGCACAGTAGGGGGAGCTCAACTTGCTGCCCTGAGGCAAGATCCCCTATATATACTGCTGCTGGGGGAGGAGCTAGTCAGAGTGTGTGCAGACGCTAGAAGAGCTGCAGGGAAGTCCTGGTATTCGGTGCTGCGTATAGGCCCGAGATAGTGAACTGGAGTAGCCCTTCAGTGCCCCACAAGCTTAAGTGGGACTGAAGGCAGGAAGCTCAGAGGAGAAATAGAAGCAAGGAACAAGTAGCTCAACGTGAAAGTTCGTTCCAGGAGAAAGCCAGATATTGGGGATCTGCATCAGTGGGAAAACTACAGGCCCATAGAAAACCCCATCCACACCGTGGAAGCTTCAGTCACGTATGCGCACTTTTTTGTTTTGTTTGGTCTAGACAACTATGTCTTTTTAATATAGAGCTAGTAAAAGTTAAGTTTTAACTTCTCATTCTTTCTATGCTATTGGTTTAACACACCCGTACCTGACTAGACCCCATAGGTCTTAACGGAGGGCAATCTACCTTGCTGCTTAAACCAGGAACAGCAGGTCACTGCAGTGTCCATGAGAAGGTTATCCTGAAGACCGCACAGGAGGAGAAAGGGACAGGCAAAAGGAAGACAGTGGAGGCAAGTCAGGCTATAATCGACTGTACTTCAGCAAATTCACAAAGGAAGGAGGCCTTATACCCACTTGCTGTGGGAGCCCACTGTGCAACCCGGTCACCCGTCAGTATCCTGGATTATTTACCTGACTAACATCAGTAAAAAGGTAAAGAGACTTCTTCTGTGTGTGTGTGCATCCTTCCCTCTCACTCACAGTGCCCCTCTACAGACTATTCTCACTCTCCCTCCACAATCTCAGCTCTTCTACAACCTGTTCACCCTCACTTCCCTGCCCCGGAGGTCCCAGTCCTGCCTGCGGAGGACTATACCATCACTGCCACAATACCACCGACCTCCGGAGGACTGTAGAGGCGCTGGTGATCTCTCACCAGGTACTGCAGGTGGCGTCACGACTAATTTGTACATAATCCCTGTAAATACCCCTTTTTCAAGAGCATCGCTCCCCAGGATACGGGATCAGGTGCGGCCGCCATTCCCCGTGACGAAGTTAGCTCCCCTCACTGCCACCTGATACACGAATACCCCATTGCCCTGGGGCGCAACATTAGGTAAGCCTAAACCTCCTCTTGTCCTATGCTTTACAAGAATTGATCTCGCGACTCGTGGTTTTAATTTGTTCCAGATGAACATTACGTGTTGGTTGCGTAGTTTTTGTAATAGTGTCTTTTTATTGGTAAGGGAATAGTTCTAAAAATATAGAGGAGTTTTGGTAATATTATCATTTTATATGCATGGATTCTACCCATCCAGGACATTTCCAGTTTTGATAAATGTAAAATGTATTTTTGAATAGTGACATGTATATAAGATATATTTTGATTAATAAAAACTGTAGTAGTTTTAATTATTTTATACCTAAGTAAGACAAGTTGTCAGATGTCCAGTCAAATTCAACATCCCGCCTTAGGATCTTTAGTAGGTCTGAGTCAATGTTTTTGCGAAGAGCTTGTGTTTTTTTAAGGTTCATTTTATATAACGAGACACTAGAAAATTCTTGTATAGTTGATAATAGATTTCTGACCGAATTTATTGGATCTGTTGTGGATTCCTTGAATGGAATTTCTGGTTTGGAGCTCCCTCGTGTGGTTGAGACTGGTGATGCATCTACTCTGTCTGTGAGACAGACGCTTCCTGCGTCCTTTCAGATTCACAATGTGTTTCACAAGTCTTTGTTGAGGCGGCATTTGGAGCCGGTGTTTCCCTCTGCTGCTCCTCTGGATCCAGTGTTGGTTGATGGGGATTTGGAGTATGAGGTCGAGTGGATTTTGGATTCCCGCCTCTCGAGACATAGGCTCCAGCACCTAGTTAAGTGGAAGGGGTATGGTCAGGAGGATAAATAGTGGGTTTTGGCCTCCGATGTCCATGCCGATGAGTTAGTTTACGCCTTTCATCCTGCTAAGCCTGGGGGCTTTGGTGAGGGTTCGGTGACCCCTACTCGAGGGGGAGGTGGGGTACTGTTGTGGATTTCTTGCATGGAATTTCTGGTTTGGAGCTCCCTCGTGTGGTTAAGACTGGTGATGCATCTACTCTGTCTGTGAGAGATGTATCACCTGAATCTCATAATGTCTGGAGGGTTGGTTTGGACTGGGATATTTAAGTGTGCTGCTTTGTTCGGCTCTTTGCCAGTGGTCAATTGTTCATGAGGTGACTGCTTCTCTCCTGCTTTCTCCTGGTCCTTGCTGAATCCCTTATGGTACCTTTACACGCCGCGACGGCAGGCTGGATACATCCCGCTACTTCACGTGCACGAGCACGCTCAAACGGCTACAAACGCTCAACGCATCACCTTTACACGCCGCGACAAGATGCGCTACGCCACGCTACATCTATAGCTAGCTACATCGCCGGGTGTCTCAAGTAGCCAGCTGTAGCTCATTTACACACCGCTACAACCAGCTACTATGGGCGTACCTGGTGCAGCAGAGACAGCACATAGGCGTGCTACAATTGTGGATTACGAGACGTCCGTACGCTGATAGGACAAAGCAATAATACCATGATTGGCCAGGCATCGCAGGAGGCTGAGTAATACAGCACGCTCGAGCGATTGTGTAGTGTGACTCGTCGGCTCCTTAAATATGCCGCCCTGTGCAGCGACAACCAATCGCAACGCACCATCTTCCACCAATGATCGCACATGGGGCGCGGTAACACGGAGCCAGGGTCACGCCTTAGCTACATCGCAGCCTGTCCCGAGTTCCCTTCCGTTGCTTCTTTACACGCCGATACAGCTCGCTACCATCGGCGATGTAGCCATCAGTTTTTGAGCAGAGCTAGGAAACAGATGTATCTGTTGCCGGCTGTAGCGTCACGTCTTCAGACGCCGCTACGACAGGCTATATTGGCGCTACAAGCTACATTTGTAGCCTGTAGCGGGATGTATCCAGCCTGCCGTCGCGGCGTGTAAAGGTACCATTACAGATAACTGAATCGTTGTTTTTCTGCAATTCTGTGGCTCATTTGTAATGTGCCTTTTGTATCTGAATTATGTTTCTGCCCTGTGTGTAGGATTTGTTATCTTGTCTGTATAAGGGTACCTTTACACGCCGCAATATCTGCTGGCGATATGAGGCGATCTAATGTGCGCGTGCACGTTTTTCAACCTAAGAGGATGTGTCGCCCCGGAAAACGCCTCACCCACAGCGGAACCAATCCGGTCGACTTCCCTCGCCCCTTCACACGCCGCAATCCCCAAAAGCAATGTGGGCGTACATGTTCAGCGCGGCAAGAACATAGGCGTGCCAGACTGGTTTACACCGCGCCCCAAACACGGTCATTGGACAACGCAATAGCGCTATGATTGGTCAGCCTGCTCTGGAAGGCTGGCTAATACATGACGCCATTGTCTATGGGAGTTTGTGATTAATACATGCTCGTGATGTCGATAGTGGTTACTGCGACACACTTTCGAGGCGCAAAAGCGTCACACAGGAGCGGTTTTGTGCAGGACAGGGGCTTACACTATACAATGGCTATGTGTGCATCTGTAGCTGATGGCGGGAACATACAAACCACACTATGCACATATGTGCCTACATTGGTCCATGCCATGGCACAGCTGCCATGGCTGAACTGAACTATGTGTGTGTACACATGTTTGTGTGTGTGTACTGGACTGTACCTACATCCCCCACAAACACCATTGCATTCTCCATGTGTGTGGACACGTTCCCATGTGGCCAAACACATCATAATGGATATGTACACACAGTCACGGCATACAGTGTGGCCCAAAGGGCTGGACCTGTGTACTGGACATTAGCAGACATGCTGCACGGACCCATCAATAGCATTTTACACACAAATAAATTCAACATGATGAGAAATAATTGCCAAAACTAAACATTTTACAGTACAGAACCCAAAAAAACTAACTAATTAACTACCTAATGTTTCAACACACAAACACAAGCAGAATCCTCGTGCAGCCACCCTGATGACTCCACTCTCCTCATCATGTTGCTGCCTCACAACACCAGCCACCCTACACCTGCTGGTGCTGCCAGGTCACTGCCCCAGGCAATTAAAGTAGGAGCAGTATGCGTCTCTGCTGCTCCTGGCATCCTGCTAACTCAGACCGTAGCTCAGCAGCTGGAGTGCCGCCACACCATGGTCGGTAGCACGTCAAACCCCGAGACGGACCTCCCTTGTTGTGGGGTCCACTGAATCCACATAACTTGCTGGCATGTATGATGACCGATCCCTACGACGCAGGAAGTTATGCAGCACACAGCAGGTAAGCACTACCACATTCTAGATTCCACTTTCATATGCAAACGCGTATGAAACACGCGGAATGTATTGGCCATGATCCCGAACGCATTTTCAACCACACGGTGATTGAAAATGCGCTGCTCAGAAGTAAGCGTTCTCTGGGGATATGGCCGTAGTAAGTGAACCTGAAGTGGGAAGGCTTCATCCCCCACAAACGCAAAGTTGAGATGATGGGTTGTCTTATTATTTGAGGGCAAGTTCAGACCACCTCTCCTTAGGTCTTGGGCCAAGGAGCAGTGTGCAAACACACCCCCATTATAGACACGCCCGTTCATTCCAACGTCCACGTAGAGGAAGTCATAGTGAGTGTCCACCAGGGCAATGAGGACCACACTAAAATATCCTTTGTAATTATAATACAAGGACCCTGAGTTGGGAGGTTTAGTGATCCTCACGTGCTTACCATCCAATGCACCTCTGCAGTTAGGAAATTGCCAGCGGTCCTCAAACCCTCTGGCAACATCTATCCATTCAGCGGGGGTTGTTGGGAACTGCATGTAGGATGGCAGCAGACTACTACAGATGGCCTCACACGTCTCGGGGATCAGGCGGCTCAGCAGGGACAGTGACACACGTGAAGTGTATTGCAGGTCTGTCCTTGAACGACCTGTTGCCAGGAACCACAAAGTTACAGCCAAACGCTCCACAGGTGGCACAGCTCGACGCATTAAAGTGTCCTGTCGAGCTATCAATGGCCTTATGCGTTCCAACAGGAATGTGAAAAAGTCCTCGGACATACAGAGATAGTTTCTGAAATCAAGCGGACTCCGATCCTCCAGCTCACGGACCAGCCGCATGTGGCTCCGGGTCTCCCATTGCAGAAGTCAATTCCGAGTCCACACGCGAGCCCGCAACCTCTCATATCTATTCTCCAGCCACAATTTCTCTTCCACGAAGGCAACAGCCACAATAGCATCTCCATCAGGGTCCATGATCATCTCACGTACCAACCCCTGCAAATGTGAGGAAAATAAACATCACTACAAGAACGGTTCATCACACATCCCAATACCCACCACCTCCTTCCCTATACATCTCTTAGACACTTTACAACATTCTATCCAAGTGTGCTGATATACCCACCAACATACATATATAGCACCATTGAAGGGCCAAACACAACATTGCACTGAATAACAACCAAACCAGGTCACACAACTCAACAAATACATCTCTATCGTCAAAATGGACACATCATGAGCATACCCCCATATACCTGCCCATAATGTTCAGGTATGACCACAAGGCGTGGCAAAATAGTTAGGTCACAATTATCAAATCATGGTTGTTACCAACTCTATACATTATACACGTACCCCAGTCATTTTGTGTTATTGACAAAATATCAGGCCACGCAGCAGACTATTGAATACTCATGTCCAAGAGACACCTGTGAGGTGTTGAGAACGCAGGATCTTCACAGGCAGACATTTGCAGAAGCCACATTGCCCACTCCACATCTCAGTATGGCCCGAATAGTCCCATTGTGTGTGGTACACGACAGTACTATGTGGCCAGAATTCAGATGCTCAACTTCAACTAAAGACACACGCATCCTTCAAACATGATCCTGTATGGCAAAGGCAAAATGGCTTGTCAATGAGGAGTGTGTTTAGGGTGACAAAACACTCATGTATCCATTTGCCAGTACACAATTGAGCTAACAAACATACTATCATTAGTAATTACTTACCCCACCACTTGGGCATCAGCTACACTACACAATAATGATACATAATGCTAAGCTGCTTCAAACGCGACACAGCTATATCACAGTTCATGTGTGCACATCAGTACTTACTTTATGACTCTGGGCAGCAAGCATGGCCTACCTCGGTCATGAGCGCTTTTTATATGGTAACCAACCAAACAGCACATCTTGTAATCAACGTAGCCACCTGGCCGTACGCAGGTGCGACCAATGATTACGCGCCAGTGCGTTTTTTTGATGTTGTGTTTAAATATGGGCGTGCTGGGGCGCCACCCATGCGCCTACTTCAATGTGCATTGTGCTAATAGCGTCTCATCACAAGAACTCTGTTAGACAGATGGTAAGTGGGGGGACATGCTATTGTGCACTCCTGTACGTTAGTTTCTGTGTGCTGCAGACCCATATGTTGTCACATATTTGGGCGCCTTATGTACAGTTTCATGTAGCGTCCTGTAGAAGTGTATTTTGCGACAGCTATGCATCGTAACTACCCTCCGTGTCCTGTAGCACACATAATGTTCCTGGAGATCATTGGCAGGATAATGTGTACTAGAGCACTATGATTAGACATAAATATGTGTTCATCTAATGAGTGTGTGTTAATTTTGGTTGTAAGCCCATGTGTGCCATTTGTCAATTACATATAAGAAACAAAACAGAGGGGTGCAAATGAGAAGCACCTGAGACACTAAATTGGGCAGTGGGTAGCAGTATTGCTCACCTTGGTGTGTTGTGCGCCTCCGCACAACACCAGTTATCGCTCAGGACTTTAGACTTCCAGATCCTGCCAGGCACTGTCGCTGTCGCTCCAGTGATCCTTTTCAGGATGTCGACCTCACGTGATCCAGGACCCGGAAACATGTCACCGCTGGTTCCCTGTAAACGGTTCCAGTCGCCCAGCAACCACAGGTCCTTTTGCTCCAGTGAATGGCTCCGGGGTTAAAAGTTAATCTTCCTTCCCACAGCAGCTCCTGCCAGCCTCCCAATAGGGATACCACGAATATAAACAAAATAAAAGGCGGTCTAATGGAGCGCTAAGAAGGAGAGGATTACTAATCTTATATTAAAGCATCCAAACCTTTATTAAGTTGTCCCCTATACGCCACAACATGTTTCGACAGTCTGCAGCCGTCTTCCTCAGGTGATATATCACCTGAGAAAGACGGCTGTAGACTGTCGAAACATGTTCTGGCGTATAGGGGACAACTTAATAAAGGTTTGGATGCATTAATATAAGATTAGTAATCCTCTCCTTCTTAACGCTCCATTAGACCGCCTTTTATTTTGTTTATATTTGTCAATTACAGACCTTGGTATTTCTCCCACCACTGGGCGAAAATACATATAGCCCCTGCCAAGTCCTGCATGCCCCATGTATGTCCACATGTAAAGGCCACTACTGATTCTGCATACCCCAGCTGACTAGCACAACACATGTAATTTGTAGTGCTGGACATGGGTTGGCCACACAGAGTAGGGTGTGTCCTGAGATGTTCATGTATGTGATTGCATGACACAATTATATGTTTTATTTGCAGATGGCTGGCGGTCATGATTTGTGCAGCAGCTCCTCATCATGTACCAGGAAAACGAATGCCTGTGGAGAGTGTTACTGCCTGAATACCAGGACAAGGCAGTGAGGGCTGTGGCCTATGGGCACCTGGTCAAGCTGGCCAACTGGCCTCTGGACGGGGTCCCTGGTTGAGGAGAAAATCAAGCGCTTGCGCACCGTGTTCACCAAGGCCCACAAGAAATGGATGGATGCCCGGGCCGGGGCTGGAACTGAGGAGGTCCCTAAGCCATGTTTGTCGTACTATGACTTCTTCACCTTCACCCTGCGCCAGGAGGGGCCTCTGGGAACACGGTGCAGCAGGCACCGGCCACAACCAGCTTTGGCCACAGCCCAAGACCCTGCTCCGTCACAGGTGGTGCGTAATTGTGTTTGTGTGATCTATGTATACAGCTTGTTGGTAGCACTGATGTGAGGTTTGCAGCACATGTAGAATGCACCATTGTGGGTTTCTTGCACAAATATTCTTCTGTGTGCTTTTCTATGTGTTGTCTTGTGGCTGTTGCCACAGATTGTGCTGTGTTATGTGTGGTCACTTGCCATATCAATGTGGAGCGTCAGGTGAGTACACTGCACTGGTCTACTTCTTTGTCCATGTCTTTTCCAAACCCTGCTACTGTGCCTTTTGGTGTTAGCCATGGTCAGATAGGCACAATGTTGTGCTGGGTGTTTGGATGTGGTAATTGCTGTAATGACATAGCAACATGTGGCTGATGTATTTTTTCTTATGTTTCATTTACAGGCCCCTTGGGAGCCTGGCTCCAGTGACAAGGACCCACCCACTGGTGAGGCTCTCACATCAACAACTGCGGGAGAGCCGATGCCTAAGACCAGTCGTGGGGGGCCAGCTCTGGCATACGCCGAAGACGCACACCTGCCCCACCAAACACGGAGCTGGGTACCTGGGCAAAACGGGTCCTCTTAGACCGGGAGAGGACCCCCGGCTCTGGAATCGGGCACGTCGCCAGTGAGAAGCTGGGCCGCATGGAGCCAGAGCAACGTGACATCGCCGAGAGGGTCATATTTTGTGTCCTGGAGGCGGGCGTAGATGGGTCCCTGTGATGGGGAGCCTCTTGGTCATTCCCCAGGAAAACCACCCCCAGGCCCACTGCACCGCAAAGATGCATGGTGAGGAGTCGGAAAATTCTGATCCTCCACCTCCTCCACGAAGACAGCCCCGCCGAGCTGTACCTTCCACCAGTAGGAAGGTTTACGAGGATGAGGGGGAGGAGCCCTTGTCTGAGCCAGCAGAGGAGGATGAAGACCAAGGACGCTATTAGGCAATGCACTACCTTGCAGCCAGAACTTTTTGTTTTTTGTATTTGAAAGTAAACCAAGTGTTTGTTTTTTTTGTGATTGTTGGTAATAAACCAACCTTTCATTTCCCTTAACTAGATTCACATATGTGTCTGGTTGTGCAGTATGGTTGTGTGTGTAGTGTGTTGTGTGTGTAATGGTGGTTCTTGTGTGCCAAATGGAGAGGGGTAATGTCCACACTAACATATTTGGGTCATTGTAGCACACACAAGACTATCCATAGGTGACATGTGTGAGTTTGGGGAGATTAGGAGGCTTCTGTTTGTTTTGTAATGTGTGTGTGTGTTATTGGAGACAGTCATGTTAAATATGGCTTGTTTCCAGGTCCAATGGTACAGTATGGTTTGTTCTTTATCATGTCACACTGCACACCTCTGGCAAGTAATTGACTTTTTGTGTTGTGTCACATTTTAAGTGGGACTAGGTCTACCTGTGTATGCAGACAAGTGATAACAGCATCTAACTAGTCTCAAAAAGTTTTATTTGTTAATTGTAAAATTGGTCAAAAGAGGTTAGGTTCGGTTAGTAATAGACAAACCATACTACCCACTTTCCCAATGTGGGATACTGTAAGAAAAGAGGCCAACGGGGCCCAACAAACTAAGGTGCCAACATGGCAACAGGGAGATCAACAAGGGTCCAACATGGACAACAATTAGAAGGTGACTATAGCCACATTATTAGGGGGGGTTTGGTGGAGTAGGGGCCCTGGCGGGCTGGGCTGCCTGGAGTGCATGAATCATGGCACCCAAGTGGGCAAGGTGTTGCTGCACTTCTTGGTGTGCCCTCTCCATGTGCTGCTGTGCCTCCTGGTGAGCCTGCAGCAGCTCCTCAAATACTCGTCACACCTGTATGGGAAAGAAGGACACACCTGTGTAGGTGTGGGTGGGTGTTTGAGGAAAGTAGTTAGGGATTATATGTATACGCATGACATCACCATCCCAGGTGCCATCTGGAGGAGATGGGGATGGGCTGACAGCCCAGCCTGCAGCACGAGTTCTTACTCCTTCAGCAACAAAAATTTGAAACACATCAGGACTCACATACTGGTGTCTGGAGCACACAACAATAAGTAAGCAAGCTTGTAGCCCTTAGCAGACACTTACCACCATACACAGAATCAGCAGGCTAAAGGTGAGGGTGTGGGGCCGCCCCGCCTCCTGCCTGATGTGACTGCTTATCCCCGCCCTGCTCTATGTTATCACGAAGCAAGGCTGGGAAAAGTTGTGACATCACCGCAGGAGGCCGGCGCCCCGCCTCCTGCCTGATGTGACTGCTTATCCCCGCCCTGCTCCATTTATCACGAAGCAGGCCTGGGAAAGGTTGTGACATCACCGCAGGAGGATGGCCGCCCCACCTCCTGCCTGATGTGACTGCTTATCCCCGCCCTGCTCCATTTATCACGAAGCAGGGCTGGGAATAGTTGTGACATCACCGCAGGAGGCCGGCCGCCCCACCTCCTGCCTAATGTGACTGCTTATCCCCGCCCTGCTCCATGTTATCACGAAGCAGGCTGGGAAAGGTTGTGACATCACTGCAGGAGGACGGCCACCCCGCCTTCTGCCTGATGTCACTGCTTATCCCCGCCCTGCTCTGTGTTATGCTGTATCCACGGAGCAGGGCAGGATTCTTGCGACTGCGCAAAGAAGCCCTGCTTGAGCAGGGCTTCTGATAGTGATGCCGTCCCCAGCCCCGCTTCTTCGCCTCCTCCTCCTCTTTTTTCCCTGCTGCAGTCAGATAACCGTGGAAGATTGCCCATAGCTGACATCGCAGGAGAACAGAGAGGAGAAGTAGGGAGAACACTCAGAGCCTGTCTCAGCGGAGCCTCACTAATAACACTCATCAAAGTAAATGAATATAGGTTTTTCCTGTTATTGATTTATGAAATCATTGCCAAAATATGCTACTGTAACTCTTGTTAGCTTTTTGTCAGCCCTGCTATATATGAATAACAATGTTACTGTACACATGACCGCTTTATGTACATACTAATTATCTACAGCTATATGATTCTGTGTCATTTACTTCACAAACTACTTATACCTATGTATTTTTCCATCTATCTACTAATCCTTTTATGTATGAATCCATGTAGCCATGTATCTGGGGCTAAATTCTTCTCTGAATCAATGTCTATTTATATCTGTCTATATATATACCCGTGTCTCTAACATTACATATCTCTACTGGCCACTTTACACGCAGCAACAGGAAGATAGAAAGCGGCAGGTGTCATAGACAATTGTACCTTTTACCTTCAAAGCACCTTGAAGTGGCTGCGTGTAATTCAGGTATCTGCAAGGTGTTTTGAAGGTAAAAGGTACAATTGTCTCCAACACCTGCCGGTTTCTATCTTCCTGTTGCCGCGTGTAAAGTGGCCATACCAGTGTATGTATGAATATTTCTACATATGTATGTTTCAATGTATGTATGTATGTAGTTACTTATACATACAGTGTAATTCACCCACATACAGCTTCATACAGCGTAATGCAACAACAATACCGCCATACAGCATAATGCACCACCATAGTTCTCCATATGCCAAAATGAACCCCATTGTCCTCATTACATTATAATGCACACCCAACTTCAACATGTATTGTTATGCACCCCCGTAGTTGTCCAGAAAGCATAATGCAACACAACCACCGCCATACAGTAACATGCACAACATACGTATCCATATGCAATAAACCAACCCTCTGTTATCCATACATCCTAAGGCACGACCACTCTCCTACAGATAGCATAATGAAAAAAATAAAACCGCCAAACAGTAAAATGCACCACCATACTTATCCATATAGGATAATGGGAAAAAAAACACAGCAGTACAGTAACATGCACAACATACTTATCCATATGCAATAAACCACCCCACTGTTATCCATATACCCATTCTCCTACAGATAGCATAATGAAAAAAATTAAACCGCCAAACAGGAAAATACACTATATATATACAATATACTTCTCCATATAGCATAATGGGAAAAAAAGGTCCGCCATACAGTAACATGCAAAACATATGTATCCATATGCCAGAAAACACCACCCAGTTATCCATATACCCTAAGGCACCACCATACTCCTACAGATAGCATAAGGAAAAAAATAAAACCGCCAAACAGTAAAATGCGCCACCATACTTCTCCATATAGCATAATGCAAAACAAACACCGCCATACAGTAACATGTACCCCCATAGTGATCGTTAATGCATAATGCAACCCAGGCACCGCCATACACTAACATACACCACATATGTATCCATATGCAACTATGCACCACGCTGATATCCATATACCCTAAGGCACCACCATTCTCCTACAGATAGCATAATGAAAAATAAAACCGCCAAACAGGAAAATACACCACCATACTTCTCCATATAGCATAATGGGAAAAAAAAAGTCTGCCAATCAGTAACATGCAAAACATACGTATCCATGTGCCAGAAAACACCACCCTGTTATCCATATACCCTAAGGCACCACCATACTCCTACAGATAGCATAATGAAAAAAATAAAACCTCCAAACAGGAAAATACACCACCATGTTAGAGAATAGCTGCCATGATGTTGTTCTGAACAGCCATTTTGTATATAGTTGATATTGAGTATACAGGGCTTTGAAGCTAGAAAAGCAGACCAAAAAGAATATCAAAAATTATCTGAGTGATTAGCCAGCAGAGAGAAGCTAATTAGATCTGTTCTATGCACTCAGAAGCTTATGAAGAGTACTAGCTGTGAGCCCGATGCGATTGCATCGGGATTCTAGAATCTGTGTAGAGTTTACTCAGTATATTTCAAATATGGCGGCATAGCGGCCACCGCTATTCTGATTGTTCGGCGCACTGAAGGCGGCGACCGATCAGAAGAGCGCCGCGCTGTATGGCGCCATACTTCAAATACATAGAATATTTTAAGTTTCACATTTACCATTGTAAATGAGGCGCTATTCTCATTGGTTGATGTATGCTGCCGGCAAGCAATGAGAATAGCGCCTCACTTTCATCAGTAAATGTGAAACTCAAAGTCGTCCATTATATGTCTAAGATGGCGACCTGATTCTAAATAATAGGGAGTCTAGCATGCATATATACATTATTCATTCAAATTTGACAATAATGCACATAAGACATGATATGTATCTATGAACTACCAATGTTTGTATAGTATATGTCAATGTAGTACATGTCATGATTCTAAGGCAAGGCTTTTCGTACAGATACTGGCACCGATGTTTTGTACAGATTATTAACATTCATATATAAATTGAATATACATAATCTATGGTTTAGCCAGTACATGTTTCCCCACCAACCACGGGAAGGTAGCCTTACAGCTGGTGGGACCTACTCTACTCTATCCCTAATTATTAATACTTAGACTCCTTTTAAATCAGATATTTTTCGGCTATTTGCAGAAGGTGTGGGATAACAAAATACAATTTCTGCACTTGGCACCAAAAGACCTACCTACAGATCACTTTCAGCAAGTAACATGTAATGTATATGGAACTTCCAGTTAGCTTGCAGTAAATACGGCAAGCACAGCTTCGACAGATTCACTAAATGCAACCACTAAAAATCAGAGCTAACTTCGATTTTGGTGGTTGAAACTGTCGAAACCACATGTGCTGCAACTGCCGCAAGTAAACCACAAATTCAATATAAATTTCATGCAACTTACAGTAGGTCACAATTAGGCAGCAAGTGGCAAAATTGCTTTTTTCCCACTATAAATTCAACAAATAGCAGAAGAATTCAGATTTAAAATCAAAATGTCTATTCTTTCCCTATGTGTCTAAATATGTACCTATGTGTCTAAATATGTACCTATATGTATGTATGTACTTATATGTACAGAACACAGTTCGAGATAGAGATGTGTGTGAACAGGCGTCCCACCCGTCTCTTAGCTGTTCACAAAAACCTCACCCTTTGTAAAAAGAAAATGAAATCTCTCAGCAGCTATACTACTGGAGCTTCAGGTTCTTATCACTAAATGCAAGCATTTAGATGATACACATCTACAATCTACAACAAAATGTGTGTTTATATACATATACTATGAAATATAAAAATAATGTTTATAAGCTTAAAAAACTAACGACTATATATCTTAAATATTTTATATCTATTAACTAATTATAATGTCTTTATATAACTAAATTAATTTTTTTGTTTTTTTGTTTTTTTATATTCCGATACATATATGGCGAAACAATTTTTTTGTAATTTTTTTTTTATTCCTATACATCTATGGCTAAACTAATTTATTTTTATATTTGTGTTAAATTAAAAGTAACTATATATCTAAATCTAATATGCATCTAAAGAATTAAAATTAAAATATTTTTATACACTATATTTTTAGTGAAAACTAAAACTAACGACTATATATCTTAAATGACTATTTTATATCTAATAAGTAATTATAATGTCTATCTATAACTAAACTAATTTTTTTGGTATTTAGGTTTTTTTCTATTCCTATACATCTATTGCAAGACTAATTTTTTTGGACTTTTTGTTTTTTTATTCCTATACATCTATTGGTAAACTAATTTATTGTAATATGTGCGTTTAATTAGAAAGTAACTATGCATCTAAATTAATATGTATTAAAGAATTTAAAGGAAAATATTTTTATACACTATATATTTTTAGTGAAAACTAAAACTAAGACTATATATCTTAAATTACTATTTTATATCTACTAACTAATTATAATGACTTTATCTATAACTAAGCTAATTTTGTTGGCATTTTTTTTTTCTATTCCTATACATCTATGGTTAAACTAATTTTTTTATATTTTTTTTTTTCTATTACTAGACATCTATGGCTAAACTAATGTATTCAAATATTTGTCTTTAATTAGAAAGTACATATGTATTAAATGTAATATGTATCTAAAGAATTTAAAGTAAAATATTTTTATATTTGTAGTGAAAACGAACACTAACGACTATATATCTTAAATGACTATTTTATATCTAATAACTAATTATAATGTCTTTATCTATAACTAAACTGGTTTTTTTGGTATGTTTGTTTTTTTCTATTCCTATACATCTATGGCTAAACTAATTTTTTTTTTTTTTTTTTTTTTATTCCTATACATGTATGACTAAACTAATTTATTGTAATATTTTTGTTTAATTGAAAGTAACTATGTATCTAAATCTAATATGTATCTAAAGAATTTAAAATAAAATATTATTCTAGAGAATATTTGTAGTAAACAGTTTTTCACTATTGGGCAGCAATTTGCCTTGAATGGGTGTATCCAGCACTTTCACCTTAACATTGCATCGTGTTTTCACTCGTGAAAAATCCACATATAACTGTCCATGTCCAAAAACGGGTTCTGCGAAAAAAATCCCTACTTTCTCCATTTGTGGCCTTGGGATTTGTTGATGGTCATGGCAAAAGAAGGCTTCACGGGAAATTGTCGACGTCTTAACTTGAAAGATAAGGCAGTGTCTGATGGAGATAAATCAATCCTTGGAATAAACACCACATTTCCTTCTGCAGACCCAATAATGACTTTTGCTTGAATCATATTGGCAAACAAAGTGATGACAATGAAGCAAGTCTCATTTCAAAGACCTTTTCTGCTGTTAAAGTTGCGCAAAAGCATGACAATGGTGCCGATTTGTAATTAGAGGCGATGAGAAGGCATTCCCGTTGGTGTGAATGATTCCACTGGATATTGGTCTGGATCTTCAGTCTCATCAGGATCAATGGAATCATCACTAATGTATTCAGTGTATTCACCAGCAATGCAATCCATAACCTTAGAGTTCACCATATCCACATATCCACATGGTCATTTTTAGGGCAAAGAATGGCATCTAATGCAGCAATTGAAATGCTTTCATTGTTACGTACATTATGTATGTAAATGTAATATGTATCTAAAGAATTTAAGATAAAATATTCTTATAGACAATATTTTTAGTAAAGACTTTTTCAGAATATGGCAGCAACTTGCCTTGAATGGGTGTATCCAGCACTTTCACCTTAACATTGCATCGTTTTTCACTCGTGAAAAAGCCACATATAACTGTCCATGTCCAAAAACGGGTTCTGGCAAAAAAATCCCTACTTTCTCCAGTGTTTGGCCTTGGGATTTGTTGATGGTCATGGCAAAAGCAGGCTTCACGGGAAATTGTCGACGTCTTAACTTGAAAGGTAAGCCAGTCTCTGATGGAGATAAATCAATCCTTGGAATAAACACCACATTTCCTTCGGCAGACCCAGTAATGACTTTTGCTTGAATCATATTGTCAAACAAAGCGATGACAATCAAGCGAGTCCCATTGCAAAGACCTTTTCTGCTGTTAAAGTTGCGTAAAAGCATGACAATGGTGCCGATTTTTAATTTGAGGCGATGAGAAGGCATTCCCGTTGGTGTGAGTGAATTTAAAAATTCCACTAGATATGGTCTGGATCTTCTGTCTCATCAGGATCAATGGAATCATCACTAATGTATTCAGTGTATTCACCAGCAATGCAATCCATAACCTTAGAGTTCACCATATCCACATGGTCATTTTTAGGACAAAGAATGGCATGTGATGCAGCAATCTGAATGCTTTCATTGTTATGTACATCAATGAGAATGTTTTCACCAAATATAGCAAGTATGAGTGAGCCAGTGCAGATCATGTCTTGTGGGATTTCAATGATATCATCTCCAAGGTTGAAATCATTGGACAATTCACCATTTCCCAGTTGAAGTAACCAACTGCTATAATCAGGATCAATGGAACGCATGTTGTTGAAGAGTGGCAATTGAGTGAAAAGCTGCCATTGTCGTGAGTATTTAATACAACTCTCTATAATGTCAGTTCTTGTACCATGAGGGATGATAGGCAGACACTGTCGAAAGTCTCCTCCCAGAACAATGACTTTCCCTCCAAAAGGTGTTGTATTTTTCTTGGAGATATCTGTTGTCATGACATCCCGTAAAAGTTGATCTATCACATGCAATGCATATTTAGATAACAGAGTGGACTCGTCAATAATGAAAAGTTTGGTACTTTTCAAATGTTGTGCAGCATCTGTATCATTTTTAATTCTGGAAACGGATGTTTCATTTATTGGAATTGGTATTCCGTAAAGCGAATGAATGGTTCTTCCTCCTTGCAGTAAGTTAGCTGGCTGCAGGTGAGACAATTTCGCCTTCTCCTCTTAGTTCATGAATTAATAAATCATACAGATATGTTTTCCCACTGCCACCTGGACCGTCGATGAAAAAGCACTTAGGTTGTAGACTTCTATCATGTAAAGCTTGATTGATAGCATTATAGGCCAAAACTTGTTGGTCATTTAAAGTAGCTTTCATTTGGTGAGCTCTTCTTAACTCATCATCCTTGTTGTATTGTGGAGCGATGTGTGGCTTTCTTTTTGGTCGTGGTAGATTAAAATCAGTAAAAGTTTTGCCATGAAATTTTAGAACATTGTGGACATCAGTCATAGCATATCCTTCACAATTCTCACACTCCTCAGTGTTGGAGTGATATGCATGGCAGTAGTCTTGGATAAAGTCTTGTTTAAATTCTTGCCACAACTCCAATGGATGAGCTGGAGGACCAAAAATACATATATATGCAAACATATCACGAAGCTGTGCAGGCATGTTGAGAACACAGGCATCCAATAAAGTATTTCTCCAAACACTGTCATCGAACAGCAATCCAAGGGCTAATGCCGCCTCTTTAAAAGTTGGGTATGTGACTTCATTAACAGTCTTAATGTTGTCAAAACTTGTTGCTCCTTTGACATGCAGTAACAACAACCTTAAATAGTACCGTTCTTGTTCTTTCATACTGACAGTATACATTTTTCCAATCACTGAAGAACCTCCTCGCTTTCTAATTTCCCATGCACCTTGTTTCCAAACATAGTGCTCTGGAATTTGGCGGTATAAGTAATCCGGAGCATGTGGGTCATTCTCATTCAGCTCAAAGTAGGCCATAAGAGTAGATTTTCTGTGCATTGTGTAACTGAGTCATCCTCATGAAAATAAAGTGGTTGAGAATGTGGGAGATGTACGGCAAGACGAATAATGGAGTGCGATTGTCTATGCATGGGGTAAGCAAAGATTCGCCAAGCTGCCTCCGGTGCACTCACGTATCTTGAATCCATGAATTGATGTGTTTCATCATGGTGGATATTAGTTTGGCAAATTTCAAGATTGGCTTTATCATGTCCTTTGTAGACATATTTGAATAGGTATTTAACACTTTGAATGGAAGTACATACCTCAACATTAATATGACACTTGTATTTTAATAGTAGGAAAGGGTTATAGGGAACAACCCAAGAATTATCAATCATCTTTGAATTGTGTTCAAAAGATGATCCTTCCTTTCTTTGATAAGTAGGGTATGCATCCTCAGCTAAGACTGTTTTTGTTTGGAAATCTTTAGGAAAACCTTTCTTACACTTTCCAAGATCCATACATGGAGAATTGGGGTTGTGTTGTCCACAGGGTCCATGAATCATGTGTTGCATCACAATTTGATGGAGCACAGGGTAATCTTCTGGATCAGGGATTTCAGCCCAAACTATATTATCCACTTCAACCTCAGTTCTTAGTTTGGATTTGCTATCCAGAATGATCAAAATGTGAGCGTGTGGTAGGCCACGCTTTTGGAATTCAATAACATGAACCATTGCACAAACTTTGCCAAATAATCCACTGTTAATGTCTTTTAATAGGGCTTCCAGTTTAATTCTGAAAACACGGGCGACTAAATCAGGTCTATGTTCCACACGCTGCCATGGCTCTAAATTGATTTTAATCTCCCTCCATTTAGGATTACAGGTCATGGTTACGAAAAGATCCGGTCGTCCAAATTTAGTGACAATAGCCATGGCATCCTGATAGCGTTGCTGCTTGTTTCTTGGACTGCCTTCAAAGGAAGATGGTAAAATGCCCGTCTTGCCAATGGGAATACCTTTCTCAATAGATTTTTTCTGGAGATGTTCCTGAAGTAAGCAATAATCCTCCACTTTTAAATCCTTTTGGTGTTGACGGATAAAATTTAAGCGATTTGCCTCGATTTTCACATACGCATCCACTAAGTACTGCTGCGTTAGTTTCCCACCATTCAGGACAGGATTGAACCGATTCCGTACAGACAACAAATAGCAATAATACTGGAGCTGTGTAACCCTGTGTTGAATTTGGCCTTGATGCTTGAGTCCCTCATGCCAGCCTTGTTCTCCATGAGGGAAAAATAAGGGATAGAGTAATGCATCTAAATTGCTGTGTAGAATACTGACTTGCTGTGTTTTTGGGGCCAAGGGGTTATTTGGATCAGGTTTCAAATGAATTAAAATGTCTCTATTGAATGGTGGCTCTCCATCAGCATGTTCAAAGACCACAGCAACTTCATTGACAGTAGGATTGTTATAGCGTCTAGGGTCTTGCTGTCTGTCTTGTTTAATGGCCATGATAATATTTGGCATGACGGTGCCATGTTCTACTGCCTTCTGTTGTTCTTCTAATTCAACGTCACGTAGCATTTTGTAGGCCGAAACAAAGGGATTAATATTATCCAATTGAAGAGCAATGATACTCATTAAAGTAGGATGACATTTAACATTTTCTGGAGAGTGTAGCCGTTGTTCTGTAGCGCTTGCAGTATCTAAAATGTACAGTTGTGCATATGCTGGAGGTTGATCTTGAGCAGGATGGAGTGTTCCCGTGCGATGATAAATTTGCCCATGAATTCGGAAACAGTAAGGGCCGTGTCCAGGTGGTGGAGAAACATGGGCACCCATGGAGGCAAAAGCAAAAGAACTATTAATGCTCCTGATATTCTCCATCAAATTTTTACTGTACTCACTCTCTCCTTTCAGCAGGCGTTGGAAGACCTCCAGGTATTGAGGTAATGGTACCTTTACTTTTCCCTTGTGGCAACAAAGAGTAAACTGTTGATCTGATGGGCGTTCATCAGTAAAATGCAGAGCCTCACAATGTTCACATTAACTTCATGGGACCACAGGTATGTTCTACAATAGCATGATCCTCATCAGTAAATCCCATTGGATGTAGGAGAGGTGTAGATAACAAATGTAGATGTTTATTGTGTAATCCTACATAGATGAGACGTGGAAGGGACGTAGAATCAAAACATTCAAGAAATGAAGAAGTTGAATATATATTCCGTTCTGGCTCTTGCAATGTTGAAGTGGAAGAACTTTTACGTACGTCACGACGTGATGCAGCCAAATGGGTCAAGCGGAGTTGTTTAGACGTAGGAGACAGCGTATCTTGACGCATCTGTCTTGTCCTTTTTTTGCGGATAATGTTAGACTGTTTGCTGTATGGCGTCTCCTCAGCAGAGTGTTTTCGTTTACATGTGGCCTTGCGATGTGGTAAAGGCTGTTCAGTTGTAGTTAACACAGTAGAAGAAGAGGTGGCAGCAGTATGAGATTCAGACGAAGAGGTGGCACCAGTATGATGGTCAGACAAAGAGGTGTCAGCAGTATGAGGGTCAGACAGATCTCCTGTAGGCATTAACTTTTGTTGTTTGCGTCTTTGACGCGCAGCCATTGATTTTTTGCCTAATCGTTCCGTCCTTCCTTCCAAAGACTCTTTTGAAAGCCGTGTCTTCAAAGCAGCCTTTTCCTTGTCCAAGCGAAGTCGTCTTTCTTCAGAACTCTCTTCCGCATGCTTCTGCGCATACGCACAGCCTCCTTGTCAAGCTTTGCTTGTTTTTTTCCCATGGAGGTCATGGGAGGTGTTAAAGGCTGTTCAGTTTGTACAATGTCAGTAGACGAAGAGGCAGGAGTAGTATCTTTGTCAGACGTTTCTTCAGTGACTGGAAGTTTTTGTTGTTTGCGTCTGCGACACTCAGCCATGGCTCTTTTTGCCATTCGTTGGCTTCTTTCTTCGGAAGACAGTTCAGAAATAAGTTTCTTTGAAGCAGCCTTCGTAGCATCCAACCGAAAACATCTCAGTGGAGAAGAGAGTTTGGCAATGCGTATCACTTTAGCAGCCTTAGCACGATCTAACCGAAGACGTCTCTGTTCCAAAGTCTCCCCTGCAATGCGTTTCGCATGAGCAGCCTTAACACGATCTAAGCGAATACGTCTCTTTTCTGAAGTCTCCTCAGAAGTGCGTTTCGCCTTAGCAGCCTTATCACTATCTAAGCGAAGACGTCTCTCTTCCGAAGTCTCCTCAGCAGTGCGTTTCGCCTTAGCAGCCTTACGAAGATCTAAGCGAAGACGTCTCTCTTCTGATGTCTCCTCTGCAGTGCGTTTGACCTGAGCAGCCTTAACACGATCTAAGCGAAGACGTCTATTTTCTGAAGTCTCCTCAGAAGTGCGTTTCGCCTTAGCAGCCTTATCACTATCTAAGCGAAGACGTCTCTCTTCCGAAGTCTCCTCAGCAGTGCGTTCCGCCTTAGCAGCCTTATCACTATCTAAGGGAAGACGTCTCTCTTCCGAAGTCTCCTCAGCAGTGCATGTTGCCTTAGCAGCCTTCTCACGATCTAACGAAAGACGTGTCTCTTCCGAAGTCTCCTCTGCACGCTTCTTCTTAGGCGTAGATGCAGCCTCCTTGATATAAGCGATATTTTTGGTTGGAGAGCTCATCTTCGTAAGAATATGCAGTGAATCCAATCCAAAATGAGCTAGAGTGTGTTAGTTAAGGAAACAATTAATAATAACTATTTCTAAATAGGCAAAAACAATAAAAGTAAAGTGTGTATTTCAATAACCTGTGAAAAGCAAATCATGGACGTCTTTAGAGTACAAAATAAATATTTAATGATGTTGACTGTATGGAGTTGTGAATGCAAATCAGTGTGTTAAAAGTCCTTAAAAAGAGACTTGAAGGCAAAACAAATGGATGTAAGGGCCCTTTCAGACGCGCGTTGTAAATGCAGAGCTCCAACATTTAAAAAAAAACGGTTAAAGTACCGATATGACGGCAAGTTCCGCATAACCGCCAGCAGTGGTGGAATTACCGAAGTTGGGGCAAAATGGCAGAGGTAGCGTTCATTTTTACCTTGAATTTAGGGTTTTGTGATTATTGCGGAAATAGTTGTTTTTATTTTTCTCTCTGCAGTTGGGGAAATAGCGGCATTAACGGCGAACGTCAAATGGCGCAATGTGACCAAGCAGGGTGAAAAAAGAAATAAGGCAACTTCCGCAGTACATGGTGAAACAGGCAGGCCAATGTAAAAATGAACATTAATCGGGCACTGTAGCGGGACCTTAAGCAACTGCGCCCCTGGTGGCGGGGATGGTGAACTTGCATAAATATTCAGAATATTACCACATGTTATAGAATTATGTAAATCTGCATGTACAACGCGCGTATGAAAGGGGCCCCAGTGGGTCATATAGTGCAAAATGCCATGCAACCAATATATTTTCTATGTAAAAGTAGTTAATGTCCCACTGGCACGACAATAAGGCAGTGGTAAGGTAGCATTACATCCAAACTGTTAAATATAAGACAGGTAGTAGTCCTACAGACTCATTAGTAAGAAATATAATCAAAATGGCATATAATGGGTTAATGTACTCCTAACAGTCTAACGACACACTGCAAGTAGAAATAAAATAAAGAACAGTCTGTAAGGGGTTAATGTACCACTGGCACGCGTACAAAATACTGCACGATCAATAAAATTACAAATAGTATTAAAAAAGGTAGTATTCAAATGCCAGTAGTAGAGCACATAGTGACATAGGCAGTGAATAGCCAAGACAATAGAAGGGGTTAATGTACTACTTACATCCTATAAAACAGTGTGGATGAGAAAATAAATAACAAATGGTACAGAACAGGTTAATTTTCAAATGTCATGAGTACAGCACATAGTGACACAGTTACTGAATAGCAAACAGAATGGAAGGGTTAATGTAGCAGTTTGAACCCTATAAAACAGTGTGACACAAAATTAAAATGGAAATGGCATAGAAAAGGTTAATGTAGAAATTGGCCTTAGTACAACACATAGTGAGATAGCAACTGGAGTACAAATAGAATAGAAGGGTTAAAAAGGTATTAAAAAACAGATCAATATGGTGAAATGTAGGTCATATGAAATTTGTATAAAGAAGGGGTTAATAAAAGCATAGGCATTAGGAATATATACTCTGATGTGATATTGTACTGTGAAAACAGCTTTTTAGGTTTTAAATACTGAAAAAAGTTCAAATTTCACGCTTTAAGATGACGGACGCGTAATGTTCATTCATAAAATAGTGGCAGCCGCCAGCCGCTGTGTGATTGGGCAGCGGAAACTTCAGAAACATGGCGCCGTGAATCCGATTGGTCGGCGCTCAGCGGGGAGACCGGCGACTTGGATGCCCAGCGCCTGGTTCTGTTTTCGGCCAGAGCGCAAGGCTCAGGTCGGTCGTAGCATGGAAGTATGTAGCTCCGCCCCGCTGTGCTATGATTGGTCTGGCGGCAACTTCAGAATATGGCGCTGAGCATCCGATTGGTCGGCGCTCAGCGGGGAAAGCCGCGCTTTCCCTGCCGAGCGCCTGGTTCTATTTTCGGCCATAATGGTCGGCGGCATTGGGGTCGCCGCTTTTAGCGCGGAACGCCGCGCTTGGTGCGCCGTACTCAGCGCCGAATTCTGGAAGTGTGTGCGAGTGTGTGGCTCAGCTTTCCCCGCTGAGCGCCGCCACACACTCCCACAAATCGGCGCCGAGTTCGGCGCTCCAAGCGCGGCGCTCCGTGGTAAAAGCGGCGACTCCGATGCCGGCGACCACTATGGCCGAAAATGGAACCAGGCGCTCGGCAGTAAAAGCGCGGCTTTCCCCGCTGAGCGCCGACCAATCGGAATCACAGCGCTACTCTGTAAAGCTGCCGCTGTCCAATCACAACACAGCGGGGCTTAGCTAGACACTTCCAAGGTGCACAAACGCCGTGGCCGAAAATAGAACCAGGCGCTCGGCAGGGAAAGCGCCGCATTCCCTGCTGAGCGCCGGCATAAAATCGCACACACTCCCACAATTTGGCGCCGAGTTCGCCGCTCCAAGCGCGGCGTTCTGTGCTAAAAGCGGCGACCCCGATGCCGCCGACCACTATGGCCGTAAATAGAACCAGGCGCTCGGCAGGGATAGCGCGGCTTTCCCCGCTGAGCGCCGACCAATCGGAATAAAACCGCTATCTACCGCGACCAATCACAATCACGCCTCATTCCTCCATGTATCCCCATGGGAAGACGCCCTCCAATCACAATCGCAGCGCCATTTTTGAAAATACACCGCGACCAATCACATTGGCGCCTCATTCCTCCATCTTTCGGAATGGCAAAAAATCAGTACATTAAAAATAAAATAACATAATAATAAATAAATACACATAAAAAAAATTAAAATAAAAATGTATAAAAATAAAATATTTATAACATGAACTAATAAAAAAAAAATAAAACTAATCCAAAAATAAAACTTCAATTAAAAATAAGATCTTACTATATTTAGATAAAAAATAAAATAATAAAATAAAAAAAAATATATATATAAAATTAAAATCTTAATAACATTAACTAATGAAAATAAAATCAAACTAATGAAATCCCCAAAAAATCGAAGGCCGATGGTGCGGACCACTATGGCCGAAAATGGAACCAGGGCCTCGGCAGGGAAAGCACGGCTTTCCCCGCTGACCGCCGACCAATCGGAATCAGAGCGCCATCTACCATGACCAATCACAATCGCGGCGCCATTTTTGAAAATACACAGCGACCAATCACAATCGCGCCTCATTTCTCAATGCATCTCTATGGGAAGAGACGCTGAGAATTCGATTGGTCGGCGGTCAGCGGAAAGAGCGGAAAGTTGTATGGGCGGCGCCTGAATAAGTGTTCGGCCACAGCGGGCTGATGCACCGCGGAGGCCGCTAGAAGCGCCGAAGTTTGCGCTTGTAGCGCAGAAGTCGGCGCTTGCAGCGGCGAAGTGTCCGAACAGTGGCGCAGGCTCCATGCAGCGCCGATTGGCGCTGCATGGCGCAACATACTAAAAGTGGTGAAAAAAAAAGATTGCAAAAGAGGTGAAAATAAAAGTTAGCATCAGGAATATAGCCTCTGATGTGAAAAGGTATATTGCAAAAAGGATATCTTAGCTGATAAATCGCAGAACCCGATCCGGCGCTTGCTTCCCGACAGCCCTCACGAAGGATGGATATCTTGGCTGAAATATAGTCCAACAGATGGTCCAGCGGTAGCTTCTCGTTCTCCCTCAAAGACCCTCACGAAGGATGGATATCTCGGCAGAAATAGAGTCCAACAGATGGTCCAGCGTTAGGTTCTCGTTCTCCCTCAAACAGGATAGAAAGAGGTGGAAGATTCAAATTTGGCGCTATAAATAAGCGGCCTTATCTCATTGGTAGGCGGCAACCTCAGAAAGATGGCGCCATGAATGTGATTGGTCGCTGTGTATTTTCAAAAATGGCGCCGTGATTGTGATTGGAGGGCGCCTTTTCATAGGGATACATGGAGAAATGAGGCGCTCTTCTGATTGGTCGCCGTCAGCACAGAGCGACCAATCAGAAGAGCGCCTCACTTCCCATACAGATACATAGCGCTATGTCGGTGATTTTATGGCCGGGCCCTTGGTTCTATTATCGGGCACGGGGCTCGGCTCTGATCGGTCGTTCCACGGCTCCGGAGACTCTCTTCGTGGCCATTGCTCGCGCCTTAGCAATGGCTCGCAATCATTGCGAGTCGTTGCTGATGCACCAGCTATCGCCGCAAAGTGCTCATTGCGAGTCTCCACCCCCGTGGAACGACCGACCACAGCCGAGCCCCGTGGCCGAAAATAGAACCAGGGGCCCGGCCTGAAATTTCGCGATACACCGCTAATGTATCTCTATGGAAAGTGAGGCGCTATTCTGATTGGTGGCTGTGTGCTGCCGCCGACCAATCAGAAAAGTGCCTTACTTGCCATGGACATAGAATAGACGACTTAGACTTTCAAATTTACCGCTGAAAGTGAGGCGCTTTTGTGATTGGTCGGCGGCAGCACACAGCGACCAATCAGAAAAGCACCTCACTTTCCATAGAGAAAGAATGGGCAAAAAATCATCCATTCTATCTCTATGCGAAGTGAGGCGCTCTTCTGATTGGTCGCTGTGTGCTAACGCGGACCAATCAGAATAGCGCCTCACTTCCCATAGACATATAATGGACGACTTTGATTTTCAAATTTACCGCTTAAACTGAGGCGCTTTTCTGATTGGTAGCTGTCTGCTGCCGCCGACCAATCAGAATAGCGCCTCACTTCCCATAGAGATAGAATGGACGAAAAATCGTCCATTCTATCTCTATGCGAAGTGAGGCGCTCTTGTGATTGGTCGCTGTGTTGTGACGCCGACCAATCAGAATAGCGGCTCACTTCCCATATAGAGATAGAATGGACGACTTAGAGTTTCAAATTTACCCCTAAAAGTGAGGCGCTTTTCTGATTGGTTGGCGGCAGCAGACAGCGACCAATCAGAATAGCGCCTCACTTTCCATAGAGATACATTAGCGGTGTATCGCGAAATTTCAGGCCGGGCCCCTGGTTCTATTTTCGGCCACGGGGCTCGGCTATGGTCGGTCGTTGGACCAATACATAGATAGATCGATAGATCGATAGATAGATAGATCAAAATATAGATTGAAAAATAGATACATAGAGAAATAGATATAGAGATAGATAATTAAATAAATAGAGATAGATAGATAGGTGAGTAGTTGCAGAGCACGCGGTAAGTCCGGCACGTCGGTCCCTTGCGATTTTCCTGGACCGGCAAGAGCCGAGCCCAGTGGCTGAAAATCGAACCAGGGGCCAGGGCAGAAATTTCGCGATACACCGCTAATATATCTCTATGGAAAGTGAGGCGGTATTCTGATTGGTCGCTGTGTGCTGCCGCCGACCAATCAGAATAGCGCCTCACTTCCCATAGAGATAGAATGGACAATTTTTTGTCCATTCTATCTCTATGGGAAGTGAGGCGGTATTCTGATTGATCGTTGTGTGCTGCCGCTGACCAATCAGAATCGCGCCTCACTTTTAGCGGAAAATTTGAAAGTGTAAATCTCCCATTATATCTGTATGTGAAGTGAGGCGGAATTGTGATTGATCGGCGGCAGCAGACAGCGACCAATCAGAATAGCGCCTCACTTCCCATAGAGATAAAATGGACGAAAAATTGTCCATTCTATCTCTATGGGAAGTGAGGCGGTACTCTGATTGGTCGCTGTGTGCTGCCGCCGACCAATTAGAATAGCGCCTCACTTCCCATAGAGATAGAATGGAGGAAAAATCGTCCATTCTATGTCTATGGGAAGTGAGGTGCTCTTCTGATTGGTCAGCGGCAGAATACAGCGACCAATCAGAATAGCGCCTCACTTTCCATAGAGATACATTAGCGGTGTATCGCGAAATTTCAGGCCTGGCCCCTGGTTCTATTTTCGGCCACGGGGCTCGGCTGTGGTCGGTCGTTCCAGGGGGGCGGAGACTCGCAATGAGCGCTTCGCGGCGATAGCTGGCGCATCAGCAACGACTTGCAATGATTGCGAGCCATTGCTAAGGCGCGAGCAATGGCCGCGAAGCGAGTCTCCGGAGCCGTGGAACGACCGATCAGAGCCGAGCCCCGTGCCCGAAAATAGAACCAGGGGCCCGGCCATAAAATCGCCGACATAGCGCTATGTATCTGTATGGGAAGTGAGGCGCTCTTCTGATTGGTCGCTCTGTGCTGACGGCGCCTCACTTCCCATAGACATAGAATGGACGATTTTTCGTCCATTGTATCGCTATGGGAAGTGGAGGACGTCGGAGCCGGTGAAGGCGGAAAGAAGACAGAAGACCCCCGGGGACGGACGAAGGACTCCTGGAGCAGACGGAGGATCAGATGAATAAGAAGGCATGTAAGTGATCGACGGCGACGGGGGCTTAGGGGGTGACAGCGGCGGGGGCTTAGGGGGTAAGAGCGGCGGGGGCTTAGGGGGTGACAGTGGCGGGGGCTTAGGGGGTGACAGTGCGGTGGCGGAGACTTGGCAGCGGAGGCTTAGGGGGTGAGAGCGGCGGAGGCTTAGGGGGTGAGAGCGGCGGGGGCTTAGGGGGTGAGAGCGGCGGGGGCTTAGGGGGTGAAGCGGCGGGGGCTTAGGGGGTGACGGCGGCGGTGGCTTAGGGGGTGACAGCGGCGGGGGTTTAGGGAGTGACAGCGGCGGGGGCTTAGGGGGTGACGGCGGCGGTGGCTTAGGGGGTGACGGCGGCGGGGGTTTAGGGGGTGACGGCGGCGGTGGCTTAGGGGGTGACAGCGGGGGCGGAGGCTTGGCGGCGGGGCTTAGGGGGTGAGAGCGGCGGGGGCTTAGGGGGTGACAGCGGCGGGGGCTTAGGGGGTGAGAGCGGCGGGGGCTAAGGGGGTTACAGCGGCAGGGGCTTAGGGGGTGACAGCGGCGGCGGAGGCTTGGCGACGGGGGCTTAGGGGGTGAGAGCGGCGGGGGCTTAGGGGGTGACAGCGGCGGGGGCTTAGGGGGTGGAGAGCGGCGGGGGCTTAGGGGGTGACAGCGGCGGGGGCTTAGGGGGTGACAGCGGTGGCGGAGGCTTAGGGGGTAACAGCGGCGGGGGTTTAGGGGGTGACAGCGGCGGGGGCTTAGGGGGTGACGGCGGCGGTGGTACTTAGGGGGTGTGACAGCGGCAGGGGTTTATGGGGTGACAGCGCCGGTGGCTTAGGGGGTGACAGCGGGGGCAGAGGCTTGGCGGCGGGGGCTTAGGGGGTGAGAGCGGCGGGGGCTTAGGGGGTGACGGCGGCGGTGGCTTAGGGGGTGACAGCGGCGGGGGTTTAGGGAGTGAGAGCGGCGGGGGCTTAGGGGGTGACGGCGGCGGTGGCTTAGGGGGTGACGGCGGCGGGGGTTTAGGGGGTGACAGCGGCGGTGGCTTAGGGGGTGACAGCGGGGGCGGAGGCTTGGCGGCGGGGGCTTAGGGGGTGAGAGCGGCGGGGGCTTAGGGGGTGACAGCGGCGGGGGCTTAGGGGGGTGACAGCGGGCGGGGCTTAGGGGGTGACAGCGGCGGCGGAGGCTTGGCGACGGGGGCTTAGGGGGTGAGGCGGCGGGGGCTTAGGGGGTGACAGCGGCGGGGGCTTAGGGGGTGAGGCGGCGGGGCTTAGGGGGTGACAGCGGCGGGGGTTTAGGGGGTGACAGCGGCGGAGGCTTAGGGGGTGACGGCGGCGGTGGCTTAGGGGGCGACAGCGGCGGGGGTTTAGGGGGTGACAGCAGCGATGGCGTTTAGGGGGTGACAGCGGGGGCGGAGGCTTGCGGCGGGGGGCTTAGGAGGTGAGAGCGGCGGGGGCTTAGGGGGTGACGGCGGCGGTGGCTTAGGGGGTGACAGCGCGGCGGGGGGTTAGGAGGTGACAGCGGCGATGGGGTTTAGGGGGGTGACAGCGGGGGCGGAGGCTTGGCGGCGGGTGCTTAGGGGGTGAGAGCGGCAGGGGCTTAGGGGGTGAGAGCGGCGGGCAGGGGAGGCTGTAGGGGGTGAGGGACGGCGGCGGGCTTAGGGGGGTGACGAGCGGCGGGGGCTTAGGGGGTGACCGGCGTGGCTAGGGGTGACAGCGGCGGGGTTTTAGGGGGTGACAGCGGCGATGGGGTTTAGGGGGTGACAGCGACGGGGGCTTAGGGGGTGACAGCGGCGGGGGTTTAGGGGGTGACAGCGGCGGGGGTTTAGGGGGTGACAGCGGTGGGGGCTTAGGGGGTGACGGCGGCGGTGGCTTAGGGGGTGACAGCGACGGGGGTTTAGGGGGTGAGAGCGGCGATGGCTTAGGGGGTGACAGTGGCGGCGGAGGCTTGGCGGCGGGGGCTTGGGGGGTGAGAGCGGTGGGGGCTTAGGGGGTGACGGCGGCGGTGGCTTAGGGGGTGACAGCAGCGGCAGAGGCTTGGCGGCGGGGGCTTAAGGGGTGACAGCGGCGGGGGCTTAGGGGGTGAGAGCGGCGGGGGCTTAGGGGGTGACAGCGGCGGGGGCTTAGGGGGTGAGAGTGGCGGGGGCTTAGGGGGGTGACAGCGGCGGGGGCTTAGGGGGGTGATGGCGGCGGTGGCTTAGGGGGTGACGGCGGCGGGGGTTTAGGGGGTGACAGCGGTGGGGGCTTAGGGGGTGACGGCCGCGGTGGCTTAGGGGGTGACAGCGACGGGGGTTTAGGGGGTGAGAGCGGCGATGGCTTAGGGGGTGACAGTGGCGGCGGAGGCTTGGCGGCGGGGGCTTGGGGGGTGAGAGCGGTGGGGGCTTAGGGGGTGACAGCGGCGGGGGCTTAGGGGGTGACGGCGGCGGTGGCTTAGGGGGTGACAGCAGCGGCAGAGGCTTGGCGGCGGGGGGCTTAAGGGGTGACAGCGGCGGGGGCTTAGGGGGTGAGAGCGGCGGGGGCTTAGGGGGTGACAGCGGCGGTGGCGACGGTGGCTTAGGGGGTGACAGCGGCGGGGGTTTAGGGGGTGACAGCGGCGGGGGCTTAGGGGGGTGACGGCGGCGGTGGCTTAGGGGGTGACAGCGGCGGGGGTTTAGGGGGTGACAGCGGCGATGGCTTAGGGGGTGACAGCGGCGGAGGCTTGGCGGCGGGGGCTTAGGGGGTGAGAGCGGCGGGGGCTTAGGGGGTGGACAGCGGCGGAGGCTTAGGGGGTGACAGCGGCGGTGGCTTAGGGGGTGACAGCGTCGGCGGAGGCTTGGCGGCGGGGGCTTAGGGGGTGACAGTGGCGGGGGCTTAGGGGGTGACAGTGGCGGGGGCTTAGGGGGTGAGAGCGGCGGGGGGCTTAGGGGGTGACAGCGGCGGGGGCTTAGGGGGTGCGGCGGGGGCTTAGGGGGTGACAGCGGCGGTGGCTTATGGGGTGACGGCAGGGGCGGACAGGCGCCTGGGCATGGGGCTGTAGTATACCATAGCGGTGTACAGTACAGCCCCATGCCGGCGGCGAGGGGAGCAGGGCAGAGAGGCGGCTGGGCATGGGGCTGTAGTATACCATAGCGGTGTAGACTACAGCCCCATGGTCAGGGGGGATGTTGGTGGCTTTGTTCGCGGGGCAGCAACGGTTCGCAATGCCCACTTCGCGGGCAATGGTTCGCAGGTCGCGTGGCCGCTAAGCGGCCACGGAAAAGTCATTGGAAAGTGCCAAGCCACGCGAACAAAGCCGCGGAAGTAGCGCCGGATGCGACGGAAGTCACTACGGCAATTATCTAATAGATATTGTGTATTTTTTGTTATTTTTCAAGGTGAGATGTAGGGAGATCGGCAAAACAGTAATCCAGGTAACTTGAAACAGAACTTATTATCTGTCAATATTTTAAGAGTTATGTGTATCTTCTAAGGGTCATGATGAGATTAATGATCATAGATAAGCTGATTACTGATGTATAGTTTGTAATGTAATTAGTAGTGATGTTCTCATACTGAACTTTTGCTTTCTATTTGTTCTTATATACACACGCCTCTATGAAGTCATCTTTAACACCTGTTTTTCAAAAGGTAGCCTCCTAGTTTTAGCTATGTATAAAAAAGGCCTCATGATATAGTTCGGGGCCAGACTGCAATGCCAGAATCGTGATACCATCTTGAGTCTGGACACCTGCGTGTGTCATCATGCTTTGTATTTTGTATCCTATCTGCTTTATCACATTCTCTATAATAAACCCAGCCGCTGCTTTAGAAGAATTGTCTACAGAGTTTTCTCGGACTTTGGTAACTAACAGACAAGGACTTTCTTTCACACCATACTTCTCCATATAGCATAATGGGAAAAAAAAAGTCCGCCATACAGTAACATGCAAAACATACATATCCATATGCCAGAAAACACCACCCTGTTATCCATATACCCTAAGGCACCACCATACTCCTACAGATAGCATAAGGAAAAAAAATAAAACCGTCAAACAGTAAAATGTGCCACCATAATTCTCCATATAGCATAATGGGAAAAAAAAGGTCTGCCATACAGTAACATGCACAAAATATGTATCAATATGCAATAAACCACCCCTCTGTTATTCATATACACTAAGGCACCACCATACTCCTACAGATAGCATAATGAAAAACAAACACTGCCATACAGTAACATATATCCCCATGCTGATCCTTATGATATAATGAAATTCAAGCACCGCCATACAGTAACATGCGCAACATATGTATCCATATGCAACAATGAACTACGCTGATATCCATATCCCCTATAGCACCCCCATACTTCTTCAGATAGCATAATGAACAAATTAGGACATTTTTGTGAAAAAATGACTTTCATGTTTACAGGTCAATTTGTGAAGCACCTGATGTTTCTAAGTGCTTACTATGCTTCTACATAAGTTCCTTAGTGGGTCTAGTTTACTAAATGGGGTCACTTGTGGGGAGCTCCAATGTTCAAGCACACAGAGGATCTCCATATTGCGACATGGTGTCCACTAATAATTTTAATGGAAAATTATCACAAAATTGTTAGTGGACAACATGTCGTGTTTGGAGAGCCCCTGTGTGGCTAAACAATGGAGCTCCCCCACAAGTTACCCCAGTTTGGAACCTAGACGCCTAAAGGATTATATCTAGGGGTATAGTGAGCATTTGGAACCTACAGCTACTTCACAGAATTTGATAATGTCATATTGAACATTTTCTTACTTTCACACAATTTCTCACTTTTAGGGCATGTGCATAAGATGCGGAGACACAGTGTTCTGGTCGTCTCCTCTCCTGCATTTTTTTTATTATTAATTTATTAAATTAAAAAAAAAAACAACGTGCTGCATTGCCATATTTTTGGTTCAGCCAGGTACTGCAGGCAGTAACGGGCTGCCACCAACCCCTTCTGCCTAGTTTTACCTGTCTGGAAACCAAAAATATATGGAAGCCCTTTTTTATTGACAGTATTTCATAGAAGAGTTAAAAAAAAATCTCTTGGGCATCGCCATATTTATGGGACATCCAGGTCCAAAAAGGCAGCTGGGGGCTGGAATCCTCAGCATAGGGAAGCCCAAGCTTTATGAACCAACCACCCACCCTCCCCGCTGCAAATTGCAGTCCACGGCCATCCTAGAAAATGGCGCATTTATAGAAGCACCATTTTCTAGGACTGTATCCAGCTCAAACAGCTGCCGTCTAGCGGTGGCATACTGGGTAATAATGGGTTAATTCCAGCTTTTTGGCAGCTGGCACTAAGCCCAATATTGTTTTTGTCTGGCCAATATTACACCGGGCCATTAGGAATCCATAGTAAATTGTAAAGAGGACACAAGACATAGAAAAATATTGATATTAGAAAAAAAAACAGACACTATTTAAAGCCAATCTTTATTATTCTTTGTCATCCAACATAGTCCTTTGGGAAGGTCAGACGTAGTCCAGTGTGAAGGTCCAACGTAGTACAGTGGGAGGTCCCTCGATGATTTCCAGTCTTTTACATCATATGAGGGCGTAACCCATATGTTATAAAAGCTGGCATTCTACTAGGAGAATGACAGGTCATGACCTCAATAGGGTGATGGAAGGTCACGATACTTGGTTCACAATGCGTCAATTGTGATCCCATCATGGGATAACAATTGACCTTTTGTGAACTACGGATCCTGAGCTGCCATGACCTCACTGAGGTCATAAGCTGTCAGTCTGTTGTCTGTGCATGGGGCCGGCTGCCAAACACTCCAGCGCAGGGCCTTGAATAATCTGCACCAGGGGTTGAGGTAGGGAGGAGATAGGGAGATCAGGGGATGCCCGGGGGGAGATCAGGGGATGACAGGGGGGGAGGAGCGGCGGGCAGGGCAGTACACTAGGTTCCCCTCCGATCTGACATGTGTGACATGTCACATCGGAGAGGAATTTGCAGGAGTAGGCTGCCGGGGGCAGCTTACTGTGCACTGCGTCGACATTTTAGGAGGAGGGGAGGGGAGTGCAGGCTGTGTGCCTGGTACCGGGGGCTGTGGAACGGTACTAGAGGCCAGGGCAGACATTTCTCTGTCATGCCACAGGTGTGATCCTGTGGCATGACAGAGAAATCATTGTTTTTACCGGTGATTATATATATATCTATGTGATCATGGTTATACAACGGTAAACGGTGTAGAAACATGATCACATGGCCACTATTGGTAAAAAAATGGCTTGATTTATAATCTGCAGTGTCTCAGCTATCACCAGTACCTGAAACCACAGAGAAATTCATGCACTGGGGTGCGCTAGAGGGCCTTTTCCGTTCGGACTTAATTTCACGTGAGAACAGAATAAGGACCCTGTAATGCCGCTGTTTTATACATTGTGCCATCACTAAGGTGTTAAACAGTGGTAAAACTAAGTGCACTTACATGAGATCAAAAAACACTCATGAAACACAACATAGCGTTACTATTGAAGAATAATGTGCTGCCTTACATTAATGCCCACTGTTGTGCAAGATCGTATCGGAAAAATCCATTGTGATTCCTTATGCATTATTTTACGTCTAAAATCCCTGCCTCGAAAATTAAGAGACACATTTTCAGTGTCCTAAAACTGCAGGGCAGACGTGTTAACTTTGTGAATGGTGGCTAAATGCCTAGAAAACAATGAGATGTTCAAAGGTGGCAGTGGTCTTGTTTAAATGGTACAAGATAACACATTTTACATTCATTTTTATTTAATCGTCATAAATTTGTACACACAAAATGTAAAATTATTAATGTTTAATAATACTAATTTTAAAAAATATATGGATAAATGTTGAGTTTTCAGCCGATTTTTATTTTTGAAGAATATGTCGGAAGAGCAAAGCTGTGAGGGTGATCTGTTGGAAAAAAATTCCAATGTGGCAACTGAGATAACAAATACTCTGTCGGACAATAATGTGGAAAGTGCTGAAAATAACGCTGATGAGGATCATGGCAATGATGAAGAGGTATTATAATTCATGAAATATACCTATATTTTTTTGGGAGTGAGTGTGTGTGTTGGTGTATCGACTACAGGTATCTTTTAAGACTAGTCTTTAAAAAATAAAAAATTACATCATACTTTCACCATGGGACACTAGTAAAGTACCCTGTGATTTCAAACTTTAAACGGTACATTTAAGTAACTATTAAAACATATTTAGATTACATGCTTTGTCTGTGCCAGGTATTATACAACACATTACATGTTTATACAAATAACATGCCTAGTTAGTCTAGGACTGCAAGTAATCACAAGTATAAGTCTATAGTGTGACTGTGGACAGCTAAAGGCTTAATAGTATTCGAGTGTGATTGTACTACGTTAGTCGTTACACAATCATTACTGCATGTGATTGCATACATTGGCAGATTAAAACCCATGTTACACAGAACTATGTCACAGAGATCCCACCAACTATCCAATGTTGCTGTGATCACTGTGACATTGTTAGCTGATCGCTGGTGAGCTGTCACAGAGGGAGACTCACCAGCGATCAGGACCAACGACAACACTGGTAACCAGGGGAAAGATCCGTTAACTAAATGACGCAATATGCTTCTATAGCCACTGTTTACCCTGGATACCAGATCTCACCATAGGCTGTGAGGCGCTTGTAGCTCGTTCCTTGTCGGTCTCACGCTGTCACAGGCAACGATGCTGCGCATCCAGTGGGCGACCAAAGAGTTATTTATGGTTATGGTCGTAAATGAAACTACGTGTCAGACGCAATGATGTCTTTTCGACATCACTGCAACATCACCAAACGGGTGATGTTGTAACAATATCGTTAATGATATCATACCATCTACAGGTGCCTTAAGATTATTTTTTTAAGGACCATACCAATGTATCTGGTATGCATGCTCAATACACTAACAGGCTGGGCTGAATGTCTGCATAATACGGCAGCACTGCTCAGATTATGATTTAAACATGGTGTGACAACGTTAATGGCCAACCATTTTATGGCCAGATTAACCAGGACCCAGGGGGACCCCTGACAAATCAACATTACACATTGTAGAAGTTGACATCTGTGAGGGGCACATAACAAATACTCAAGGTTGAGCGTGGTTAAATTTAACAGCTCACAATAGTGATTTCCATGCAGGGTGAACAACAGCTGCTTGTTCAAAAAAATGGCATACTATACAAACATAGATCAAGAGTAAGTAAGATTATAGGTAGGGTGTTAAAGTGAGAGTGTGTGATGTATATGTAGGGGTTAAACAGCACGCAGGCATACACAGCACTAGGGTAGACTCAGTCAATGTTACAGGTAGACAGGTAGACGACAATGTTGAAATGCATCACACACGGGCGTTCAACAGGGATATGTTACTTTATGTAACAAGGCAAAGTTGGCAAGGTCTGGGTGCACATGGTAATTAAAGAAAAAAGGGATATAGAGGATGAAGGTCAGATGGAGTGAACAGGTGTTTTTTGCAGATTTTCGAAACGTACACTGCAGACGTTAGTACATATGTGATGCAGCGCACCAGATGCAAACACAATTGTTTGAATGACGCCCTCATGACTACACAGCATCGTTCATCGAAGGTGTAAAGTAACATTGTAACATGTTCGTTTTTAAATTTTGTTTTAAAAATTTACAAAACAAATAATTGATGGAACGATATCTGTAAACAATTATACAATTTAAAAGAAATAAAAAAAAGGAAAAATGTAAAAAACATTAACATCCAATAAAACATGTTTAATTTGAAAAATTCTTCCTTCAGTATCCGTTAGATAAAAAAAATGCTTCAAGGATTGAAAAACAAATTTGGAGGGGATTGGGAACATGAACCTTGTTTCCCATCAAATTCGTTACGAATGGAGAACAAACGATATCAGCAGTATTATGAGGAGACACAGGAAGACCGAGTTGGGAAGATAGACTGGTGTTGTTGTGGCAGATGTGTAATGATCCCCACCAACATAGAGTCTGTTTGCTGCAAAGAAACTGAAAATGCTGAACAGTATATGTCCAATTTGGACTGTATCACACTACATCACAATTTTTTAACTTTCTGCCAACTTGAAGAAAGTGTGAACATTACAATGAGAACAGTGGGACAAATTTTACGACCTCCTCCGCAGATAAAACTAAATAGGTAAATATAATAAAACTTCATTCACGCTGAACCAAAAAATGTAGGTACTTTTAGATTTGTGAACATGAAATCTTCCAAAAAATAAAGATAGCTATAAAGTGGTGTCACTTTAGTCTCAGTGTATGTTAGTGTCAGAGTATAAAGGAAGCAGTTGAGACCATGTAATAAGTGTGTGCCACACAACATAGGCTAGGGTCAAACCAGGGCTATTCTAATCTATCAGTGCTATCCGATGAAAAATGTAAAATATTTAGCAAAACATTTTAGACCGGACATTGGTCTGCACTTCGGGAGAACGCGGCCACTAGCAACCCGATGTGTACTTTGGATAACAGCTAAACAACTAATAGTCCGTTATTGCTCAGCAGACAGGGAAATGCTGCATACATAGTTTTGATTTGCGCTCTGCAAAAGAGTACACCCAGCAGCCTGGTGTGTAGCTGATATACACAGTACACATCAGCTTGCTAGGTGCCGCGTTCTCCCGATGCACAGGCCAATGACGGATCTGCACTTCTGCAACATATTCTAAGTTTACAGAGGACAAGACTGAAATATTCAAAAAGCGAAGGTTTGACTATAGCCATACACTGAAGGGTGAAAGTACAATATAAACTTTTAAATGTCCAACAATTCATCATCTGTTATTACTTTCTACAAGTCGAGAAGACATACAGTATAGACCAAAATTTAGAACACGCCTTCTCATTGAAAGATTTTTATATATTTTCATGACTATGAAAATTGTAGATTCACACTGAAGGTATAAAAATTATGAATTAACACGTGGAATTGAATACTTAAAAAAATTGTTTGGAAACAACTGAAAATATGTCTTATATTCTAGGTTCTTCAAAGTAGCCACCTTTTGATTTGATTAAAGCTTTACACACACTTAGGGTACCGTTACACGTTGAAACATTGCATGCATTTTCACTTGCAATTTGATGGTTGCAGTGAAATCATAGACACATTGTTCTATTTGTACATGGCAACAAAATAGAACAATGTGTCCATGATTTCACTGCAACCAGCAAATTGCAAGTGAAATTGCATGCAATGTTGCGATGTGTAACGGTACGCTTATCATTCTCTTGATGAGCTTCAACAGATAGTCACCGAAAATGGTCTACCAACAGTTTTGAAGGAGTTCACAAAGATACTTAGCACTTGTTGGCCCCTTTGCCTTCACTCTACGGTCCAGCTCACCCCAAACCATCTCGATTGGGGTCAGGTCTGGTGACTGTGGAGGCCAGGTCATCTGGCGTGGCACCCCATCACTCTCCTTCTTGGTCAAATAACCCTTATACAGCCTGGAGGTATGTTTTAGCTCATTGTCCTGTTGAAAAATAAATGATGGTCCGACTAAATGTAAACTGGATGAAATAGCATGGCGCTGCAAGATGCTGTGGTAGCCATGCTGGTTCAGTATGACTTCATTTTGAATAAATGCCCAACAGTGTCACCAGCAAAGCATGCCCACAACGTCACACCTACTCCTCCATGCTTCACGGTGGGAAACAGGCATGTAGAATCTATCCGTTTACCTTTTCGGCATTGCACAAACAAATTGTGCTTGGAAACAAAAGATCTCAAATTTGTACTCATTAGACCAAAGCTCAGATTTACACTGGTCTAATGTCCATTCCTTGTGTTCTTTAGCCCAAAAAAGTCCCTTCTGCTGGTTGCCTGTCCTTAGCAGAGATTTCCTAGCAGCTAATTTACCATGAAGGCCTGCTGCACAAAGTCTCCTCTTAACAGTTGTTGTAGAGATGTGTCTGCTGCTAGAACTCTGTGTGGCATTGACCTGGTCTGTTATCTAAAATGATGTTAACCTGCTATTTCTGAGGCTGTTGACTCGGATGAACTTATCCTCCGCAGCAGAGGTGACTATTGGTCTTCCTTTCCTGGGGCGGTCCTCATGTGAGCCAGTTTCTTTGTAGCACTTCATGGTTTTTGAAACTGCACATGGGGACACTTTCAAAGTTTTCACAATTTTTCAGACTGACTGACCATATTTTTTGTAAAGTAATGATGGCCACTGGTTTTTCTTTACTTTACTGCTTTTTTCTTGCCATAATACAAATTATAATAGTGTATTCAGTAGGACTATCAGCTGTGTATCCACCAGACTTCTGCACAACAAAACTGATGGTCCCAACCCTTATTATAAGGCAAGAAATCCCACTTATTAAACATGGCAGGGCACACCTGTGAAGTGAAAACCATTTCCGGTGACTACCTCTTGAAGCTCATCAAGAGAATGCCAAGAGTGTGCAAAGCAGTAATCAAAGCAAAAGGTGGCTACTTTGAAGAATCTAGAATATAAGACATATTTTCAGTTGTTTCACACTTTTTTTTTAAGTATATAATTTCACATGTGTTAATTCATCATTTTGTGGCCTTTAGTGTGAATCTACAATTTTCATAGTTATGAAAATATTTGAACGAAAAGGTGTTTTCAAAACTTTGGGTATTTACGTTACATATTTGTTGTATATGAGTAACATTTGTTTTTGCGCTTAAGAGGGTACAGTAGACACACAGATACTGCTTTGCAGCTCTAGGAGTGGAACGCCCAAACCTGCTAATGATGGTGCATTAGCCGGTACACATCTAACGTCATCCAACTTTTATCCCATTACAATCCAGAGATTAATAGGTGGAACAGAACGCATGGTGGGCATACCCTGTCCATGGATGAATAAAGTGAATAGGTATAGGGCAGGTAGTAAGAGGTACATCAAATTGTGAGAAACTGTAACTGGTCAAAGTTGGAGATGTTAGAGTGAATGTTTTTTGTCTTTCAAGAACTGTATGTAGTTCAGTCATGAATTCAGTTGGAGAGAGACATCTTGGTGACTAGATTCACGAGGGGCTCCTCACAGAACATTAGATTCTTATGTGAGGACTATGTATTTGTTGACGAGCTCCATAGATAAGAAAGCATTACTAGGGGCACGGGAGTTAAGTAAACAGCCGCTGTGACAAAATCCACGCCAACCATTGTCGGGTTGAGGAACTAGTTCACTCAGAAGACAAAAAACCTAACTAATTAAAGAGGACCTGTTATCCCACTGCTGCAGGGCAAGCTATATGCAGCACTGAAAGCAGCATTTCTGCTGCATTCAGGGAAAGTGATCCCCCATGTGTCAGTGTGCTGTGTACCCAGAGATCTAGCTTTAGGAAAAATCACTGTGACAAGCCATGGAGTTAGTCCCCTATGGCTGGAGTCATCTCAATTGACGAGGAGCAATTCCCTCCACCTCTGCCTGTCTGTGCTTTGTTCAGATACCTGCGCTGGAATCTGGAGCTGACGTAAGGCCAAATGATTTGCATCTGCTCTGAGTGACAGAGAGCAGGAGAGGAGGAGGGCAGAGCCTGCCCAGCAAAAGCAGCACAGAGAGGCAGAGGCTGAGTGAATGGCCTACGTCAATGGAGGTGACTCCTGCCACAGGGAATACCTTCATGGCTTCTAAGATTGAGTTTTAATAAGGCTATATCACGGGGTACACAGCACACATACACATGCGGGACCACTTCACTGAATGCAGCATACATTCTGCATTCAGTGGTGCAATAAGATCAGAATGCATGGGGGGTTACAGCTCCTGTTTAAAAATGTAATATTGATTAGAAATGTTAAAGTTGACAAGCTAACAATATCAGACCACCATGCATCCTCCTCTTCTATTATGACCTTTGTTGAATATAGACCTTTACATTGTAATGAAATATTAAGATTTAGTAAATTATTGCAAAGTAAATTTCATTGTTAAAAAATAAAAACATTTTTACCATATGTGATTATTTTATATTCTAAACTGTTTCACCCCCCCAAAAAAAATTTTGATATGGACTACAATGAATATAGTTCACCATAGTTTATATCAGTAAGATTTTTTTTGTTTTTTACAGCAAACTCAGAAAAACAGCATATAGAAGTTTCACTGCCTGGATTCACAGATATCTTGGTGTTGGAATCAGACGGCCTATTCCAGGGGTCTCAAACTCGTGGCCCGAGGGCCGCATGCGGCCCCTGGGGCTTCACTATGCGGCCCGCGGCATCTTGGACAACTTAATGATGCATTGCCCCAGTGCAGGGGGCCGCTGCAGTCCCCGCTGTGTGATGACTTCTGTCCGCAGCACTAACGTCACCTGCAGGCCTCTGGCTAGTAGATTGCATTGATCTTGATGAGCAACAGAGCTTGTCTGGGCGGCGGCTGGAGGAAGTCTTAGCACAGCGGAGGCCGGAAGTCAGTACAGCAGGGACCGCGGCGGCCCCCTGCACTGGAGCGATGCATTAAAGTGAGAAAAGTGTGAGTGTTCGTGAGAAAGTGTGTGTGTGAGGGTGAGTGTGTGAGTGAGGATGTGTGTATAAGAAAGTGTGTGCGAGTTTCAGTGTGTGTATGAGTGTGAGTGTAAGAGTGTGTATGAGGGTGTGTGTGTGTGTGTGTGTGGGGGGGGGTTTGTGTGTGGGTTTGTGAGTGAGTGTGATAGAGTGTGTATTTGAGTGTGTAAGAAGGTAAAACAGGATGGGGGGGCATCACTTTAAAAGTAGATCAGGATGGGGGACATCACTATAAAAGGGGATCTGGATGGGAGACATCACTATAAAAGGGGATCACAATGGGGGACATCACTATAAAAGGGGATCAGGATGGGGGACATCACTATAAAAGGGGATCAGGATGGGGGACACCACTATAAAAGGGGATCAGGATGGGGGACATCACTATAAAAGGGGATCAGGATGGGGGACATCACTATAAAAGGAGATCAGGATGGGGGACATCACTATAAAAGGGGATCAGGATGGGGGACATCACTATAAAAGGAGATCAGGATGGGGGACATCACTATAAAAGGGGATCAGGATGGGGGACATCACTATAAAAGGGGATCAGGATGGGGGACATCACTATAAAAGTAGATCAGGATGGGGGACATCACTATAAAAGGGGATCGGGATGGGACATCATCACTAAAGGGGATCAAGATGGGGGACATCACTACTAAAGGAGATCAGGAAGGGGGACATCACTAGAAAAGGGGATCAGGAAGGGGGTCATCACTACAAAAGGAGATCAGTGTGGGGACATCACTACAAAAGGGGACCATGATCGATGGGGGACATCACTAGAAAAAGGGATCAGGATGGGGGACATCACTAGAAAAGGGGATCTGGATGGGGGACATCACTACAAAAGGAGATCAGTGTGGGGACATCACTACAAAAGGGGACCATGATCGATGGGGGACATCACTAGAAAAAGGGATCAGGATGGGGGACATCACTAGAAAAGGGGATCTGGATGGGGGACATCACTTTAAAAGTAGATCAGGATGGGGGACATCACTATAAAAGGGGATCTGGATGGGAGACATCACTATAAAAGGGGATCACAATGGGGGACATCACTATAAAAGGGGATCAGGATGGGGGACATCACTATAAAAGGGGATCAAGATGGGGGACATCACTACTAAAGGAGATCAGGAAGGGGGACATCACTAGAAAAGGAGATCAGGAAGGGGGTCATCACTAGAAAAGGGGATCAGGATGGGGGACATCACTACAAAAGGAGATCAGTGTGGGGACATCACTACAAAAGGGGACCATGATCGATGGGGGACATCACTAGAAAAAGGGATCAGGATGGGGGACATCACTAGAAAAGGACATTACTACAGGATGGGGACATTACTACAAGAAAGGGATCAGGATTTGTACTTTACTACATTGAGCAAGAAATTCTGGTATTACTAAAAATATCACTTAGTCCTACAAGAGATGCGGCCCCCGCTATAAATGTTTTTCTATGTGCGGCCCACCAACCCAGCTGAGTTTGAGACCCCTGGCCTATTCCATCCTGCACTGTCAAAGTAGTTAGGAATTATTTTCCAGATTCCCGCAATGATTACATGGGATTCATGTTTCCAAGTGATACTCCAGCCGAATTTACGGCTTTTGAATAAGGTCCTTATTTTCATGTAGTTTGGTTAAATAATAATGTTTAATTAAAAATTAATAAAAAAACTTTTTCTATTATTGTTACTTTTCATTTTGTTATTTATTTATAATAGTTCCAAAAATTCAAGAATACGCTGATGTTTTATTATAGGAAAATATGTTGTTTTCATCCGACACAGTAACTTTTACTGGACAAAACACATTATAAGTTAAAGTTAAAGATAACCTGTCACCCCCCTGCTGCATGGCAATCTAAATATAACACTGAATGCAGCATGTCTGTTGCATTCAGGGAAGGCGTCCCTATGTGTCTGTGTGCTCTGTACCCCGAGATATAGCCTTTGGAAAACTCACTGTGCAAATCCATGAAAGCATTCTCTGTGGCTGGAGTGAGCTTGATTGACTGGGGCCATTCCCTCCCCCTGCCTCTCTGTGCTGCTTCTGCTGTGCAGGCTGTGTCCTCTTCCCCTCGTTCACTCATCATGCCGCACATGGCATGCAAATCATCTGTCCTGCCCTCCCGTTTCAAGAAAGCATAAACAGCACAGCAGGAGGCAACTCAGAGAGTCAGAAAAGGAGGGAATGGCCCCAATCTATCGTGCTCAATCCAGCCGCAGGGAATGCCTTCATTGCTTGTAAGAGTGAGTTTTAAGAAGGCTATAACTTGTGGCACACAGCACGCAGACACATGGGGGACCTCTCCCCTGAATGCAGCACACATGCTGCATTCAGTGCTGCATTTAGACTGCCATTCTCCAGAGGGCTGACAGGTCCTATTGAACGACTGCAATGTCATCAAAATAAATAACGTTTTTTTCATTATGTTAAAAAGATATTACATTTGTTAAAACAATTTTTTTTTACATAATGTATATTATAAATATTCTTGAAATGTTTACACATAATTAGAATATTTAAAATAAAATCTTTTTAAAGAGTTTAATATGATTTGTAACACACAATAGAGGTATCATCTGTGAAAACATAAAATTGTTAAATAAAACTACAGTAAATAGTTGAAGTTTACTACATTATTGATATTACAAATTACGACAAGGTAATTGTTGCACAGAGTAAAACCTCAGCCGGCTTTTTGCATTTTCGTCTCCTAATAATTGCACCATTAGCCATATTACCGCATATCCCCTTGAATCATTTTAACCAGCTATCACATTTGAACAAACAGAAATATGTAATCTTTCCCTCTTACCTTCTTTTTCCCTTCATCCTTGTAGCACAATATCATTGAACCATTAATACAAAAAACATCACCAAACCATCAGGGCCGTATTTGCAGTTCCTGCTGCCCTAGGCACTGTCAAAGGTCGCGCTTCCCCCCTCCCCCCCCGTCGCGGCCCCGCCCCCACGTCACGGACAATCCCCCCAAGTTTCATGTAGCTTCTCCCCCCATCCTTGCAGCTTCTCCCTCCACATTTCATGTAGCACATATAAAAGGTTTGTAGTTTTGTCCAACCACACTGCAGAGACATACTGAAAGGATGTTTACATTATGAGCCCCAATGGGGAGAGTGTTGATGATGTATGTAAAGTGCTGGGGAGTTCATAGTTTACTATAAATGCAAAAAATATTATTCTTATATTATGTCACAACACCAGGATCTGAGGATCTTCTATTTCGAGGTCAGGGGCTCTCTGATGTGATGTCGCTGCCTATTTCGCGGTCTTCCACTTATTACACTGCAGTGCGGTGGACAGGACAAGAGGGCATTAACTGGTTAATAACAAAAAGTATGGTGTGTACTAACTGAGCCATAAACCTCCCCATTCCATGTCCAGCAGACATTGTAGGATTACTATATGGATTTTATTATTAGGGTATGGACACAGTGATGTGAAACTTTGAATGAGGGCAATTCATGATTTTATCGCATTGCAGTCGGACCAATGTTAATCAATGTCATTGGCGAGTGTCGGACGCTTTTTTCTCATCCAGATTTTGGATGAGAAAAAAGTCCCCACAGCCCCCACAGTGAATTCCTCCATACGCACAGTATGATGACCCTACTGTAAGCCCCCCAACTACACTGGTACAGTATGATCTCCAACTGTGACCCCCATACAGCCCTCCTTGCAGTGTAATGGACCTACATACAGTACAATGGCCCCTACACCTCTTCACACTGTATAATGGCCCCCAACACAACCCTCAAACAGCCCTGCATAAAGTATAAAGGCTGCTCACACCCCTCCAAGTATTATCATGCCCCCCACAGAGCTCTCTACCTAGTACACACGCAGATCTGCTCCGCACGACCCGTACACACGCAGCTCTGCTTTGTATGACCAATACACACGCAGCTCTGCTCCATACACCTAGTACACTGCCAGCTCCACTCCGTACACCTCGTACACTCTCAGCTCTGCTATGTACACCTCGTACACATGCGGCTCAGCTCTGTACACCTTGTACACAAGCGGCTCTACTCCGTACACCTCGTACACTCTCAGCTCTGCTCTGTACACCTCGTACACACACGGTTCAGCTCTGTACACCTTGTACACATGCGGCTCAGCTCTGTACAACTCGTACACTCTCAGCTCTGCTCTGTACACCTCGTACACACAAGGCTCAGCTCTGCACACCTCGTACACATGCGGCCAGGGCTGCCACTAGGAATTTCGGGGCCCCTTACTGCCAAAATTTTGGGGCCCCCCTGAGACTCCGCCTCCACCCATGCTCCGCCTCCACCCATGCTCCGCCTCCACCCAAACATACATGATACTTATAGTGAAAAATTGGAACACCACCAAAAATCACCTCAATTTATGTACAAAGCTTTCCCAACCAGTAATCCAGATGGTTCCTTACAATAAAGTAAAAAAAAGGAAAAACAGCACAAAAAAATAGAAAAAAGTGGACTTTATTGCCCAATGCGTGGCCACGCCATTGGGCAATAAAGTCCACTTCTTTCTATATTTTTGTGCTGTTTTTCTTTTTTTACACTCTCTCTCTTTATTATATATTACACACTTGAGACTCCTGTGGGCTGAATATACAATAGCTGTATACACAATAGAGAATACACAATATAGAGACGGCTGCGGGACAAATGCACAATGGAGACTGCTTTGAGACGTATGCACATTAAATGCTGCTGAGGGATGTATGCACATTAGTGACTGCTGCAGGATGTATACACATTGGAGACTGTGCACAGCCTGAAGGCAGTCAGCAGACTCACTTTCTCTCACCGTCTGACTCTGTCTAACTAAGTTACTCCTGTTCCCACCCCTCCCTACTCCTCACTACAACTAAGCCCTCCCTCCAAGCAGTGTACACGCACACATGCACACCTAGCCAGGTACACACACGCACACCCACCAGTCACACACACACATGCACACCTAGCCAGTTACACACACACACACACACACACAGCCAGGCACACACAGCACACCAGCAGGCACAGACATACACACCCGGCCACGCATGCACACACATGCACACCCGGCCACGCACGCACACACATGCACACCCAGCCAGGCATGAACACACATGCACACCCAGCCAGGCACACACACACACATGCACACTCAGCCAGGCACACACACAAATGCACACTCAGCCACTCACACACACACATGCACACCCAGCCAGGGACATATGGGCTAGATATGCATGGAGGACTTACAGGCGGGGACTCAGACTTGTGCCCTCCTATTTAACCTGCTTCTCCCCTCTTGTGCCCCCCCCATTTACCCTGCTTCTCATGTCTTGTAGCCCCCCATTTTCCTTGTTTCTCCCCTCATGTGCCCCCCATTCTACCTGTTTCTCCCCTCTTGTGGCCCCCATTCACCCTGCTTTTCCCTGACGATTGTCGTGTGATTTGTTGCAGCCAGAGATATCTAGCAGTGGTTCTAATAGAGAATACAGGAACACTTGGCAGAATGAGTACTCCTGTATATAAGAGAATCAAGGAAGATCGCTGCTGGCCAAGCAATTAGACAGCTATCTGTAATACTTTAGGGACTTTAGTAAATTAATTGTTTGGCTGACATTCAGCTATATTTTTAGTCCAGCTCCCTTACCCTATAATAATTTAGGGTCAAGTCTGTTAAGTTAAAGATTACAACATCCACATGACTACATCACCAGAACCTCTGACAATACAATAACACATCACTATAACCTCCATCAGTACATCATCAGAACCACTATCAATACAATAACACATCACTAGAACCACTGTCAGTATATCACCAGAACCACTGTCAATACAGTAACACCTCACCAGAACCCGTGTCAGTATATCACCAGAACTACTGTCAATACAGTAATACATCACCAGAACCACCGTCAGTACATCACGAGAACAGTATATCCCCTATATTAAAGGGAACCTGTCACCCTCTTTGGGTGTTCTAAACTGTGCCCACCAGCTGTATCAAGAAGTAGTTGGGGTTCCTGTAACCCCTCTATATGCCCAGACGTCCCCCTGCATAGCTCAGAAATAAAATTTTATTCTCTCTCACGCTGTATGGTAAGGAGTCCTGAAAAGGTATGGGTGGGCTAGCTCTATGTGGTCCTCGCCGCCCCCTGCTTGGAATGCCCGCCCCACTCTTTTGAAACTGCTGTGCAGCCTCCATTCTCGTCTCCCCCCATTTTCCACAGTGCAGCCCCCATGTCTTCCTCTGAAGCCCCCCATGTCTTCCTCTGCAGCTCCCCCATGTCTTCCTCTGCAGCTCCCCCATGTCTTCCTCTGCAGCCCCCCATGTCTTCCTCTGCAGCCCCACATGTCTTCCTCTGTAGCCCCCCATTTCTTCCTCTGTAGTCCCCCATGTCTTCCTCTGCAGCTCCCCCATGTCTTCCTCTGCAGCTCCCCCATGTCTTCCTCTGTAGCCCCACATGTCTTCCTCTGCAGCCCCCCCATGTCTTCCCCTGTAGCCCCCCATGTCTTCCTCTGTAGCCCCCCATGTCTTCCTCTGCAGCCCCCCATGTCTTCCTCTGCAGTTCCCCCACGTCTTCCTCTGCAGCTCTCTCATGTGTTCCTCTGTAGCGCCCCATGTCTTCCTCTGAAGCCCCCCATGTCTTCCTCTGCAGCACCCACATGTCTTCCTCTGCAGCTCCCCCATGTCTTCCTCTGCAGCTCCCCATATCTTCCTCTGTAGCCCCCCATGTCTTCCTCTGCAGCTCCCCCATGTCTTCCTCTGCAGCCCCCCCATGTCTTCCTCTGCAGCCCCCCCATGTCTTCCCTCTGAAGCCCCCCATGTCTTCCTCTGTAGCCCCCCATTTCTTCCTCTGTAGCCCCCCATGTCTTCCTCTGCAGCTCCCCCATGTCTTCCTCTGCAGCTCCCCCATGTCTTCCTCTGTAGCCCCCCATGTCTTCCTCTGCAGCTCCCCATGTCTTCCTCTGTAGCCCCCCATGTCTTCCTCTGCAGCCCCCCATGTCTTCCTCTGTAGCCCCCCATGTCTTCCGCTGCAGCTCCCCCATGTCTTCCTCTGCAGTCCCCCATGTCTTCCTCTGCAGCCCCCATGTCTTCCTCTGCAGTCCCATGTCTTAGCCTATGCCTCCCCATGTCTTCCTCTGCAGCCCCCCATGTCTTCCTCTGCAGCCCCCACATGTCTTCCTCTGTAGCTCCCATGTCTTCCTCTGTAGCCCCCCATGTCTTCCTCTGCAGCTCCCCCATGTCTTCCTCTGCAGCTCCCCCATGTCTTCCTCTGCAGCCCCCCATGTCTTCCTCTGCAGCCCCCCCATGTCTTCCTATGCAGCTCCCCCATGTCTTCCTCTGTAGCCCCCCATGTCTTCCTCTGCAGCCCCCCCATGTCTTCCTCTGCAGCCCCCACATGTCTTCCTCTGTAGCCCCCCATGTCTTCCTCTGCAGACCCCACATGTCTTACTCTGTAGCCCCCCATGTCTTCCTCTGTAGCCCCCCATGTCTTCCTCTGCAGCCCCCATTTCATGCTCTGCAGCTTCTCATATTCGGCTGACACAGCGACTCACCTGCATCAGCTTCTCCTCTGTGCGACGTTCTGCAAAGACGGCGGCAGAGTGAGAAACCTCGTGACGCCGGCATGACCCCCTGCACTGAACCCGGAAGTGCGGCAGCGCTGTGACACTTGGAAAAGTGCCGGAACCGCCGCTGCACTGACCCCAGCCCCTCCCAGCCCCCACTGTGTCAGGTGAGTGCGGCAGCACCGCGTCGGCAGGCAGCCGCTCTCCCCGACTCCTGAGCTACCGCCAGGCATGATTATTTCACTTTTAGGGCATATGGGTGCGGCGGCGGTGATTCCTCACGGGAGAGGGGGGGCCCGCCGCCCATGCAGCAAAACAAGGGGGGGGCCCGCTCCAAACGGCCACGCCCCCTGCCAGCATACCCGGGCCCCCCTGCGCCTGTTTAAATGGACACGCCCCCTCTAAAAACTGCCGGGCCCCTTACTCCAGTAAGGCCGGTAAGGCCTTAACGGCGGCCCTGCATGCGGCTCTGCTCCGTACACCTCGTACACAAGTGGCTCTGATCCGTACACCTCGTACACTCTCAGTTCTGCTCTGTACACCTCGTACACACACGGCTCAGCTCTGTACGCTTCGTACACATGCGGCTCAGCTCCATACACCTCGTACACACGCGGCTCAGCTCCGTACACCTTGTACACAAGTGGCTCCACTCTGTATACCTCGTACACTCTCAGCTCTGGTCTGTACACCTCGTACACACACGACTCAGCTCTGTACACCTCATACACATGCGGCTCAGCTCCATACACCTCGAACACACGCGGCTCAGCTCCGTATACCTCGTACACACATGGCTCCACTCCGTACACCTCGTACACACTCGGCTCTGCTCCGTACACCTCGTACACACGCGGCTCAGCTCTGTACACACGCGGCTCCGCTCCGTACACCTTGCATACACACGACTAAGCTCCGTACACCTCGTACACACGTGGCTCCGCTCTGTACACATCGTTCACATGCGGCTCCGCTCTGTACACCTCGTATACACGCAAATCTGCTCCGTACACCTCGTACACACGCGGCTCCGCTCCGTACACCTTGTACACACATGGGTCCGCTCTGCACACATCGTTCACATGCAGCTCCGCTCTGTACACATCGTTCACATGCGGCTTCGCTCTGTACACATTGTACACACGAGGCTCTGCTCTGTACACATCGTTCACATGCGGCTCTGCTCTGTACACATCGTACACACGAGGCTCTGCTCTGTACACATCATTCACATGCGGCTCCGCTCTGTACACCTCGTACACATGTGGGGCCGCTCCGTACACGTCGTACACATGCGGCTCAGCTCCGTACACCTCGTACACATGCGACTCTGCTCCGTACACCTCATACACATGCGGCTCAGCTCTGTACACACGCGGCTCCGCTCCATACACGTTGTACACACACAGCTAAGCTCCGTTCACCTCGTACACACGTGGCTCCACTCTGTACACATCGTTCACATGCGGCTCCGCTCTGTACACCTCGTACACGCGCGGCTCTTCTCCGTACACCTTGTACACACGCGGCTAAGCTCCATACACCTCGTACACACGTGGCTCCGCTCTGTACACATTGTTCACATGCGGCTCAGCTCCGTACACCTCGTACACACGTGGCTCTACTCCATACACCTCGTACACATGCGGCTCAGCTCTGTACACACGCGGCTCCGCTCCGTACACGTTGTACACACACAGCTAAGCTCCGTACACATCGTACACACGTGGCTCCGCTCTGTACACATCGTTCACATGCGGCTCCGCTCTGTACACCTCGTACACATGCGGCTCCACTCTGTACACATTGTTCACATGCGGCTCCGCTCTGTACACCTCGTACACACGTGGCTCCGCTCTGTACACATTGTACACACGCGGCTCTGCTTCGTACACCTCGTACACACATAGCTCCCCTCTGTACATATCGTACACATATCTCCGCTCCGTACACATCGTACACATGCGGCTCCGCTCCTTACACCTCGTACACACACGGCTCTGCTACATCCACACTGTAAATCCCTCCTGACCGCACACATAAACTTTAGCTCATCCATCATCATGACAACCAGCACAGCAGAGTCCTGCATACACTGAGGAGCTGATCATGTGACCCCTGACTCCTCCCCTCATGTGACATCATCACAGGTACTGTAAGCACACCGCAGTGTGCCTCTGTCCTTGCAAAAGTTAACCCATCTCATGCCAAACACATTTAACCCTTCTTCTGCCTCTCATCCCATTCCCACACTATGTAACCCACTATCTGTCAGCCGTGTCCTCAGCTGACAGCCCCCTGCAGACTTGAGCCCACCTATAAGGTAACAGTACATGATGTCAGGGAGCAGTGATATGAATGAGCCCCCACCCCCTCTCCACCTGAGTGCTCAGCCCAGCGGTGCCCAATAGAAAAGAAAAAAATGTGTTGCGCCACCTGTGGACTTATCCTGCTATTATAAGGTTGCACTTAGGGATCAACTAACCTTTTATGGTTGTGCCAGTTCCGCACAATCAAAATGTGGGCGTGTGTTAAGGCTCAGGCTGCCAGCCTCGGACCTGTATCTCTTCCGTGTCCTAGATCCTCTCAGCTTCAGATCATGTGCCGATCAAGTGCTTACTCCAAGGCCAGGCCGGACGGCGTCAATCAAGTCCTTTCCCTCTGCAGCTCTGTTAGACCAATTTCCCCGAAGGGAGATGTATACGAGTAGAAATTGTTTAAGCGGTCCTTCGGTAGAGCGCTGAGATTACACGAACACAATTATCTCCAATCTCTATCTTTATTCTTTAAAAGATGATGCTCCAAACTCCAACCCACAACATGTTTCGACGTGGCAAACACGTCTTCCTCAAGCGGATACAGAGCCATTACAAGCAATTCATTATATACTGCTTCCTACCAATCATCAATCAGTGCAGCCCACCTGATGCTGAGGGGTGGGAAAACACAATCTAAAAACAAAGAAATATATATAATAATATGATAAAACTAACACTTATAAAATATATTAACCTGTTAACGACAGCCTTACGTCTCTAGACGTCGGCTGTCGTTACCCCCGTGTTTGGAGTGAGCTCCGGCGTGGAGCTCACTCCAAACCTCCCACATCTCAGCTGATCTCACTAGCTGAGATGTGGGAGAAACAGCAACAATCGGTCCCGCCACCGATCGGCGCTGTTTAACCCCTTAGATCCCGCCATCAATCTCTGAAAGCGGGATCTAAGGGAGCCGGAGCGTGCAGCGTGCGCTTACCGGGCTCCAGGGGAGATCTCGCGATAGTATCGCGGGATCTCCCGTGCTTATGTGACAGGCCAGGGTCCTGGCTTGACCCTGGAACCTGTCACTGAGCATTTCCTGCTTGTGGTTGGCAGAGGCTGCCAACCACAACAGGTCGCGATTCTGACACATACAGAGGAGCTGCAGCTCCTCTGTATGTGTCAGAAGCGATCGGACTGTGCATCTGCATGCCTCTCACAGGGGCTGTGTAAAATTAAGAATTAATAAACAAATAAAGTTTTTACAAAGTTGAAAAAAAAACAAAAAACATAAAAGTTCAAATCACCCCCCTTTTCTCCCATCCACAATAAAAGTATTAAAAAATTAAATAAAATACACATATTTGGTATCGCCGCGTTCAGAATCGCCCGATCTATCAATATAAATAATCAAATAATGAGAGCCTTAAACTGCGTAGCGCAAAAAATGGTTCAAACGCCAAAATTACGTTTTTTTGGTCGCTGCAACAATGCTAAAAAATGCAATGACGGGCGATCAAAACAGCGCATCCACCCAAGTATGGTATCTTTAAAAACGTCAGCTCGAGACGCAAAAAATAAGCCGTCACCCAGCCCCAGATCCCGAAAAATGAGGACGCTACGGGTCGCAGAACATGGCGTAAAAAGTGCAATGTTTTTTTTTTTCATTATAAGGAAAAGCGAGCGGGGCACTAAGCGTTACCACTGTCAGGTCCTGGACAGTCTTCCAGTAATGGCGTATTCTCAAACGGCGGTGCACAGCCAAAGCACCAGCATTTCAACAGCAATAAAAAGAAAGGGTGGCACTCACCGGAGTAAACGGGATAATTCTTTATTCCAGAAGTTCATGGAAAGACAGGGTGCAGGGAGGGGGAACGAAGGGCCATTGGACGGACTACGACGCCGTTTCGCGACTTGTGTCGCTTCTACGGGTCCGATCATGTGGAAATGAGAGGGACATGGTGTTAAATACATATCATGTCCCGCCCACTTCCGCCAACCGGCTTCATGTTTGAAGTGGATAACTTTATCAGCAAAGTCAGTGACAATACATACATTAGTAAAACCAGAACACAAAACTAAATACAACAACCTGTAAAAAAGAGAGAATACCGATTTAGATAGACTCACAGGCACCTGGAGCTTTCCACACATGTGAACCGATTGCGGGCATCGCACGGGCTCCGGCATCCGTGTCTCGTCATGCAGGCACAATGCCTCCCCGGCGTTATCGGCGCTCGACTCCTCTCGGCTGGGTGGAGGCGTGGCGACGGCCGAGGACGAGTCCCAGAGCCAATCGTCATCGCTCTCCATCAAGCCAGACCTGAGCAGGAGAGCGCCGACCCGATAAGCCATAACTCCCTCATGATCACTATGGAGACTGGGGGACGCCGTGTATGGAATCCTCCAGCCGTAACGCTTCCTTTTATGAAGCAAAAAGTAGAAGGGCAGTATCTTTTATAGGGGATTAGAGACTGTAAAACAATAGAACCTCCAAAACAATAGAAACCGGTGCCACAACCCTGCGACGCCCACAATGCAGGATACACAGTGTACATATATATTCACTATTAAAAAACCTTGTGGTCATGAGATACAATGAGCCAGAAAACAGCAAAATAGACAGATTAGACAAGTGGGCTAAGTATATGCGGATATAGCATACAGATTATCAAATGACATTAGATCATGCAACCCACGCTTGGCGGGCATATAGCCCACTGTGTGATCAAATATAGGCCTGAAGGACAGTGGTGAGTCAGCATGAGGGTAAAGATGGAAGATGTACCAGTAGGATTTGGAAGACACTAGGTCAAGAACACAAACCTATAATGAAAAAGAGGGTTAAATCAAGAACCACAGGTTATAGAAAGACAGCAAGATCCAATTTCTCATTAAGACCCAATGCTCCCTGAGCATCAGTATTCAGAATCCATCTTGCCTCTTCTCTCAACAAACGTTTATGAGTATTACCCCCTCTCTCGTTTGTGGTGACTTTTTGGACGCAGGCGAAGCGCAACAGTTCGGGGTTGCCCCCATGCGCACTCTGCATGTGTTCAATCAGCCTTGGTGACCCTTTTCTAGACAAGATAGAGTTGTAATGTTCCCGGAACCGATGAAACAGGGGCCGTATTGTTTTCCCAACATAGAACCTGTTACACGGACAGAAGACCACATAAACGACCCAACTGCTCCTGCAATTAAGAAAGGAGGGAACCATGTGATCTATGCCTCCAATCCTCACTCGTGGCCCGGTTTGGTAATATTTACACCAGTTACAATGGAGACACTTGAAGTTACCCTTCACCGGAGTAGAAGAAAGCCAGGTACTTTTAGAAGGAGGAACTGTTAAACGTTTTTTAACCAACACGTCGCCTAGATTCTTGCAACGCCTGTAGGTCACTACAGAACTTGGGGTGCCCTCTTTAGTCAATTCCCTGTCTGCCGCAACTACGTGCCAATGACGTTTGATAGCAGCAGAAATGGTCTTGAACATCGGACCGTGCCGAAAACTAAAGTAGAATTTTTTACCTTGCACTCTAGACGTGGCCGGAATTTCCTCCTTTCTCTATACCCTAGAAGTGGCTGCTCTACTCCTTGCCTGTTTCAGAACTTGTTCTGGATAACCTCTATGTAGCAACTTTTGTTCCAAAACATCTGCTTGCGCCTGCCATCCTGCCTCCGTATTGTTAATCCTGAAAAACCTCAAAAACTGACTATAGGGCAGGCCATCCTTCGTATGTAGTGGGTGTGCGCTTTTGTAGTGAAGTATGGAGTTGGTCGCGGTCTCTTTTATATGTACTGATCTTACCAGAGACCCTTGAACGATTTTCAATTTCACATCTAAAAACTCCAACTCCACACCTCCAAAAACTGATGTAAAAAACATATTGAACGTATTAACCTCGTTCAAGTGAGCGATAAACTCGGAGAATATCTTCTCATTACCATCCCATACCATCAGCACATCATCCACATAACGAATATAGTGTTTAATGTGCTTCAGGTAGGGATTGGTGGATGAAAAAATATTGATCACACAGTGGGCTATATGCCCGCCAAGTGTGGGTTGCATGATCTAATGTCATTTGATAATCTGTATGCTATATCCGCATATACTTAGCCCACTTGTCTAATCTGTCTATTTTGCTGTTTTCTAGCTCATTGTATCTCATGACCACAAGGTTTTTTAATAGTGAATATATATGTACACTGTGTATCCTGCATTGTGGGCGTCACAGGGTTGTGGCACCGGTTTCTATTGTTTTGGAGGTTCTATTGTTTTACAGTCTCTAATCCCCTATAAAAGATACTGCCCTTCTACTTTTCGCTTCATAAAAGGAAGCGTTACGGCTGGAGGATTCCATACACGGCGTCCCCCAGTCTCCATAGTGATCATGAGGGAGTTATGGCTTATCGGGTCGGCGCTCTCCTGCTCAGGTCTGGCTTGATGGAGAGCGATGACGATTGGCTCTGGGACTCGTCCTCGGCCGTCGCCATGCCTCCACCCAGCCGAGAGGAGTCGAGCGCCGATAACGCCGGGGAGGCATTGTGCCTGCATGACGAGACACGGATGCCGGAGCCCGTGCGATGCCCGCAATCGGTTCACATGTGTGGAAAGCTCCAGGTGCCTGTGAGTCTATCTAAATCGGTATTCTCTCTTTTTTACAGGTTGTTGTATTTAGTTTTGTGTTCTGGTTTTACTAATGTATGTATTGTCACTGACTTTGCTGATAAAGTTATCCACTTCAAACATGAAGCCGGTTGGCGGAAGTGGGCGGGACATGATATGTATTTAACACCATGTCCCTCTCATTTCCACATGATCGGACCCGTAGAAGCGACACAAGTCGCGAAACGGCATCGTAGTCCGTCCAATGGCCCTTCGTGCCCCCTCCCTGCACCCTGTCTTTCCATGAACTTCTGGAATAAAGAATTATCCCGTTTACTCCAGTGAGTGCCGCCCTTTTTTTTTTTTCATGCTTTTGAATTTTTTTCCACCACCTAGATACCAATAAAGGTATACATGTTTGGTATCTACAAACTCGTACTGACCCGAGGCATCGCACCGTCACGTCGGTTTTACCATATAGTGAACACGGTGACTAAAAAATCCAAAAAACAAACATGTAATTGCACTTTTTTTGCAATTTCACTGCACTTGGAATTTTTTTGCAATTTCCCTGTACATTATATGGTAAAACAAATTATTGCATCTGAAAGTACAACTCGTCCCGCAAAAAACAAGCCATCATATGTCTATATTGACGGAAAAATAAAAACGTTATGGCTCTTGGAAGCCGAGGAGCGAAAAAACGAAAATGAAAATGACAAATTTCTTCGTCATTAAGGGGTTAAAATTATAAAATAGAAAAAGCATAAATGCACATATTATATTCTATGGGATACTATAGATTTTGATGATTATCTTTGTTAATCACCCTATTGGTTACTATATATTTGAATATTCATCTGAAATTGTTTCTGATTATTCTCACCACTATTGATCAATGTTCCCATGGTATTGATCAATAGTGGTGAGAATAATCAGAAACAATTTCAGATGAATATTCAAATATATAGAAACCAATAGGGTGATTAACAAAGATAATCATCAAAATCTATAGTATCCCATAGAATATAATATGTGCATTTATGCTTATTCTATTTTATAATTTTAATATATTTTATAAGTGTTAGTTTTATTATATTATTATATATTTCTTTGTTTTTAGATTGTGTTTTCCCACCCCTCAGCATCAGGTGGGCTGCACTGATTGCTGATTGGTAGGAAGCAGTATATAATGAATTGTTTGTAATGGCTCCGTATCCGCTTGAGGAAGACGTGTTTGCCACGTCAAAACATGTTGTGGGTTGGAGTTTGGAGCATCATCTTTTAAAGAATAAAGATAGAGATTGGAGATAATTGCGTTCGTGTAATCTCAGCGCTCTACCGAAGGACCACTTAAACAATTTCTACTCAACGGTGCCCAATGTCTGTGCAGCAGACAGCAATAATGATTGCATCCCTTGATCCCCGCACTAGTCCTCCTCCTCGTCCCTTCAGCGCCCGCCGGATAGCAGCAGCAGGCTGAGGTGGGTGGGTGGGAGCAATGGCGGGTCTGATGGGGGGCGGTGCAAAACACCTCGACACAGCTGGTGCCCGAAAAAAAAAAAAAGTAAATAAAAAACGCTCAGGTGCCGCCCCCTGAATGCTGCCGCCCTAGGCACGTGCCTACAAGTGCCTAAGGGCAAATACGGCCCTACGTACCATGAGTATGATTGTAAGTAACGACCTGTCTGTAATGTCCCCTACATTTTAAAAAACAGTCAATGATTTTGGCAATCAAATCTGATCCGCTATGTCTATGACAAATATCTTCTTGACTAGTGATGGGCTAATCGCCCGATAATCAGATTTTGCCGTTTTGCAAGAATTTTTGTAAAAGTTCGAGCTTGGGGCCGTGGATGAGGCAAACTTGTGTCTGAACCACATAGCTTTGAATTTAGTGACGTGGGATGTAGACTGTTAGGGAGGCAGGGATGTAAAATATCCAAAATTTAAAAAAAAAAATATTATAATCGAACTTGCTTTTCCAGCGACGCTTCCTCCCGTCTTCTATAGTGGCCACTTCGACTTAAGCAGCCGCTCATTAGCTTCAGTGAATATTCACTGCTATGTCAGTGTTCCGATTATTTATGCAGTATTTCGGCTGTGATGGCAGGGTTCAACAGCAGTAATTGCCCGACCAATGACCTCAGGTGAGCCTTCACTGTCACAGTCAGTTTCAGTCTGCTCTCGCTCTGCATAGATGTGTGTCATCTATGCAGAGCGATCTAGCATTGCTGACATTGCTTTTCGTTTGTACAACGGCTGACTGAAAATTCAATTTTTTTTAAAATGATGTAGTCTATAAGGCCCCTTTCACATCAGGGTTTTGCACTGATAAAAAAACCGCAACTGCCGCGATTACCGATCACACTTGCAGCAAGCCCCATACAATGTCTATGGGGCTTGCAGTAAGTGCGGCAGGTGCGGTGTCGGCACTTGCACATGTGCGGCCGCGAAAAAAAACGCGGTATGCTGCGGTTTTTTCACGGCCGCACCTGCCGCAAGTGCTGAAAGCGCACCTGCCGCACACTTACCGCAAGCCTTATAGACATTGTATGGGGCTTGCCGCAAGTGTGCTGTGATTGCGGCCATTACACGGTAATCGCGGCAGTTGCAGTTTTTTTACCGCAACTGTCGAAATCAGCATTTACCGCTGATGTGAAAGCAGCAATACAGTGTTTTTTTTTATCATTTAAATCTAAAAAAAATATTTTCAGCTTGTTCTGTGACCGCGGGTGAAACCTGCTGTCACAGCAGTAATACTGCAGTTAAAAGCCGAGCAGCGGCTGGAACAAGACGAGCATCGGCAAAGCAGTGAATAATCACTTACCTTAATAAGCGGCATCGGAAGTAGAATCGTCCACGAATAAAGCATGACGCGTCGTTGCAAAGATAGGTATGATAGTTTTTTATTTTCTTTTTTTACAGCCCCTGTTCCCAAACTTGCCTGAACTGTATTACAGGTTTCCCATGGAAACCCTTGTTCGGGACATTGTCACATAATATTATGTTTTTGGTATGGATCTAAAATATAAGATTTAGGGTTACCTGATACCTTTTCTTCTCACTATATAATCAAGTTTACGCATGAAACATTGTGCTGTATTAGCATTCTTATAGTGTGTAATGATGTAAGTAATGCAAAATTGTAATGAGCTGTACTCCATAGTGATCCTTCTAGATCTCAATGCTGCAATCAATACTATTGGTCAACATCTACTTCTCAATATGCTCTACTATATTGGGCGGAAGAACAACGTGCTCTCTTGGTTGTTGTACCTACTCTCTCTCTGATCCCACACTGTATCTTTTGCCGTCTTAACTTAGTCTCATCTTCCCTTGATGGCTGTGGATCATCAGGGTTCTGGTGTAGATCACCTTATCCTTTGTTTTGTACACTGGCCCAATTTTATAAACCAGGCCAAGAATTTGTTATTAATAATATCCCAATGCTTCCGACACCCAGTTATATATCTGTTGTTGTGACATTGCAACTAGAGATGAGCAAGTATGCTTGTCACTACTCGGTACTCGCACAAATATCACGGTACTCGGGCTACTCGGCGAGTACCGAGTAATCTCGCGATACTCTTGCTGTGCTCGGGGTCCACCTCCCTGCATGTTGGCGCTCTTTTCAGAGCCAGCCCGCATGCAGGGATTGGCTGACAGACACTGTAATGCCACAGCCACAGTGATTGGCTGGCCGCACAGCGTCATCAGGTCTTTATAAGGCCTGACTGCGCTGTGCTCGTCACTCTGCGCCATTAGACAGTCAGTGTAGGGAGAGCTGCTGCTGATTGAGGGACAGATTTGTGGCCTTTCAGCTAGTGTAGGCACAGGGCTGCCAGTCTATTTACCACAACAGTCCTTCTGAGGGCTACTAGAGCAGTATACAGGGAGGCAGGGTATCTACCAAACTTTGCTGTGCCAGTATACCAGCCTGCATCGCATCTGGGGCTGGTTTCCAGGCTCATCCATCCCAAAAACCATGCTTTTAGGGATTTATTTAGCTCACTATAGGCAGGAGTAGGTTTTAGCTCAAATTAGGGTACACCAAAAGCCTTGTGCTAAAAACCAACTCTTCTCTGCACTAATTTAGCATCTAATTGCTGCTACTGTAGGTTGCAGCATTAATTAGGGTACACCAAAAGCCTTGTGCTAAAAAACAACTCTTCTCTGTACTAATTTAGCATCTAATTGCTGCTACTGTAGGTTGCAGTGTTAATTAGGGTACAACAAAAGCCTTGTGCTAAAAAACAACTCTTCTCTGCACTAATTTAGCATCTAATTGCTGCTACTGTAGGTTGCAGCGTTAATTAGGGTACACCAAAAACCTTGTGCTAAAAAACAACTCTCCTCTGCACTAATTTAGCATCTAATTGCTGCTACTGTAGGTTGCAGCGTTAATTAGGGTACACCAAAAGCCTCGTGCTAAAAACCTACTCTTGTCTACACTAAATTTGCATCTCAGTGCTGCTACAGTCTGTTGCAGCATAAATTAGGATACGCCAAAAGACACGCTATTGTAGTCAGCATTTGTGTTTGACTAGTCCACCTGCAGGGCCTTAATTTCAAAACTTAGGGTCGTGCTAAAAACATACTCTTGTCTGCACTAAATTTGCATCTAAGTGCTGCTCCTCTAGATTGCAGCATTAATTAGGGTACACCAAAAGCCTTGTGCTAAAAACATACTCTTGTCTGCACTAAATTTGCATCTCAGTGCTGCTACTGTCTGTTGCAGCGTAAATTAGGATACGCCAAAAGACACGCTATTGTAGTCAGCATTTGTGTTTGACTAGTCCACCTGCAGGGCCTTAATTTCAAAACTTAGGGTCGTGCTAAAAACATACTCTTGTCTGCACTAAATTTGCATCTAAGTGCTGCTCCTCTAGGTTGCAGCATTAATTAGGCTACACCAAAAGCCTTCTGCTAAAAACATACTCTTGTCTGCACTAAATTTGCATCTCAGTGCTGCTACTGTCTGTTGCAGCGTAAATTAGGATACACCAAAAGACACGCTATTGTAGTCAGCGTTTGTGTCTGACTAGTCCACCTGCAGGGCCTTAATTTCAAAACTTAGGGTCGTGCTAAAAACATACTCTTGTCTGCACTAAATTTGCATCTAAGTGCTGCTCCTCTAGGTTGCAGCATTAATTAGGGTACACCAAAAGCCTTGTGCTAAAAACATACTCTTGTCTGCACTAAATTTGCATCTCAGTGCTGCTACTGTCTGTTGCAGCGTAAATTAGGATACACCAAAAGACACGCTATTGTAGTCAGCGTGTGTGTATGACTAGTCCACCTGCAGGGCCTTAATTTCAAAATTTAGGGTCGTGCTAAAAACAAACTCTTGTCTGCACTAAATTTGCATCTAAGTGCTGCTCCTCTAGGTTGCAGCGTTAATTAAGGTACACCAAAAGCATTGTGCTAAAAACATATTCTTGTCTGCACTAAATTTGCATCTAAGTGCTGCTACTGTCTGTTGCAGCGTAAATTAGGATACACCAAAAGACACGCTATTGTAGTCAGCGTGTGTGTATGACTAGTCCACCTGCAGGGCCTTAATTTCAAAATTTAGGGTCGTGCTAAAAACAAACTCTTGTCTGCACTAAATTTGCATCTAAGTGCTGCTCCTCTAGGTTGCAGCGTTAATTAAGGTACACCAAAAGCATTGTGCTAAAAAACATATTCTTGTCTGCACTAAATTTGCATCTAAGTGCTGCTACTGTCTGTTGCAGCGTAAATTAGGATACACCAAAAGACACGCTATTGTAGTCAGCGTGTGTGTATGACTAGTCCACCTGCAGGGCCTTAATTTCAAAATTTAGGGTCGTGCTAAAAACATATTCTTGTCTGCACTAAATTTGCATCTAAGTGCTGCTCCTCTAGGTTGCAGCGTTAATTAAGGTACACCAAAAGCATTGTGCTAAAAACATATTCTTGTCTGCACTAAATTTGCATCTAAGTGCTGCTACTGTCTGTTGAAGCGTAAATTAGGATACACCAAAAGACACGCTATTGTAGTCAGCGTGTGTGTATGACTAGTCCACCTGCAGGGCCTTAATTTCAAAACTTAGGGTCGTGCTAAAAACATACTCTTGTCTGCACTAAATTTGCATCTAAGTGCTGCTCCTCTAGGTTGCAGCATTAATTAGTGTACACCAAAAGCCTTGTGCTAAAAACATACTCTTGTCTGCACTAAATTTGCATCTCAGTGCTGCTACTGTCTGTTGCAGCGTAAATTAGGATACGCCAAAATACACGCTATTGTAGTCAGCGTTTGTGTCTGACTAGTCCACCTGCAGGGCCTTAATTTCAAAACTTAGGGTCTTGCTAAAAACATACTCTTGTCTGCATTAAATTTGAATCTTAAGTGCTGCTACTGTCTGTTGCAGCGTAAATTAGGATACGCCAAAAGACACGCTATTGTAGTCAACGTTTGTGTCTGACTAGTCTACCTGCAGGGCCTTAATTTCAAAACTTAGGGTCTTGCTAAAAACATACTCTTGTCTGCACTAAATTTGAATCTTAAGTGCTGCTACTGTCTGTTGCAGCGTAAATTAGGATACGCCAAAAGACACGCTATTGTAGTCAGCGTTTGTGTCTGACTAGTCCACCTGCAGGGCCTTAATTTCAATACTTAGGGTCTTGCTAAATACCTACTCTTGTCTGCACTAAATTTGCATCTCAGTGCTGCTACTGTCTGTTGCAGCGTAAATTAGGGTACACCAAAAGCCTTGTGCTGAATACTTACTCTTGTCTGCACTAATTTAGCTGTATACATTGAGCAACACATTGAAAATACGCAAGTCCGGTGGCAAGGGACAAGGAACTGGACGTGATGGTGGTACAGGGAGAGGACGAGCCCGTGTGCAAGCTCAAATTGTGCCACAACAAACGCCCACATCATCTCCCTCAACTTTTTTGTCACAATTTCTAGGTGAAGAGCTGTTCAGTTTTCCATTCGCAGAATCTGGCCTCTCGGCAGCTCCAGTTGAAGTAAGTAATGAGGAGATCGTATGTACCGATGCCCAAATATTTGAGCAGCCACGGTCTCACGAAGGCAACAGTGGGAACGTGTCTCAACAAGAGGTGGACGATGATGAGACACAATTGCCACAAGGTCAGGAGGAGAACCAGGGTGCTGAAGTGGAAGACGACGTGGTGGATGATCCAGTAACTGACCCAACCTGGCAGGAGGACATGCAGAGCGAGGACAGCAGTGCACAGGGGGAGTTAGGAGTAGCATCACAACAGGCCGGGAGAAGCAGGGTGGTGTCCGCAGGCAGAAGGCAGGTAACTGTTCCCCGGAACAACAACACAAGTGATGTTGCCAGGTGTCTGCAGATAATTCAAAAAAGGCCATTTGCAACACCTGCCATGCCACCATCAGCAGGGGTAGCAGGGGTAGCAAAACTAGCAGCCTGACCACCACCAGCATGATCAGGCACATGGCAGCAAAGCACCCGACTTTGTGGGATGTACAGCAGAGTCCAGGAGCATTATCTGCGGGTGACGCCGCTGCGTCTTCCACTGTTGTGTGTCCAGCCAATCCCCTGTCCATACTGCAGGCGAAGATGCCTCCTGTCCTTCCCCTGTACAGAAGGAGCACCATCCTCAGCCACGTCCTTGTCCCAGCGCAGTGTTCAGTTATCCTTACCCCAAACTTTGGAACGCAGGCGCAAATAAGCTGCCAACGCCCCACATGCCACAGTTCTAAATGCACACATTTCACGCCTGCTTGCGCTGGAAATGTTGACTTTTAGGCTGGTGGAGATGGAAGCATTCCGCAACGTGATGTCGGCGGCTGTCCCACGTTACTCGGTCCCTAGCCGACACTATTTTTCCCGGTGTGCCGTCCCCACATTACATAAGCACGTGTCCTAAAACATCATACATGCCCTTAACAACACAGTTTCAGGCAAAGTCCACCTAACCACGGACACGTGGACAAGAGCTTGCAGGCAGGGCCGGTACATCTCTCTGATGGCACACTGGGTTAATATTGTGGAAGCCGGAACCCAGTCTTACCTTGGGACGGAACACGTCCTTCCGACACCGAGGATTGCAGGCCCTAACTCTGTCAGGGTTTCACATCTCTGGCACGTCATGCTCCTCAGCCTCCTCCTCCTCCTCCACTTCACCCTCCACAACAGTCCCAAGCTGGAAGCACTGCAGTACTGTCTCGGCTAAGCGGCAACAGGCTGTGCTGAAGATAATATGCATAGGCGACAAACCCCACAACGCTGAAGAGTTGTGGACAGCTCTGAAACAGCAGGCAGATCACTGGCTCACACCGCTGAACCTACAGCCAGGCATGGTCGTGTGTGACAATGGCCGCAACCTTGTGGCGGCTCTGAGGCGAGGCGAGCTGACACATGTTCCATGCGTGGCCCATGTGCTCAACCTCGTGGTTCAGCAGTTTATTAAATCGTACCCGGAGCTGTCTGATCTGCTCATCAAAGTACGCCGCCTGTGTGCCCATTTCAGAAAGTCACCTACTGCTTCTGCCAGCCTTGCCGGCTTTCAGCGGCGTTTCCAGCTTCCAGCTCACAGACTGGTGTGTGATGTCCCCATGCATTGGAATTCCACACTGCACATGTTGGTCAGGATTTGTGAGCAGAAGAGGGCAGTTGTTGAGTGCCAGCATCAACTAGGCCGTCGGTATACGGTTAAAACTCCACACATAAGACCTCAGGAGTGGACATGGATGTCCGACATATGTACCGTCCTCCAAAACTTTGAGGACTCCACCAAGATAGTGAGCGGTGATAACGCCATCATTAGCGTCACCATCCCGTTTCTCTGTCTTCTAAAACGCTCTCTGCTCAAAATCAAAGACGATGCATTGCAGGTGGAGCAGGATGAGTTGCAGCAAGAAAAAGTACTGGGTGATTACACACAGCCCAGCCTCATCTCATCCCAACGTGCATTGGAGGACTATGACGAGGAGGAGGAGGATGAAGAAATGGGGCTACTTTCATTTGGAATTGACGGAAATACCTGCACAACAGTCAGACCGTCGGTTGAGCGGGAATGGCCAGAGGACAGGGGAGAGGAGGAGGAAGAGGAGGAGGAGGATGAGGAGGAGGAGGTCAGCATGGCCAGTCATGCTGTTGGTGAGGACCCAGAAGTCTTGACTGTTAACAGTCTAGCGCACATGGCTGACTTTATGTTACGCTGCCTGTGTCGTGACCCTCGTGTTATGAAGATCTTGACAGACTCTCATTACTGGTTGGTGACACTTTTAGACCCACACTACAAAGAGAACTTTATTTCTCTTATTCCTGAAGCGGAGAGGTCTATAAAAATGCTGCAGTACCAGAAGGCCATAGTGGCGGAATTATTAAAAAATTCCCTTCTGAAAACATAGTAACATAGTAACATAGTTTTTAAGGTTGAAGGAAGACTTTAAGTCCATCTAGTTCAACCCATAGCCTAACATGTTGATCCAGAGGAAGGCAAAAAAAAAACCCATGTGGCAACACTAATCTCCACATTGGGGGAAAAAATTCCTTCCTGACTCCAGATACGGCAATCAGACTAATTCCCTGGATCAACGCCCTATCAAAGAATCTAGTATATATAACTGGTAATATTATAGTTTTCAAGAAAGGCATCCAGGCCCTTCTTAAATGTTAGTAGTGACTCACTCATTACAACATCATGTGGCAGAGAGTTCCATAGTCTCACTGCTCTTACAGTAAAGAATCCGCGTCTGTGATTATGATTAAACCTTCTTCCCTCCAGACGTAGAGGATGCCCCCTTGTCCCAGTCTCAGGCCTAAGAGTAAAGAGATCATTAGAAAGGTCTCTGTACTGCCCCCTCATATATTTATACATTATTATAAGATCACCCCTAAGCCTTCGTTTTTCCAAGCTAAATAACCCCAAGTTTAATAACCTGTCTTGGTATTGCAGACCCCTTAGTCCTCTAATAACTTTTGTCGCTCTTCTCTGGACCCGCTCTAGTTCAGCTATGTCTTTCTTATACACCGGAGACCAGAATTGTACACAGTATTCTAAGTGTGGTCGCACTAGTGACTTGTATAGAGGTAAAATTATGTTCTCCTCATGAGCATCTATGCCTCTTTTAATACATCCCATTATTTTATTTGCCTTTGCAGCAGCTGCCTGACACTGGCCACTAAATGTGAGTTTGTCCTCTACCCATACACCCAGGTCTTTTTCAGTGACAGTTTTGCCCAGTGTTTTACAATTAAGCACATAATTATACCTTTTGTTTCCTCTGCCCAAGTGCATGACTTTACATTTATCCCCATTAAAGCGCATTTGCCATTTAGCAGCCCAAGCTTCTAGTTTACATAAATCCTCCTGTAATATAAAATTGTCCTCCTCTGTATTGATTACCCTGCAGAGTTTAGTGTCATCTGCAAATATTGAGATTCTACTCTGTATGCCCCCTACAAGGTCATTAATAAATATATTAAATAGAAGCGGGCCCAACACTGACCCCTGTGGTACCCCACTGTTAACTGTGACCCATTCTGAGTGTGTTCCATTAATAACCACCCTTTGTTTCCTATCACTAAGCCAGTTCTTAACCCACTTACACATATTTTCCCCTATCCCCATTGCCCTCATTTTATGTATCAACCTTTTGTGTGGCACCGTATCAAAAGCTTTTGAAAAGTCCATATACACCACATCCACTGCATTTCCTTGGTCCAGTCCAGAACTTACTTCTTCATAGAAGCTTATTAGATTAGTTTGACAGGAACGGTCCCTCGTAAAACCATGTTGATAATGGGTCATGAGGTTATTTTTCTTCAGATACTCCAGTATAGCATCTCTTAGAAAACCCTCTAGGATTTTACCCACTGTAGAGGTTAAGCTTACTGGCCTATAATTTCCAAGTTCAGTTTTTGTCCCCTTTTTGAATATTGGCACCACATTTGCTATACGCCAGTCCTGTGGTACAGACCCTGTTATTATGGAATCTTTAAATATTAAAAATAATGGTCTATCTATGACAGTACTTAATTCCTGCAGCACTCTGGGGTGTATCCCATCTGGGCCCGGGGATTTGTCAATTTTAGTGATTTTTAGACGATGCCGTACTTCCTATTGGGTTAAGCAGGTGACGTTTAATTGAGAATTTTTGTTATCACTGATCATATTGTCTGTCATGGGATTTTCTTGTGTAAATACTGTTGAAAAAAAGTCATTTAGCATATTTGCTTTTTCCTCATCCTCATCAAAACGCTAGCGGCAGAGGTCACGATTCTGTTGACAACCAAGGTGTCCGGCACAGAGAGGCACAAGTACAATCCAGCAGAGGTAGGGGAACACTCCCAAAGATCTGGGACACTTTTCTCAGCACCCCCAGTACCACAGGTCCTGAGGTGCGGGGTAGTGTCACAAGGAATGCAAAGTTTGCAAAGGTGCTGACAGAGTACCTTGCTGATCGTACTAAAGTGCTCCTAGACTCTTCTGTGCCTTACGATTATTGGGTATCCAAGCTGGACACGTGGCAGGAATTGGCTCTCTATGCCTTGGAAGTCCTGGCGTGCCCTGCCGCTAGTGTTTTGTTAGAGCGTGTTTTTAGTGCCTAAGGTGGAATCATTACAGATACACGCACCCGCCTGTCAACTGAAAATGCTGACAGGCTGACTTTAATCAAGATGAATAAGAGGTGGATTGGTCCTGACTTCACCACACCACCACCAGATGATAGCGGAATTTAAATTTGGTGCCGGCAGATTCCCATGCACCTCCGCACACCCACACATCGGTACATACTTCATGTGTTTGGCTACTTGCTGAACTGCTCCTCCTTCTCCTCATCCGCCACCATCATATAATCAGTGTGACCATGGTCCACAAAAGCATAATTTTTGGACATCATATTTATGATGATGATGCACCTAAACGTTGTAAAGTTAGGCATTAGTTTCATGTATACCCCACATGGGTAAATGTTTTAGTCCATGCTTCCAGAATGGGCATTACAAGTACAGGAGACCGCCTCCTTTGTAATGGGAACAATTTTTAGAGGCTCTCCTCCATGTTTCATCCCAGGGGCATCGCAATGCCTCCCAAATTTTGGCTTCCCTGACTAGGGAAATAGTACAGCAGACTCACTTGCTTTAAATGGGCACATTTTTTAAAAAGGGCCTCATGCACGCCTCTATGCAGTGGCATCTTGGTGCCTCCAAACCTTTGGCTTCCCTGCCTAGGGCAATACTACAGCAGATACACTTGCTTCCAATGGCCACATTTTTTAAAAAGGCCCTCATGCACGCCTCTATCCAGGGGCATATTGGTGTCTCCAATTTATGGCTTCCCAGCCTAGGGAAATACTACAGCAGACACACTTGCTTGCAATGAGCACATTTTTTTAAAAAGCCATCATGCACGCCTCTATGCAGTGGCATCTTGGTGCCTCCAAACCTTTGGCTTCCCTGCCTAGGGCAATACTAAAGCAGATACACTTGCTTCCAATGGCCACATTTTTTAAAAAGGCCCTCATGCACGCCTCTATCCAGGGGCATATTGGTGTCTCCAATTAATGCCTTCCCTGCCTAGGGCAATAGTAAAAAAGAACCACTTGCTTCCAATGGCCACATTTTTTTAAAAAGGCCCTCATGCACGCCTCTATCTAGGGGCATTGAAGTGCCTCCCAATTTTTGGCTTCCCTGCCCTAGGGCAATGCTACAAAACACACACTTCCTTATAATGGGCACATTATTTAAAGAGGCCTTCATTTACGTCTCTTCCCAGGAACATGGGACAATTTTTAAAAAAAAAATCTTTGATATAAACCAAAAAACTAACATACACCAACTCTGTCTCACAAGTGGGTATGAGCCCTTAATATTTTTTCCATGAAAATCCGTTTTGGTTTCATTTTGTAACGTTTTCTTGACAGTCCGTAAAAGTGGCGTAATGGTCTGACAACATTGTTGACATCAGTGACCTTGGGGTCTGAAATGCTTCCAGGGGTCTTCCCCATGCTGTTCCCATGTCATTTCAGCACTGTTCTGATACTTTTGGGACATTTTTAGGCTTTTTCCATGCTGCCGGGGGTCATGTCAGAAAAATACTCGGGTCTCCTATAGGATAACATTTGGCTCGGTTCTCGGGCCGAGTACACGAGTATCTCGGGATGCTAGGCCCGAGCTTCGAGCACCCGAGCATTTTAGTACTCGCTCATCACTAATTGCAACTAGATTAATCATAAATTGAGTGGTCGGCCTGTGTGCTGTTTCTTACATCATGTCTTATATGTACCTTACAGGGATTTTCCCGTTAAATAATTTCATTTTAAAAAATAGAATTTTTATTATTAATAATTTCTACATTTGGATATGTTTAAAAATAATGTTCCTGTCTTAAGATAATCTTATAAATGTTCTCCTACTATGTACAGTTTCATTTTTATTTATGACCGTGCAAGGAACACAGTGTGAACCACGTCTCCAGGACATACAGACAGATATTACAAACATGCATACATTACAACACGTGATCACAGCTGATAATTTTTTTTTTAAAGGGTTAAAACATTTCTCTACCTGTTTGTAAAAAATGTTATACATAAAATAAAGAATTATTTTGGATCCCATGCTGTAAAGTATGTATACTCTGTTTCGTTATTTCATGAGCAGCAGCAAACCAAATGCTCCGTGAACGGTCAGAACACAAAAAGTAACAGTACATAGTATCACATTTATAAGATTTTCTCTGCACAGGAAATTTTTTTTGTAAACACATCCATTTTTTTAAATTAGTATTATTCCATGATCTATTGAGTACCGTTTACTTTTAAAACAACTTTGTTCTAAATCCCTTTTTAAAAAAAAATCCTTAAAAATTGAAATTCTCTTGCTTACTGCGTCTAGTAATGTTTATAAAACTAATGATGCAATTTACGTACGGTATGTGTTTACAACATTTCTCCTGAGTAGCACACCCAGTCTTTTTGTAAGGCCGGCTTCACATTGCGTTTTTGAGGCATCCGAGTGTATCCGTTTCCAAAACGGATCCCATGTATCCCTATGGGGCTTGGATCGCATCGGATATGTGCCTTTTGCCATCCGATTTTGGCACCATCCGATCCTGTCCGATTTAAGCACGGACACAAAATTGTAGCCTGCTGCGATTGTGTCCGAGAATGAAATCGGACAGCATCGGATCCGAGCCCCGATGACATGGGAGCCTATGGACATTGGATCCGAGTTGACCTCGGATTCGATGTCGGCTCCGCGGTCCCTGTCCTCCCTGCTCCTGTCTCCCTGCATCTTCTTCCCCTCAACTTCTCTATCCTGTCCCACGCTATTCTATGCTGTCCCCTCGCTATTCTAACCTCTTCCCTGTCTTATTCCCTGTCCTTTTCCCTATTCTATTCCCTCTGTTTGTTAAAAAAAATTAAAAAAAACCCTCTATGATGATACATTACCTTCCGGCGCCTCCAGGGACTGTCACCATCTGTGCAGAAGGGCCTGTGGTAATGTCAGAGAGTCGGGCAGCTGACGTGTCAGGATGATGACTGTCGCATGAAGCCGTCGGAAGGTCATGTATCCTCAGGGAGGATTTTTTTATTTTATACATACTGGAGGGGGAGAGGACGGGGGGAGGATAGAGGTGAGGGAGAGCAGAGATAGAAGATGGACAGATAGGGACAGACAGGGACAGATAGAGAAGAAGCAGGGACAGGCAGGGAGAACAGGATCCACATGGATTCTGCATAGAATCGGATCGCATGGCTATTTGCTATCCGATTGCAGGGATCCGTGTGGATCCATGGCTGTCCATGGAGATCCTGACAACACACGGATCCCCACGGACAGTCCAAAAACGCAATGTGAAGGTAGCTTAAGATATTTGACAGAGATATGTAATAAAACAATTAATTGCTGTTAACTCTGACAAAATTGTTACAGTGGTCCATATAAATAACATTTACGATTCTTGATGATGTATTGTATTTTGTCTAAAAGGTATCACTACTAATACATACTTCTATTTTTCTTGTTACACTGACTCATCCAACAATTAGCATTACTATTATGATTAGTAATAATAATTATCTGTCATACAGTAGAACCAGCATTGCATACTGTAGCTCTTTGTTTGAGTCTTTTAAAAGCAGAATTCTTCATGTATTTAAAAGTGGAATAGTAAGTTAATCATTATTATTGTATAAATACATAAATCCATTATGTTTTTTGAAATAACTAACACAATTAAAGGAAAAAAAATCTGATTTGGTGGACAACCATTTTTCTTCAAGTAATTGTACATTGTTGTCACATGTTTTGATACACCACCAAAAGTGGTTTATAATTCTGTCTATCCATGGTGTTATTTGTTTGCACATTTTTTGGTGGCTGGCTTGTTTTAATTTTTTTATTGATTTGGCATAATGCCAAACATCGAACTGGTGATTAATTTGAGGATAAGATTCTCAAATTTTTTTTCTAATTCCAACGTGGCAATTGGAGGCAAATATTTTTATATTAAGTCCGGCATTCAACAGTCTATCCATGCACATAGAAAATCCATATTTTTCCATCACAACAGGTGAAGAACATTGGGTGCTTTGGATAACCTCAAAATTGATTATATGATCTGTGATTGTGCCCATGATACTGTATACACAATACTTTGCACTGTGTCCCGGACTGTAACATTGTCCGTCACCTGAGATTGTTAAATATTTTCCTCTTCTTTCATCTGTAAGCTTAGCTTGTTCTTTTTTCCATTCTATATCAATAGCTTTGAAAACGAATTTACTATGATATCTGTAAAATGTTTTTTCAGCCATACTTAATAATCCAAAAATGTTGAATAATTCCATGACTTTTTCAAAACCAAGTCCACTAAAAACAATTGCAGCAGCCAATAAAAAGTTGCCAGACGAGTAACCTCCAATTTTGGGTTGTGATTCAAAAAGTTTGAAACGGTGACCGACAGGGCACTTTGCAGTAACTCTCAGGCATGAACCATCAAAATTTATTTTTTATAGACAACACTAAATGGTTGCATCCGGATGGCGACTGGCATTGTACTTTTGTGAAAAGTTGATCCAAAGACAATTTGAAAACAACCAGCTTTCTTTCACTGACTAATTGTTGGTAAGATGTTGTCCAGTCATTATCCACGACAGTGATGTTCGGTCCAACATTGAAAGAGGGCAAAGAACACAGGTCTGATTCATCTGCTGTGGTGACAGTAGGTTATAGGTGGAATCCTGGGGATCTTGAATACTGTCTTCCATTTCTTGTGATACTTCTACGGCTGTACAATGCAAATTAGGTGACTTCTCCAAATGTAATCTTTTTTTCATTGATGACTGTAATTCCCTTGAGTCATCTGGAGTGGATATTAAGTTAACATAGCTCCGTTTGCGAGGAATTTTAGGAACAAAAAATTGTTTTTGGACATCATATTGAGGGATTTCACTAGTGGAAATGTAGGATATTGTTGAATTTTGAAGATTAAAATCCGTCTGTATTGCTATACTGACTAATTTTTTATCGGCGACTTCACATGCTTCTGTATCTTGAATCTGTGTCATGGTTTTGGTAGAAAGATATTGTTTAATGTTTTCCATGTTCGTAGAAAGAGATTCTGTTATGGTGACAGATTCGGTTGATACACATTCATTAATTGTCAAAGTATCAGTTGATCGCAGTTATTTTGGCTAAAGGTTGTGCAACCAAGTATTAGGCTGAGGGTGCCAATACTTTTTGTCTGGCCCATTTTTGGAGTTTTGTGTGAAATGATCAATGTTTTGCTTTCTGCTTCATACTATTTTGTGTTTTTTCATTGAAGACATTCAGGTCTTTGGAGATGGACTTGTAGTCTTGAGATTGCTCATGCTTCCTCACAATTTGGTTTCTCAAGTCCTCAGACAGTTCTTTGGTCTTCTTTCTTTTCTCCATGCTCAATGTGGTACACATAAGGAAACAGGACAAGGTTGAGTCAACCTTAATCCATGTCAACTGGTTGCAAGTGTGATTTAGTTATTGCCAACACCTGTTAGGTGCCACAGGTAAGTTACAGGTGCTGTTAATTACACAAATTAGAGAAGCATCACATGATTTTTCTAACAGTGCCAATACTTTTGTCCACCCCCTTTTTTATGTTTGGTGTGGAATTAGATCCAATTTGGCTTTAGGACCATTCTTTTTGTGTTTTTTCATTTAAGACAAATTAAATGAAGATAGTAATACCAAAGAATTTGTGATTGCAATCATTTTCAGGAAGAAACTGAGTATTATCTGACAGAATTTCAGGGGTGTCAATACTTTTGGCCACAACTGTACATACATTACATAGACTGAAACGTACATAGAATGCAAACTACATAGATGGAAATATAGCATATTTATCTTATTATAAGACGAAATTTTGTTCCCCCAATTTTTAGGACAAAGTGGCTCTCCTCTGCAGGGGAGGATGGGGGCAGCTGTGGAGCGTGTACGGGGCTGGAGCAGGCTGGCAGCGGGGCTGCAGAAAGATAGTTAGGTCATGTTTTCCCGCTAATGTAATAAGCCCCGCAGTGCCGCAGTCCACCTCTCAGTGCTAAAGTAGTGCTGAGAGATGGACGGGGGGTGGAGCAGTGAATATTATTTGAGCATGCTCTCACCCCCCGTTCTTATCTCACAGCCACATATACCCCCCACCATCTGCATTTTCCCACTTCCATATGCTCCCCACAACCTAACACAACCACCCCTTCCATTATGAAAATTGACCCTGGTCCTGCACTCATCATGTCACTTACAGTATATGCCCCATGCTGTACCGCAGTATATAAAAAAAAATTCTTACTTGCCCCCTGGCTATAGATGCTCCAACTCACCGCCGTCTCACAGTCTCTGTGCTTCTGCTCGGCGTCTTCTGATCATATGATCAGGCACACAGCGATGAAAAATCTTTTTTCATTATGATGTCATGTCTGTGTGCCAGATGACATGATTGGATGCCGAGCAGAAGCACAGAGACCGTGACACGGCGTTGACGCTGGAGCATGAATAGCCGGAGGGTAATTAAGAACCTTTTTTTATCTTATCTACTGCGACCCAGCATGGGGCATTTACCGTAAGTGACATGAGGAGTGCAGGACCAGGGTCAATCTTCAGAATGGAGGGTGTTTGTGTATTACCTTGTGGTGACATATGGAAGGTGTAAATGAAGATCGTGTGGGGCATATGGAGGGGGACATATACGTGTGCCAGCACTGGGGTACGTGTCGCATCTATAGGGTACATCTGCCATCAATAGGGGACATGTGACATGAAAGGGGGACGTGTGACAGCACAGGGGGACGTGTTCCAGCATTGGGGGAAGTGTGCCATCAATAAGGGAACTCTCTCCAGGTCCAAGTGCCTCCAGATCTGCGCTGCTGCTCCAAAAGGATATCAAAGACACCGAAATGCTTTGAATGCATAATATTCTACTTTATTTCCGCCGCGTTTCAGAGCTCAAAACCCAGCTCCTTCCTCAGGGAATGACATGATACAACTGCAGATAATCCTTTATAAACCCAAGAAAGCGCCAAAGCAAAATCACAGTCCCTCTAAAAATACGTCACTATATGGGGAGTATACTCATTATGACATCACCATGTTTACAAACAGAGCAACGTAAAAACTGTCAAATAATGTACACAACACTTTATAAAGATCTATATGGGTGTCAGTGCTTGGAAAGAAATATATATAATTATTGGAGCAGTTTAGAGGAAAAGGGAAAGAATTAATAAGGAAAAAGGGAAGAAAAAGGAACAAATGATCGAAAAAATAATTCTAATTTTGTGTGGATGAGATAGTGATCGAACGTGTGTGTAAAAAAGTGAGGAAAGACTTTGTGCAAAAAGAAAATAATTGTGATATAGAGGTATTAGCTGAAGGAGCTAATCCGATATTTGGAAAATGAATCATGAAATTAGAAATAAGTGTCTAGAACATAGCATTGTGATGTAAGAACAAGTCAAAAGATGTTTATATATATATATATATACTAGCTGGGTGCCCGATGCACATGCATCGGGATTCTAGAAGAGCGAGTCTCTGACTCGCAATGGCCGCTTCGCGGCCAATGCTTCGCGCTGCTAAGGCGACTCGCCATGCCCGCTGCGCGGGCATAGCGAGTCGCCTTAGAACTGCGCGGCCAATGCTTCGGGCGTATCCACATGACCACGCTGACTCGCAGTGCGAGTGGACTCAGAAGGGGCAAAAAACCCATTCGCAATTATATAATAGATATATATATATAAATACATACACATATATGAAGATAATTAATGTGTATTGTGGATATATCAATGTATACCATATACTAATATGTAGAATGGTATAGAAGGGAAAAAATATATGTATAATGCGTGAGCGAAAAGTGTGGGATCAAAGAATAGTATATACAAAATAATTTTGTTATATTTTCCTTTTCTTTCCTAAATAGGCTGCAAAGGAACATTTGGGAACCGTGCTGCTGAAAAACATCTGAGGAGAATTCTATAAATATTTATTTTATGAAAATGTTTATATAAATGTTGATTTAATTAAATTTATTTAATAAAAGTGTTTATATAATTTGATTTGTAAAAACTAATACACAACAATGGAATAAATAGGATAAAATCGAACTCCTGTTAAAAATGTATTTGATAAAAGGTCAGGAAAGATCCTACCTTTAATAAAATGTTCATAAAATGTGTAAGATTTGTAAGTAAATAATTTCTGATACCTATAATTAATAAAATTTGATAAGCTATTCTATTTCTTAATATTCAAAAAGTATTATATTCTTTGTTACTCAAATGGGTTAAAAAATCTCCCATAAAAAATCCTTAATCAATTAATTAGAAACCAGGAGAATAGAACCAGGGATGAGACATGAGCCATAGATCTCTTTTTTCTATATTCTTTGTGTCTGGGAAACTGTCAGAGGAGCTAATTGTCTGCACACAACTAGCGTGTGCCGAGGATCAGGGGTTGTTACAATGTTTCAAAGAAGCTCAGAATAGAAGAGCTCTTTTGCTAAAGATCAAACGAGCCCCACGTGTCAGGCGTGTGCCATCAATTTGCAGCAGCAGGCTAAGGCTTGAGAGTTCAAAGGCCAGTGTGTGGCATTCGCGTGCCAGCACTTCACATCAAATACAATTTGGAACAGTTCAAAGAGGCCGCACATGACAAGCGCATTGCCACCGCTATGTTACAACTAAATTCTGATACAGTTCAAAAAGGGCTGCACGCGACTGTCGCATGTCAGCAATTAACTTTGATTTTATATCTAAACCGCTCAGGAGAGCAGAACGCAACCAGCGCGTGTTGCCACTTAACCATTTAAAGACAGCAAAGCACAGGCAGAAGTCTGAAATAATTTCAATGGTCGGGAAATGGGGAAGTGCTGGAATAGTGATTTAATTCATATGTATATTTAATTACATACATAGTAACATAGTAACATAGTTTTTAAGGTTGAAGGAAGACTTTAAGTCCATCGAGTTCAACCCATAGCCTAACATGTTGATCCTAGATAATATCATACAATCCGACAATTAGATACATGGTAGAAACATTATGATATCATCTCTGCTATTAAATTTAACCCTTTGGGTTTCAGAGTGTCCATCCTGTAAATCCAGTATTTCTCCCTTTTGTTCAGGGCTATAATTCTGTTATTGGTATTCATAGGTATGTGGTCAATGGGTGTTAATTTGATCATTCTAAAATCCCTATTGTGCATGATATTAAAGTGATTGGACACCCCATGCTGTCTAAAACCACACTTGATATTCGACCTATGTTTATTTAGTCTGCAGTGTAACTCTTGTGTAGTTCTCCGAATGTACTGAATTTTACAGGGGCACTCAATCAAATAAATTACAAAAGAGGAGTTACAATTAAGATTATATTTGATCGGGAATGTTTCCCCAGTACTTGTTGAACGAAAAGTACTAGTGGTCTGAATTGCATTGCAACACAGACAGCGTTTTGTCTGACATTTAGAAGAACCTTTCCGACTCACATCAACAATATCCTTATTGTTGGGCTCTTTCAGCCTATTGGGTGCTATAATACTCTTAATGTTGGGAACTCTGCGATATGTAATACCCGGTTTAATAGGGAGTATGTTTTTTAGGATGGGATCATTCATTAGAAGGGGGCCAATATTTAACCAGGATATTCTTAATTTCTTTATTTTTTCTATTATAGGTGGTAATAAAATTCAGTGAGAAGTTATTATTTTTCTTTTTCATACTTTTTTGTAGGAGTTTATCCTAAGATATGTTTTTGTTTATAGTGTAAGCTTCTTCAATCAGTCTCCCTGGATACTTTTTTCATGAAACCTGTTCTTCAAAACCTCAGATTGTTCAGTATAAACCTTTAAACTTGTGCAATTTTTTCTCAGTCTTTTAAATTGATTTATGGGGATGTTCCGCAGCCATTTATTGAAATGTCCGCTGGCAAAATGGACATAACTATTCTTGTCAGCAGTTTTGAAAGGTTGTCTATATTTGAGTCCCAAATGATGAACACGTCATCAATGTATCTTTTGTACAATATTAACCCTTTATTATATCTATTATCATAGATGTGTAGTTTTTCGAAGACCCCCATAAACAGATTTGCGTAGGCACAAGCTACCTTAGACCCCATTGCTTGGAAACCTTCCAGGATATGATACTCCAAGACCTAAATGCTATGAAAAATATAAGACCCAAAATGATAACAACCTAACACAAGAAGAGAAGAAAGCCCTAAAAGAACTACAGAATAATAGAAATATTGTGATTAAAAGTGCTGACAAGGGGGGGTATCGTAATACAGAATGTTGATGATTACGTGAAAGAAGCACGCAGGATTCTTTCTGACAACGTTTATTATAAAAAAATCGACCAAGGTCGTTTTCCCGAATTAACTGTAAAATATAATACCATGATCACTGACGCACATGCATCATCAATAATAATGAAAAAAAGTTCTTACAAAATAAATTCCCAGCTACCCCATTCCTGTATCATATACCAAAAGTCCATAAAAGTATCATAAATCCTCCAGGGAGGCCTATCATATCTGGCATTGATTCATTGACCAATAAACTGGCTAATTAGATTGACGTTATTTTGCAACACCATGTAATCTCCCTTGACAGCTATTTGAGAGATTCATCACAATGAATTAATATTCTGAAAACACAGACTTGGAAAGAATCATATTATTTCATGACTTTAGACGTAGCTTCACTCTATACAAACATAGAACACCAGATTGGCGTTGAATGCACTAAATTTTTTTTGCAAACTGACAATAGAATACCAGAAAAACAGAGGGATTTTATTCTAATGGGTTTACAATTCATATTAGAAAACAACTACTTCACATTCATGGGTGATCTTTTCCATCAGAGCAGAGGGACAGCGATGGGGTCTAAGGTAGCTTGTGCCTACGCAAATCTGTTTATGGGGGTCTTCGAAAAACTACACATCTATGATAATAGATATAATAAAGGGTTAATATTATACAAAAGATACATTGATGACATGTTCATCATTTGTGACTCAAATATAGACAACCTTGAAGAATTTATGGAAATTGTGCACAATAATACCTGGGGTTTAAAGTTTGAGCCCCACATAAATAAGACAAAAATAGACTTTTTAGACCTTTCAATATACATTGAGAATAATACTATATTAACAAAAACATATTTCAAAACTGTTGACAAGAATAGTTATGTCCATTTTGCCAGTGGACATTTCAATAAATGGCTGCGGAACATCCCCATAAATCAATTTAAAAGACTGAGAAAAAATTGCACAAGTTTAAAGGTTTATACTGAACAATCTGAGGTTTTGAAGAACAGGTTTCATGAAAAAAAGTATCCAGGGAGACTGATTGAAGAAGCTTACACTATAAGCAAAAACATATCTCAGGATAAACTCCTACAAAAAAGTATGAAAAAGAAAAATAATAACTTCTCACTAAATTTTATTACCACCTATAATAGAAAAAATAAAGAAATTAAGAACATCCTGGTTAAACATTGGCCCCCTTCTAATGAATGATCCCATCCTAAAAAACATACTCCCTAATAAACCGGGTATAACATATCGCAGAGCTCCCAACATTAAGAGTATTATAGCACCCAATAGGCTGAAAGAGCCCGACAATAAGGATATTGTTGATGTGAGTCGGAAAGGTTCTTCTAAATGTCAGACAAAACGCTGTCTGTGTTGCAATGCAATTCAGACCACTAGTACTTTTCGTTCAACAAGTACTGGGGAAACATTCCCGATCATATATAACCTTAATTGTAACTCCTCTTTTGTAATTTATTTGATTGAGTGCCCCTGTAAAATTCAGTACATTGGGAGAACTACACAAGAGTTACACTGCAGACTAAATAAACATAGGTCAAATATCAAGTGTGGTTTTAGACAGCATGGGGTGTCCAATCACTTTAATATCATGCACAATAGGGATTTTAGAATGATCAAATTAACACCCATTGACCACATACCTATGAATACCAATAACAGAATTATAGCCCTGAACAAAAGGGAGAAATACTGGATTTACAGGATGGACACTCTGAAACCCAAAGGGATAAATTTAATAGTAGAAATTATATCATAATGTTTCTACCATGTATCTAATTGTCGGATTGTATGATATTATCTAGGATTGTGTGTACTTTGGATTTCCTGATTTGTTCCATAGCCCAGACATATATATCTAATATATAATTGCCGTAGCGCACTTCCGTAAGTTTCGGCGCTACTGCCGTCGTTGCCGGGCGCGAGCAATGGCCGCGAGGCCATTGCGAGCAGTTGCCGGGGCGCGAGCAATGGCCGTAAAGCAGCCATTGCGAGTCTCCGGCCCCGTCCAACGACCAACGAGAGCCGAGCCCCGTGGCCGAAAATAGAACCAAGGGCCCGGCCATAAATTCCGCAAAACACCGCTATGTATCTCTATGGGAAGTGAGGCGCTATGCTGATTGGTCGCCGCAGCACACAGCGACCAATCAGCATAGCGCCTCACTTAAGTGGGAAATTTGAAACTCAAAGTCGTCCATTATATCTCTATGGGAAGTGAGGCGCTATTCTCATTGGTCGCTGTGTGCTGCCGGCGACCAATGAGAATAGCGCCTCACTTTCAGCGGTAAATTTGAAACTCAAAGTCGTCCATTATATCTCTATGGGAAGTGAGGCGCTATTCTCATTGGTCGCTGTGTGCTGGCGGCGACCAATGAGAATAGCGCCTCACTTCCCATAGAGATATAATGGACGACTTTCAGTTTCAAATTTACCGCTGAAAGTGAGGCGCTATTCTCATTGGTCGCCGCCAGCACACAGCAACCAATGAGAATAGCGCCTCACTTCCCATAGAGATACATAGCGGTGTTTCGAACAATGCATGGCCGGCCCCTTGGTTTGATTTTCGGCCACGGCGCTCGGCTGTCGCCGGCCCAAGAAAATCGCAATGGACCTACGTGCCGGACTTACCGCGGCTGCAATGACTCACCTATCTATCTCTATCTCTATCTATTTATCTATCATCTATCTATCTATCTATCTATCTATCATCTATCTCTATCTATCTCTGTCTATTTATCTATCTATATCTATCTATCTATCTATCTATCTATCTATCTATATCTATCTATCTATCTATCTATTTATCTATCGATTTATTTATCTATCTATTTATCTATCTATCTATCTCTATCTATTTATCTATCTATCTCTATCTATTTATCTTTCTATCTATCTATCTATCTATATCTATCTATCTATATATCTATCATCTATCTATCTCTATCTATTTATCTATCTATCTATCTCTATCTTTTTATCTTTCTATCTATCTATCTCTATCTATTTATCTGTCTATCCCCTGCAACGGCTCACAATGGCCGCTTGGATAGATATAATAGATAGATAGATAGAGATAAATAGATAGATAATATATCTATCTCTATCTATCTATCTATCTATCTATCTCTATCCAAGCGGCCATTGTGAGCCGTTGCAGGGGCGAGTCTCCCGCCCCGGCGACGACCGACAAGCGCCGAGCGCCGTAGCCGAAAATAGAACCAAGGGCCCGGCCATAAATTCCTTGAAACACCGCTATGTATCTCTATGGGAAGTGAGGCGCTATGCTGATTGGTCGGCGAAGCACACAGCGACCAATCAGCATAATGCCTCACTTTCAGCGGTAAATTTGAAACTCAAAGTCGTCCATTATATCTCTGTGGAAAGTGAGGCGCTATTCTCATTGGTCGCTGTGTGCTGCCGGCGACCAATGAGAATGGCGCCTCACTTTCAGCGGTAAATTTGAAACTCAAAGTCGGCTATTATATCTCTATGGGAAGTGAGGCGCTATACTCATTGGTCGCTGTGTGCTGCCGGCGACCAATGAGAATAGCGCCTCACTTTCAGCGGTAAATTTGAAACTCAAAGTCGTCCATTATATCTCTATGGGAAGTGAGGCGCTATTCTCATTGGCCGCTGTGTGCAGCCGGCGACCAATGAGAATAGCGCCTCACTTCCCATAGAGATATAATGGACGACTTTGAGTTTCAAATTTACCGCTGCAAGTGAGGCGCTATTCTCATTGGTCGCCGGCTGCACACAGCGACCAATGAGAATAGCGCCTCACTTCCCAATGAGATATAATGGACGACTTTCAGTTTCAAATTTACCGCTGAAAGTGAGGCGCTATTCTCATTGGTCGCCGGCAGCACACAGCGACCAATGAGAATAGCGCCTCACTTCCCATAGAGATACATAGCGGTGTTTCGAACAATGCATGGCCGGCCCCTTGGTTCGATTTTCGGCCACGGCGCTCGGCTGTCGCCGGCCCAAGAAAATCGTAATGGACCTACGTGCCGGACTTACCGCGGCTGCAACGACTCACCTATCTACCTATCTATCTATCTCTATCTATTTATCTATCTATCTATCTATATGTATCTCTGTCTATTTATCTATCTATCTAATCTATTCATCTATCTATATCTATCTATCTATATCTATCTATTTATCTATCTATCTATCTATGTATTTATCTATCTATTCTATCTATTTATCTATCTATCTATCTCTATCTATTTATCTTTCTATCTATCTATCTATCTATCTATTTTATTATCTATCTATCTATCTATCTCTATCTATTTATCTATGTATCTATCTATTTATCTATCTATCTATCTATCTATCTATCTCTATCTATTTATCTATCTATCTATCTATCTTATCTATCTCTATCTATTTATCTTTCTATCTATCTATCTATCTATCTATAACTATCTATCTATCTATCTATATCTATCCAAGCACCATTGTGAGCCATTGCAGGGGCGAGTTTCACGCCCCGGCGACAACCGACAAGCGCCGAGCGCCGTGGCCAAAAATAGAACCAAGGGCCCGGCCATAAATTCCTCGAAACACCGCTATGTATCTCTATGGGAAGTGAGGCGCTATGCTGATTGGTCGGTGCAGCACACAGCGACCAATCAGCATAGCGCCTCACTTTCAGCGGTAAATTTGAAACTCAAAGTCGTCCATTATATCTCTATGGCAAGTGAGGCGCTATTCTCATTGGTCGCTGTGTGCTGCCGGCGACCAATGGGAATAGCGCCTCACTTTCCATAGAGATATAATATAAATTTATTATTACTGTATATATTGTACTACTTATAGTACAAATATTAACCCTTTAAAGTCCTTTTTGGGTGTTATTTCTATTACCTTTGCTACTTATCAAAAACAGTCTATCTATATCTATCTATCTTTATCTATTTATCTATCTATCTATCTATCTATCTATCTATCTTATCTATTTATCTATCTATTTATCTATCTATGTATTTATCTATCTATCTATCTATCTCTCTATCTATGTATCTATCTATCTATCTATCTCTCTATCTATCTCTATCTATCTATCTTTATCTATTTATCTATCTATCTATCTATCTCTATCTATCTATCTGTCTATCTATCTCTATCTATCTATCTATCTATCTGTCTATCTATCTCTATCTATCTATCTATCTATCTCTATCTATCTTTATCTATCTATCTATCTATCTATGTATCTATCTATCTCTATGTATCTATCCATCTCTATCTATGTATCTATCTATCTTTATCTATTTATCTATCTATCTCTATCTATTTATCTATCTATCTCTATTTATCTATCTATCTATCTATCTCTATCTATTTATCTATTTATCTCTATCTATTTATCTATCTATCTATCTATCTATCTATCTATCTATATCTATCTATCTCTATATCTATCTATCTCTATATGTATCTATCTCTATATGTATCTATCTATCTATCTATCTCTATCTATCTATATCTATATCTATATCTATCTATCGTTTCTAGAATTGTGGAATAAAGGACCATCTATACTACCTCGGTGAGTGCCGCTTCTTCTTATACCTCTATCTATCTATCTATCTATCTATCTATATCTATATCTATATCTATCTATATCTATCTATCTATCCATCTATATCTCTATCTCTATCTCTATATCTATCTATATACAGTGTCTACAAGTAGTATTCAACCCCCTGCAGATTTAGGTGGTTTGATAAGATGCAAATAAGTTAGAGCCTTCAAACTGCAAACGAGAGTAGGATTTATTAACAGAAGCATAAATCTTACAAACCAAAAAGTTATGTTGCTCAGTTGAATTTTAATAAATTTTAAACATAAAAGTGTTTGTCAATTATTAGTCAACCCCTAGGTTTAATATTTTGTGGAATAACCCTTGTTTGCAATTACAGCTAATAATCGTCTTTTATAAGACCTGATCAGGCCGGCACTGGTCTCTGGAGTTATCTTGGCCCACTCCTCTATGCAGATCTTCTCCAAGTTATCTAGGTTCTTTGGGTGTCTCATGTGGACTTTAATCTTGAGCTCCTTCCACAAGTTTTCAATTGGGATAAGGTCAGGAGACTGACTAGGCCACTCCAACACCTTGATTTTTTCCCTCTTGAACCAGGCCTTGGTTTTCTTGGCTGTGTGCTTTGGGTCGTTGTCTTGTTGGAAGATGAAATTACGACCCATCTTAAGATCCTTGATGGAGGAGCAGAGGTTCTTGGCCAAAATCTCCAGGTAGGCCGTGCTATCCATCTTCCCATGGATGTGGACCAGATGGCCAGGCCCCTTGGCTGAGAAACAGCCCCACAGCATGATGCTGCCACCACCATGCTTGACTGTAGGGATGGTATTCATGGGGTCGTATGCAGTGCCATCCAGTATCCAAACGTCACGTGTGTGGTTGGCACCAACGATCTTGATCTTGGTCTCATCAGACCATAGAACCTTGAACCAGTCTGTCTCAGAGTCCTCCAAGTGATCATGAGCAAACTGTAGACGAGCCTTGACATGACGCTTTGAAAGTAAAGGTACCTTACGGGCCCGTCTGGAACGGAGACCATTGCGGTGGAGTACGTTACTTATGGTATTGACTGAAACCAATGTCCCCACTGCCATGAGATCTTCCCGGAGCTCCTTCCTTGTTGTCCTTGGGTTAGCCTTGGCTCTACGGACAAGCCTGGCCTCGGCACGGGAGGAAACTTTCAAAGGCTGTCCAGGCCGTGGAAGGCTAACAGTAGTTCCATAAGCCTTCCACTTCCGGATGATGCTCCCAACAGTGGAGACAGGTAGGCCCAACCCCTTGGAAAGGGTTTTGTACCCCTTGCCAGCCTTGTGACCCTCCACGATCTTGTCTCTGATGACCTTGGAATGCTCCTTTGTCTTTCCCATGTTGACCATGTATGAGTGCTGTTCACAAGTTTGGGGAGGGTCTTAAATAATCAGAAAAGGCTGGCAAAAGAGATAATTAATCCACACATGTGAAGCTCATTGTTCTTTGTGCCTGAACTACTTCTTAATACTTTAGGGAGACCAAACAGAATGCTGGTGGTTTGAGGGGTTGAATAATAATTGACCCACACTTTTATGTTTAAAATTGATTAAAATTCAACTGAGCAACATAACTTTTTGATTTGTAAGATTTATGCTTCTGTTAATAAATCCTACTCTCGTTTGCAGTTTGAAGGCTCTAACTTATTTGCATCTTATCAAACCACCTAAATCTGCATGGGGTTGAATACTACTTGTAGGCACTGTACCTATCTATATATCTATCTATCTATATCTATCTATCTAGATCTATATCTATCTATGGCGAAGCGGCCATTGCGAGCCGTTGCAGGGCCTCCCACCCCGGCGACGACCGACGAGAGCCGAGCGCCGTGGCCGAAAATAGAACCAAGGGCCCGCCCATGCATAGCTCTAAAGACCGCTATGTATCTCAATGGGAAGTGAGGCGCTATGCTCATTGGTCGGCGCCAGCACATAGCGACCAATGAGCATAGCGCCTCACTTACAGCGGTAAATTTGAAACTCAAAGTCCTCCAGTTGTACTACCACTGCGAACTTAACCCCTTATATACCAGTTCAGCATTAACTCCATACTTTTTAGTGTCTATTAGTACTGGCAGTGGTACATTAACCTCTTATATTCCCTTTTTGGTGTTATTTCTATAACACAGTGTGTAGTTGTAATGCCACTGCCAAGTTAACCCCTTATATACCATTTCTGCATTAAGTGCATCCTTTGTAGTGTCTATTACTACTGGCAGTGCTACATTATCCCCTTGCACACCATTTTGGATATAATTTACACTGCTTAGTCTGTTGTGTGAGTGCCTGTGGGACATTAACTCCTTCAATCACCTTTTTGATATCATTATAAGTTCCTACTTTAATAGAGTCCTGCCAGTCGGACATTAACCCCTTCTAAACCTGCACTATATTGGTACCCTGACAGTTTGGACTACATCGGCTACTTAGTCATACATCTGACGTTAAAGTCTATTTTAAATTGGTTGTAATACAGATTGATTTCTAATTACAAGTACATACACTCCCTATAAGTAACTCTTTGCCACTTAAAAATATACAGAAATTTCCATTTACTCTTCCTACAAAAATTAAACAAATAAAATCATGCTATTGTACATGTATATACTCTCACTATTCATATCTTCCTTAACAAACATATTCTACTTCACATTGCATTGTATTGTGATTACACTTGCTAACATGAGCCCTGAGAAATCTGCTGACGTGGCCAAGAAAGCGCCTATGCCTGCACCGAAGGCTAAGAAGCGCAGCACAGAGAGTGCTGAAGACAGGCGCATTCGATTGGACAAAAAGAAGGCTGCATATTACAAACGCATTGCCAAGGAGTCTCCTGAAGAGAGAAGCCTGAGATTAATAAATAAAGCTCTGGCAGCCCGGGAGCGTCGCAGAAACATAAGTTCTGACTGTATGAAATATGATGACGTGGCCAAGAAAGCGGCATTGGCTACACCGAAGCGTAAGAAGCGCACCACCGAGATTGCTGAAGACAGACGCATTCGATTGGAGAAAGGGAATGCTGCATATTACCAGGGCTGCCACTAGGAATTTCGGGGCCCCTTACTGCCAAAATTTTGGGGCCCCCCTGAGACTCCGCCTCCACCCATGCTCCGCCTCCACCCATGCTCCGCCTCCACCCAAACATACATGATACTTATAGTGAAAAATTGGAACACCACCAAAAATCACCTCAATTTATGTACAAAGCTTTCCCAACCAGTAATCCAGATGGTTCCTTACAATAAAGTAAAAAAAAGGAAAAACAGCACAAAAAAATAGAAAAAAGTGGACTTTATTGCCCAATGCGTGGCCACGCCATTGGGCAATAAAGTCCACTTCTTTCTATATTTTTGTGCTGTTTTTCTTTTTTTACACTCTCTCTCTTTATTATATATTACACACTTGAGACTCCTGTGGGCTGAATATACAATAGCTGTATACACAATAGAGAATACACAATATAGAGACGGCTGCGGGACAAATGCACAATGGAGACTGCTTTGAGACGTATGCACATTAAATGCTGCTGAGGGATGTATGCACATTAGTGACTGCTGCAGGATGTATACACATTGGAGACTGTGCACAGCCTGAAGGCAGTCAGCAGACTCACTTTCTCTCACCGTCTGACTCTGTCTAACTAAGTTACTCCTGTTCCCACCCCTCCCTACTCCTCACTACAACTAAGCCCTCCCTCCAAGCAGTGTACATGCACACATGCACACCTAGCCAGGTACACACACGCACACCCACCAGTCACACACACACATGCACACCTAGCCAGTTACACACACACACACACACACACACACAGCCAGGCACACACAGGCACACCCAGCCAGGCATGCACACATGCACACACACCCGCACACCCAGTCAGGCACAGACATACACACCCGGCCACGCATGCACACACATGCACACCCGGCCACGCACGCACACACATGCACACCCAGCCAGGCATGAACACACATGCACACCCAGCCAGGCACACACACACACATGCACACTCAGCCAGGCACACACACAAATGCACACTCAGCCACTCACACACACACATGCACACCCAGCCAGGGACATATGGGCTAGATATGCATGGAGGACTTACAGGCGGGGACTCAGACTTGTGCCCTCCTATTTACCCTGCTTCTCCCCTCTTGTGCCCCCCCCATTTACCCTGCTTCTCATGTCTTGTAGCCCCCCATTTTCCTTGTTTCTCCCCTCATGTGCCCCCCATTCTACCTGTTTCTCCCCTCTTGTGGCCCCCATTCACCCTGCTTTTCCCTGACGATTGTCGTGTGATTTGTTGCAGCCAGAGATATCTAGCAGTGGTTCTAATAGAGAATACAGGAACACTTGGCAGAATGAGTACTCCTGTATATAAGAGAATCAAGGAAGATCGCTGCTGGCCAAGCAATTAGACAGCTATCTGTAATACTTTAGGGACTTTAGTAAATTAATTGTTTGGCTGACATTCAGCTATATTTTTAGTCCAGCTCCCTTACCCTATAATAATTTAGGGTCAAGTCTGTTAAGTTAAAGATTACAACATCCACATGACTACATCACCAGAACCTCTGACAATACAATAACACATCACTATAACCTCCATCAGTACATCATCAGAACCACTATCAATACAATAACACATCACTAGAACCACTGTCAGTATATCACCAGAACCACTGTCAATACAGTAACACCTCACCAGAACCCGTGTCAGTATATCACCAGAACTACTGTCAATACAGTAATACATCACCAGAACCACCGTCAGTACATCACGAGAACAGTATATCCCCTATATTAAAGGGAACCTGTCACCCTCTTTGGGTGTTCTAAACTGTGCCCACCAGCTGTATCAAGAAGTAGTTGGGGTTCCTGTAACCCCTCTATATGCCCAGACGTCCCCCTGCATAGCTCAGAAATAAAATTTTATTCTCTCTCACGCTGTATGGTAAGGAGTCCTGAAAAGGTATGGGTGGGCTAGCTCTATGTGGTCCTCGCCGCCCCCTGCTTGGAATGCCCGCCCCACTCTTTTGAAACTGCTGTGCAGCCTCCATTCTCGTCTCCCCCCATTTTCCACAGTGCAGCCCCCATGTCTTCCTCTGAAGCCCCCCATGTCTTCCTCTGCAGCTCCCCCATGTCTTCCTCTGCAGCTCCCCCATGTCTTCCTCTGTAGCCCCCCATGTCTTCCTCTGCAGCCCCCACATGTCTTCCTCTGTAGCCCCCCATTTCTTCCTCTGTAGCCCCCATGTCTTCCTCTGTAGCCCCCCATGTCTTCCTCTGCAGCTCCCCCATGTCTTCCTCTGCAGCCCCCCATGTCTTCCTCTGCAGCCCCCCCATGTCTTCCTATGCAGCTCCCCCATGTCTTCCTCTGTAGCCCCCCATGTCTTCCTCTGCAGCCCCCCCATGTCTTCCTCTGCAGCCCCCACATGTCTTCCTCTGTAGCCCCCCATGTCTTCCTCTGCAGACCCCACATGTCTTACTCTGTAGCCCCCCATGTCTTCCTCTGTAGCCCCCCATGTCTTCCTCTGCAGCCCCCATTTCATGCTCTGCAGCTTCTCATATTCGGCTGACACAGCGACTCACCTGCATCAGCTTCTCCTCTGTGCGACGTTCTGCAAAGACGGCGGCAGAGTGAGAAACCTCGTGACGCCGCATGACCCCCTGCACTGAACCCGGAAGTGCGGCAGCGCTGTGACACTTGGAAAAGTGCCGGAACCGCCGCTGCACTGACCCCAGCCCCTCCCAGCCCCCACTGTGTCAGGTGAGTGCGGCAGCACCGCGTCGGCAGGCAGCCGCTCTCCCGACTCCTGAGCTACCGCCAGGCATGATTATTTCACTTTTAGGGCATATGGGTGCGGGGGCGGGCCCCGGGCCCCGGCGGCAGTGATTCCTCACGGGAGAGGGGGGGCCCGCCGCCCATGCAGCAAAACAAGGGGGGGGCCCGCTCCAAACGGCCACGCCCCCTGCCAGCATACCCGGGCCCCCCTGCGCCTTTTTTAAATGGACACGCCCCCTCTAAAAACTGCCGGGCCCCTTACTCCAGTAAGGCCGGTAAGGCCTTAACGGCGGCCCTGCATGCGGCTCTGCTCCGTACACCTCGTACACAAGTGGCTCTGATCCGTACACCTTGTACACTCTCAGTTCTGCTCTGTACACCTCGTACACACACGGCTCAGCTCTGTACGCCTCGTACACATGCGGCTCAGCTCCATACACCTCGTACACACGCGGCTCAGCTCCGTACACCTTGTACACAAGTGGCTCCACTCCGTATACCTCGTACACTCTCAGCTCTGCTCTGTACACCTCGTACACACACGACTCAGCTCTGTACACCTCATACACATGCGGCTCAGCTCCATACACCTCGAACACACGCGGCTCAGCTCCGTATACCTCGTACACACATGGCTCCACTCCGTACACCTCGTACACACACGGCTCCACTCAGTACACCTCGTACACATGCGGCTCTGCTTCATACACCTCGTACACATGCGGCTCAGCTCCGTACACCTCGTACACATGCGGTTCAGCTCTGTACACCTCGTACACACTCGGCTCTGCTCCGTACACCTCGTACACACGCGGCTCAGCTCTGTACACACGCGGCTCCGCTCCGTACACCTTGCATACACACGACTAAGCTCCGTACACCTCGTACACACGTGGCTCCGCTCTGTACACATCGTTCACATGCGGCTCCGCTCTGTACACCTCGTATACACGCAAATCTGCTCCGTACACCTCGTACACACGCGGCTCCGCTCCGTACACCTTGTACACACATGGGTCCGCTCTGCACACATCGTTCACATGCAGCTCCGCTCTGTACACATCGTTCACATGCGGCTTCGCTCTGTACACATTGTACACACGAGGCTCTGCTCTGTACACATCGTTCACATGCGGCTCTGCTCTGTACACATCGTACACACGAGGCTCTGCTCTGTACACATCATTCACATGCGGCTCCGCTCTGTACACCTCGTACACATGTGGCGCCGCTCCGTACACGTCGTACACATGCGGCTCAGCTCCGTACACCTCGTACACATGCGACTCTGCTCCGTACACCTCGTACACATGCGGCTCAGCTCTGTACACACGCGGCTCAGCTCCATACACGTTGTACACACACAGCTAAGCTCCGTACACCTCGTACACACGTGGCTCCACTCTGTACACATCGTTCACATGCGGCTCCGCTCTGTACACCTCGTACACGCGCGGCTCTTCTCCGTACACCTTGTACACACGCGGCTAAGCTCCATACACCTCGTACACACGTGGCTCCGCTCTGTACACATTGTTCACATGCGGCTCAGCTCCGTACACCTCGTACACACGTGGCTCTACTCCATACACCTCGTACACATGCGGCTCAGCTCTGTACACACGCGGCTCCGCTCCGTACACGTTGTACACACACAGCTAAGCTCCGTACACATCGTACACACGTGGCTCCGCTCTGTACACATCGTTCACATGCGGCTCCGCTCTGTACACCTCGTACACATGCGGCTCCACTCTGTACACATTGTTCACATGCGGCTCCGCTCTGTACACCTCGTACACACGTGGCTCCGCTCTGTACACATTGTACACACGCGGCTCCGCTTCGTACACCTCGTACACACATAGCTCCCCTCTGTACATATCGTACACATATCTCCGCTCCGTACACATCGTACACATGCGGCTCCGCTCCTTACACCTCGTACACACACGGCTCTGCTACATCCACACTGTAAATCCCTCCTGACCGCACACATAAACTTTAGCTCATCCATCATCATGACAACCAGCACAGCAGAGTCCTGCATACACTGAGGAGCTGATCATGTGACCCCTGACTCCTCCCCTCATGTGACATCATCACAGGTACTGTAAGCACACGCAGTGTGCATCTGTCCTTGCAAAAGTTAACCCATCTCATGCCAAACACATTTAACCCTTCTTCTGCCTCTCATCCCATTCCCACACTATGTAACCCACTATCTGTCAGCCGTGTCCTCAGCTGACAGCCCCCTGCAGACTTGAGCCCACCTATAAGGTAACAGTACATGATGTCAGGGAGCAGTGATATGAATGAGCCCCCACCCCCTCTCCACCTGAGTGCTCAGCCCAGCGGTGCCCAATAGAAAAGAAAAAAATGTGTTGCGCCACCTGTGGACTTATCCTGCTATTATAAGGTTGCACTTAGGGATCAACTAACCTTTTATGGTTGTGCCAGTTCCGCACAATCAAAATGTGGGCGTGTGTTAAGGCTCAGGCTGCCAGCCTCGGACCTGTATCTCTTCCGTGTCCTAGATCCTCTCAGCTTCAGATCATGTGCCGATCAAGTGCTTACTCCAAGGCCAGGCCGGACGGCGTCAATCAAGTCCTTTCCCTCTGCAGCTCTGTTAGACCAATTTCCCCGAAGGGAGATGTATACGAGTAGAAATTGTTTAAGCGGTCCTTCGGTAGAGCGCTGAGATTACACGAACACAATTATCTCCAATCTCTATCTTTATTCTTTAAAAGATGATGCTCCAAACTCCAACCCACAACATGTTTCGACGTGGCAAACACGTCTTCCTCAAGCGGATACAGAGCCATTACAAGCAATTCATTATATACTGCTTCCTACCAATCATCAATCAGTGCAGCCCACCTTATGCTGAGGGGTGGGAAAACACAATCTAAAAACAAAGAATATATATAATAATATGATAAAACTAACATTTATAAAATATATTAACCTGTTAACGACAGCCTTACGTCTCTAGACGTCGGCTGTCGTTACCCCCGTGTTTGGAGTGAGCTCCGGCGTGGAGCTCACTCCAAACCTCCCACATCTCAGCTGATCTCACTAGCTGAGATGTGGGAGAAACAGCAACAATCGGTCCCGCCACCGATCGGCGCTGTTTAACCCCTTAGATCCCGCCATCAATCTCTGAAAGCGGGATCTAAGGGAGCCGGAGCGTGCAGCGCGCGCTTACCGGGCTCCAGGGGGGATCTCGCGATAGTATCGCGGGATCTCCCGTGCTTATGTGACAGGCCAGGGTCCTGGCTTGACCCTGGAACCTGTCACTGAGCATTTCCTGCTTGTGGTTGGCAGAGGCTGCCAACCACAACAGGTCGCGATTCTGACACATACAGAGGAGCTGCAGCTCCTCTGTATGTGTCAGAAGCGATCGGACTGTGCATCTGCATGCCTCTCACAGGGGCTGTGTAAAATTAAGAATTAATAAACAAATAAAGTTTTTACAAAGTTGAAAAAAAAACAAAAAACATAAAATTTCAAATCACCCCCCTTTTCTCCCATCCACAATAAAAGTATTAAAAACTTAAATAAAATACACATATTTGGTATCGCCGCGTTCAGAATCGCCCGATCTATCAATATAAATAATCAAATAATGAGAGCCGTAAACTGCGTAGCGCAAAAAATGGTTCAAACGCCAAAATTACGTTTTTTTGGTCGCTGCAACAATGCTAAAAAATGCAATAACGGGCGATCAAAACAGCGCATCCACCCAAGTATGGTATCTTTAAAAACGTCAGCTCGAGACACAAAAAATAAGCCGTCACCCAGCCCCAGATCCCGAAAAATAAGGACGCTACGGGTCGCAGAACATGGCGTAAAAAGTGCAATGTTTTTTTTTTTTCATTATAAGGAAAAGCGAGCGGGGCACTAAGCGTTACCACTGTCAGGTCCTGGACAGTCTTCCAGTAATGGCGTATTCTCAAACGGCGGTGCACAGCCAAAGCACCAGCATTTCAACAGCAATAAAAAGAAAGGGCGTCACTCACCGGAGTAAACGGGATAATTCTTTATTCCAGAAGTTCATGGAAAGACAGGGTGCAGGGAGGGGGAACGAAGGGCCATTGGACGGACTACGACGCCGTTTCGCGACTTGTGTCGCTTCTACGGGTCCGATCATGTGGAAATGAGAGGGACATGGTGTTAAATACATATCATGTCCCGCCCACTTCCGCCAACCGGCTTCATGTTTGAAGTGGATAACTTTATCAGCAAAGTCAGTGACAATACATACATTAGTAAAACCAGAACACAAAACTAAATACAACAACCTGTAAAAAAGAGAGAATACCGATTTAGATAGACTCACAGGCACCTGGAGCTTTCCACACATGTGAACCGATTGCGGGCATCGCACGGGCTCCGGCATCCGTGTCTCGTCATGCAGGCACAATGCCTCCCCGGCGTTATCGGCGCTCGACTCCTCTCGGCTGGGTGGAGGCGTGGCGACGGCCGAGGACGAGTCCCAGAGCCAATCGTCATCGCTCTCCATCAAGCCAGACCTGAGCAGGAGAGCGCCGACCCGATAAGCCATAACTCCCTCATGATCACTATGGAGACTGGGGACGCCGTGTATGGAATCCTCCAGCCGTAACGCTTCCTTTTATGAAGCGAAAAGTAGAAGGGCAGTATCTTTTATAGGGGATTAGAGACTGTAAAACAATAGAACCTCCAAAACAATAGAAACCGGTGCCACAACCCTGCGACGCCCACAATGCAGGATACACAGTGTACATATATATTCACTATTAAAAAACCTTGTGGTCATGAGATACAATGAGCCAGAAAACAGCAAAATAGACAGATTAGACAAGTGGGCTAAGTATATGCGGATATAGCATACAGATTATCAAATGACATTAGATCATGCAACCCACGCTTGGCGGGCATATAGCCCACTGTGTGATCAAATATAGGCCTGAAGGACAGTGGTGAGTCAGCATGAGGGTAAAGATGGAAGATGTACCAGTAGGATTTGGAAGACACTAGGTCAAGAACACAAACCTATAATGAAAAAGAGGGTTAAATCAAGAACCACAGGTTATAGAAAGACAGCAAGATCCAATTTCTCATTAAGACCCAATGCTCCCTGAGCATCAGTATTCAGAATCCATCTTGCCTCTTCTCTCAACAAACGTTTATGAGTATTACCCCCTCTCTCGTTTGCCCTGCTGATATATAAGCTTCCTGTTTCCTGTCAGTCTTTGCCAGGGCAACTTCTACCTATTGAAGTGGCTAATCCTGGTCTGGTCAGGTTGTTCCTTATTTGGCTTGATATCTGATTTCTGTGTGTTCCCTCCTACAGATCTCCTCCCTGCCGGCTTCTCGCTGACTATCGTGTCCCAGGCCTGCTACCCGGATCTCTTCCAAGCTGAGATCGCTGTCTCACGTCCTGCCCCGGATTCCCCGTGTTCCTGGTTCCCCGTGTTCTATCTTATACCCGGTTGCTGTGTATTTCCCACGTCGCCTTGGGTCGGTTTAACACCCGTGTCCGCTTCATTGGTCCTTCCGAGGTTGGTACCGGTGGTATCCCTGTATAGGGGTTAAGCGCTCCGGGGCCTCCTTCGGTGGTGTTCCGGTGCTGTGGCTGGGTGGCCCTCCCCTGGGGCGTGGGTCCTTGTTCTGCTCAATAAACCTGTTAACTTTACTATACTGGTCCGCCTCTCTGTCATCCCGGTATCAGCATCCGCACTACGCGGTCCAGTGGGTCCACACATAGGGTCCGTCAGTAGGACGTGACAAGGGGGAAACTCCTCAGTCCTCTTCTTTGGTCTTCTTCTGCAGGTAACAGATTTTTGTTAGTCTCTCTCTCTCTGTCCCGGGGCACACCGAGCAGCAGAAGGGAGATCACGGTAGGTCAGATGGCTCCCTTATGTCGGTCACAGCCCCTACACATGTAATCCGGTGGCAATGTCCTGAATTTTAGTTGGACCCTCGGTAAAATAATGTCCTGCAGACCGGGGGTTGCAACAGCGATCCTCACAAGGTATTTCTTCCCAAGAATCCGGTTGCAAAAGAGCCCTATGTCGGGAGACACCACACGCAGGTCTGTCCTGGCTGAGCTCTGGGTCTGCACTCCTCTCCCGCACTTTTTCTTCCTCAGCTTTCTGTTGTGGGAGGGGATCAGCAATCAGAGTTTTTTTTTCTGCAGTCATTTCAGCAATTGTCCACGAGGGGGCAGTATCGGACTGTGTAATGTTCACTTCACTGTCCATTTCAATAATAATACAGTCAGGGCTACCCACTCCGTTACAAGCTTAATATACCATCTACATCCTCATTCATCGAATGTGTGGAACCTGAAGCAGTGCAACATCTAATATATGTTGGCCTACATAAAAAATATAATATTTTGTTACCTCCTACTGTCCTTATACATCCCATCGGTTTTACCGATGATGAAACTTCCATTGTAGAGCACAGCTGTGGTCCAATGACATATACATGTCAATATTGTGAGGCACTACATTTTCATGCTGAGATGCCATGTGATCAAAATTATATACTCTGCTGTCACAAGGGCAAGGTCCAGATACCTATCCCTGAATACCCCGAGGTATTCAAGCGTTTACTTAAAGGAGAAAGTGAGTACAGTCATAATCTCATGGACAACATCCGAGCCATCAACAGCTCTTTTGCTTTCGCCTCAATGGGTGCCAATATTTCTCCACCACCTGGACATGGCCCTTACTGTTTCCGCATACATGGCCAAATCTACCATCGTATTGGCACACTACATCCGGCAGATGATCAAGTTCCAACGTATGCTCAACTTTACATCTTGGATACTGCTACCGCCAACGAACAACGTTTGCAATGTCAACCAAATTTACAATGCCATCCAACTTTAATGAGTATTATTGCTCTTCAATTAGAAAACATCAATCCTTTTGTAGCTGCATACAAAATGCTCCGTGACGTGGAACGGGAAGAAGAACAAAAGGCTGAAACAAATGGCACTGTTATGCCAAATATTACGATGGCACTTAAACAAGACCGCAGTCAAGACCATCGACGCTATAACAATCCTACTGTCAACGAAATAGCTGTTGATTTGAAAATAACAATGGGAGCCACCATTCAACCGAGATATATTAATCCATTTAAAAGCCGATCCACAAAATCCTTTGGCTCCAAAGACACAACAGGTCAGCATTCTTCACAGTAACTTGGATGCGTTACTCTATCTTTATTTTTCCCTTATGGAGAACAAGGGTGGCATGATGGACTCAAGCATCAAGGAAAAAGTGAACGCAGGGTTACACAACTCCAATATTACTGTTATGTGCTGTCTGTCCGCAATCAGTTTAATCCCGTTTTGAATGGTGGAAAATTGACACAGCAGTATTTAGTTGATGCTTATGTGAAAATTGAGGCCAATCGCCTGAATTTTATCCGTCAACATCAAACAGATTTAAAAGTCGAGGATTATTGCATACTTCAAGAGCATCTCATCAACAAATCCATTCAAAAAGGCATTCCCATTGGCAGAACTGTCATTCTACCATCATCTTTCGAAGGCAGCCCCAGAAATATGCAGCAGCGTTATCAAGATGCCATGGCTATAGTCACTAAATTTGTTCGCCCAGATCTATTTGTCACCATGACATGTAATCCCAAATGGAAAAGCAAAGGTTTCCCCAAACATTTTCAGGATTCGACTGTCATCGCAAAGGATGCCTATCTGACTTATCGACGAAATACAGGACCATCATTTGAACACCATTCCGTCATGATTGACAATTCGTGGGTAGTTCCATATAATCCTTTCTTACTACCCAAATATAAGTGTCATATCAATGTGGAAGTTTGTGGTTCCATACAAAGTGTCAAATACTTATTTAAATATGTATATAAAGGACATGATAAAGCAAATCTGGAAATTTGCCAGACAAGCATCCAACATGATGAAACACATCAATTTATGGATTCCCGTTATGTTAGTGCACCTGAGGCAGCTTGGCAGATATTTGCTTATCCCATGCACAAACAATCGCACAGTATTATTCGCCTGGCCGTACATCTGCCTCATTCTCAACAACTCTATTTTCATGAGGATGACTCCATAGCCAACATCAGACACAAGCTACATAACAATTCCACTCTTATGGGCTATTTTGAGCTTAATAAGAAGGACCCAACTGCTCATACTTATTTATATCGTGAAATTCCAGAACACTACATTTGGATAGAAGGTTCTTGGCAACAGAGAAAGCGAGAAGGTGCTTCTGTAATTGGAAGAATGTATACCGTAAGTCTCAGAGACCAAGAACGCTACTATTTGCGGTTGTTGTTGCTGCATGTCAAAAGTGCCACCAGTTTTGACAGCATTAAAACGGTTCATGGAGTTACACATCTAACTTTCAAAGACGCTGCCTTAGCTCTTGGTTTATTATTTGATGACAGTTTGTGGAGAAATACCTTACTTGATGCTTGTATTTTGAACATGTCTGCACAGCTACGTGATATGTTTGCCTACATTTGCATTTTTGGCCCTCCTGCTAATCCACTGGAGTTGTGGCTTGAATTTAAAGAACACTTCATTCAAGACTATTGCCATAAATATCACTCAAATACGGAGGAGTGTGTGAATTGTGAAGGATATGCGATGACAGATATCCAAGACATTTTGAGAAGTCATGGCAAAAAATATACTGATTTTAATTTACCACGCCCTGTCAGGAAACAACAACTTCCACAACAATTTCATCAAGACGATGAGTTAAGAACAGCTGCTGAGATGAAAGCAACTCTCAATCCTGAACAACTGTTGGCTTATGAGGCTATTATTCAAGCATTAGAAGACACTACTGCAACACCAAAGTGCTTCTTCATTGAGGGTCCTGGTGGCAGTGGAAAAACTTACCTTTACCATCTACTTCTACATCAACTAAGGGGAGAAGGAAAAATGGTGTCACCTGCTGCCACTACAGGAATTGCAGCCAATTTGCTTGAAGGAGGAAGAACAATTCATTCTCTTTATGGAATACCAATACCTGTGAATGAAACATCAGTTTCCAGGATAAAAAATGACACAGATGCAGCTTATGATTTGCAGAAAACTGAACTCTTTATTATAGATGAGTGCACAATGGTCTCAAAGTATGCATTGCATGTCATTGAAAGACTGTTACGAGATGTTATGACCAAAAAAGTTACCAAGAAAGAAAAGACACCTTTTGGAGCCAAAGTAATTGTACTTGGAGGAGACTTTCGACAATGTCTTCCTGTCATTACTCATGGCACAAGAACAGATATTGTAGAGAGCTGTTTAAAATATTCTACACATTGGCCACTTTTCTATCCACTTCCGCTTATTAACAACATGCGCTCTATTGATCCGGAATACAGCAGTTGGTTGCTTAAACTTGGTAATGGTGAGCTGTCCAATGAACATAACCTTGGAGATGATGTCATCGAGATTCCTCCAGATATGGTGTGCACTGGGTCTTTAATACATGAGATCTTTGGAGACAACATTAACATTGATGTCAATAACAACGAGAGTATCAATATCGCTGCTTCTCATGCTATCCTATGTCCTAAGAATGACGACGTCGATTTTGTTAATTCCAAAGTCATGGATTGCTTGATTGGTGAGTACACAGTCTATATGAGTGAAGATTCTATTGATGCGGAGGACTGTAATAATTCAGAACAATACCCACCTGAATTTTTGCATTCACTTACATCGACTGGAATGCCTCTACATCATCTAAAAATTAAAGTTGGCACCATTGTTATGCTGTTACGCAACCTGAATACCAGGAAAGGTCTGTGCAATGGTACTCGGCTCATTGTAACTGCATTGTTTCAAAACATGATCCAGGCTAAAGTTATTACCGGCTCAGCAGCAGGACATGTGGTATTCATTCCACGTATTGATTTATGTCCATCAGAGACTGCATTACCATTCAGATTAAGAAGACGACAATTTCCCATCAAGGCAGCGTTTGCAATGACCATCAATAAATCGCAAGGGCAAACTCTCAATCGAGTTGGGATATATCTCCCAGAACCAGCTTTTGCCCATGGTCAACTGTATGTGGCCTTTTCCAGAGTCAAGCAACACTGCAATGTCAAGGTCAAAGTGCTCAATACACCACTGTAAGGACAATTACTGCCTGATTCTCCTCAAGTCTTTACACACAATATTGTGTACAAAAATGTTTTACGTTAAGCTTTTTCTTTTTTTTCATACTGTTCTGATACTTTTTTTACAAAAACCACAAAATCTACAAAAAAATTAGTTTAGTCATATTTCTAAAGATATTAATTACATGGTTATTATATAGCCATGTTATATATATAGTTATTTTTGGGGAGATTAAATCCCTTTTGTACAGAATTTATCATATATATATATATATATATAGATATACAGAGGAACACACATTTAGTATGAGATCATAGATGTGTATCATCCAAATTTTACAATTTGGTGATAGAAACCATCATATTATGTTCCAGCACTACAAGTGCTGAGAATTTTGCTATATTTTTTTTACAGGGAGAGGTTTTTGTGAACAGCTAAGAGACGGGTGGGATGGCTGTTCACACACATCTCCATCTCAAGGTGTGTTCAGTATATATAGATAGAGAGGGACATATCTAAATTGAGATTTACCTTTGACTCCAGCATTTTTTAGCTATTTGTGGATGTTTTATTTTTTAAATTTAACATTTCTACATTTGCTGCCTTAGGGCTGACCTACAGCACACTTGCCGTAATTTTCATGCAATGTGTATGGAATTTGTAGTTCACTTGCAGCGGATGCAGACAACGTGGTTGCGGCTGTTTCAGCCACAATAACTGCAGTGACCTGTGGTTTGTTAGTGGCTGTATTTCCTGCATCTGCCGTAGCCATGTTTGCTCCATTTACCGCAAGTTTACTGCAAATTCCTTAGTTGTGTTATGGAAATTGCTGCAAGTCTGTTGACGGTAACTCCTTAGGTGTCAGGTGTGGAAATTTTATTTTTTACATTCACATCCTTTTTAAATAGATGAAAAATGCTGCTGTTAAATAAGTAAAAATATTCATAATTCGGAATTAGTTAGATTAGGGACCCACCAGACGTAAGGGCATCTTGATGCGATTGGTGGGCTGACACAAACTGGCTAATACGCAGAATACCAATATTGATTTGTCAAATCAAGCTATTGACACATTAACAAGTATTGTTACTTTGTGTTCCAAGACCCTTACATCATAATAGTTCAATTTTCCAAAAATGATATCAACCATACAATTATATGTAGTTGATGGAAAGATATCATGGAATTATTGGATTATTAGTTAAAACTATTTTTAAATAAAGGATATACGGATTCTAGACTCCCGATTCTTTAGAATCGGGCTCACAGCTAGTATATATATACTTTTTCGGACGAAGTACCTTTATGTCCGCGCTGCTGTCAGAAAGGTATACCACCGACACTGGATGTCTAGGTAATAGTGATATAGATTTATTTCCTTAATTCCAACGCGTTTCGGAGCCACGTTCCGAGCTCCTTCCTCAGGGAATAACCCTAGACATCCCGTGTCGGTGGTATACCTTTCTGACAGCAGCGCGGACATAAAGGTACTTCGTCCGAAAAAGACCTTGTGATTTGAGCACCACATCCTGTGGAAGTACGGTCCCTGCAGCAGCTGTTTTTCCTGAGCGATTACGCTGGTTATGTGCTACACAACCACATCAGGTGAGCAATACTAATATTAGCATCATACATCTGTCTATAAAAGATAAGACCCTATTTGCGCATTCTCAACCCTTTAGATATATCGTTTAATGTATGACAACCGTAGAATTGATGTGATATTACTAAAAGAGTGACACTGTCTGTTCTTCTTTCGAATAAGGTCACCCATATTACCTCTCCCTTTTTTCTTATTTTTCACCTTTGGTTCTTGCTATCTGCTTATATTATTATTATCTCTAATATTTCAGATATACATCAAGTCATAGTAGATGTATTCCTTAAATACGGCATACCTTTAGAAAACCGTTATTTATTAATCTACTCTCAACCTCTAGAAGATGATATATACATTTTTGGCCCCTTATATTTATCTTTTATCCTAGATATCCTCCTAGAAACAATTCATGTTCTTCATACAGTGGTTCTACCCACAATCTAATATATAAAGCTGAATGTGTGTGTGTATATGTGTGTGTGTATATCCGGGATTGGCATCTACACCGTCGCAACTACAGCCACAAAATTTTGCACCGTTACACATCTGGACCCCGAGAGCGTCATAGGCTATGTTGTGAGGCGAAATTTTAACCCTGCGCGTTCCAGTTCACCAATCAATTTTGCCCCTATCTACATAATGGGGAAAAAGTGAATGGAAAAGTGTTGGAGGAAAATCGACAGCTGTCAGCTATAGCCACAAAATTTTGCACAATCACATGCCTGGACCCCAAGAGCGTCATAGGCTATGTTGTGAGCCGAAATTTTAACCCTGCGCGTTCCAGTTCACCAAACAATTTTGCCCCTATCTACATAATGGGGAAAAAGTGAATGGAAAAGTGTTGGAGGAAAATCGACAGCTGTCAGCTATAGTCACACAATTTTGCACAGTCACACGTCTGGACCCCGGGAGCGTCATAGGCTATGTTGTGAGGCGAAATTTTAACCCCGTGCATTCCAATTCACCAAACAATTTTGCCCCTATCTACATAATGGAGAAAAAGTGACAGTTACCAGTTGACAGTTGTGAATGAGAGGGGCTTAATGATAGCGCCAAAGACTAACAGCACATACCAGCATATAGTCACTAAGGTGGGGTCCCAACATGAGATATTTACCACGCACGAGGACATGTATACACACCACACGCACACAAAGAGCAACAGCAAATGTATAGTCGCTAAGGTGCAGCCCCTACATTGGATACTCACCACGCACCCAAAAAAACACACACACACCACAAAGAGACACACACACGGACACACACACACATAGCCACCCTATAGGGACACATGCACTCACCCCACAGGGACACACACACACACCACAAAGAGACACACACACACCACACAGACCCCCCCACATACACACCCTATAAGGACACATGCACTCACCCAACAGGGACACACACACACACCACAAAGAGACACACACAACACAGAGACACACACACCCCACACAGTCACCCCCCCACAGGGACACACACACATACACACCCTATAGGGACACATGCACTCACCCCACAGGGACACACATACCACAAAGAGACACACACAACACAGATACGCACACACACACCGTACAGACACCCCCCCACAGGGACACACACACATACACACCCCTTAGGGACACACACACACCACAAAGAGACACACACAACAGAGACACACACCACACAGACCCCCCCACAGGGACACACACACATACACACCCTATAGGGACACATGCACTCACCCAACAGGGACACACACATACACACACCCCAGGGACACACACCACACAGACAGACACAGATGTGCACAAATCACCTCACACAACTAGCCTCATACGTGTGCTATCTTTAATTTCCAAACATAAACATCTGATTAAAAACAGCCAATGTGCAACACATGTGCCACATAGGGAATTAAGGCAGATGTCAGTCACATGAGCAGTCTATTATGTGTATGTGTGAGGTAACATATACTGCCCGGCCAGGGGGAGGGTTTACTGTTGGCTGGAGATATATTAGGCTGCCTATAGCAATCGATTACAGCTCAGCTTCTATTTTCTTACAGGTCATTAATATGACATATTCAAATTCTATTCTGTTATAGCTAACATCAGTTATTTATTAACACGGGCGTAGCCGGGTACTACAGCTAGTTAAATATACAAATGAATTAAATCACTATTCCAGCATTTCCCCATTTCCCGACCATTGAAATTATTTCAGACTTCTGCCTGTGCTTTGGTGTCTTTAAATGGTTAAGTGGCAACACGTGCTGGTTGCGTTCTGCTCTCCTGAGCGGTTTAGATATAAAATCAAAGTTAATTACTGACATGCGACAGTCGCGTGCAGCCCTTTTTGAACTGTATCAAAATTTAGTTGTAACATAGCGGTGGCAATGCGCTTGTCATGTGCGGCCTCTTTGAACTGTTCCAAATTGTATTTGATGTGAAGTGCTGGCACGCAAATGCCACACACTGGCCTTTGAACTCTCAAGCCTTAGACTGCTGCTGCAAATTGATGGCACACGCCTGACACGTGGGGCTCGTTTGATCTCTAGCAAAAGAGCTCTTCCATTCTGAGCTTCTTTGAAACATTGTAACAACCCCTGATCCTCGCGGCACATGCTAGTTGTGTGCAGACAATTAGCTCCTCTGACAGTTTCCCAGACACAAAGAATATAGAAAAAAGAGATCTATGTCTCATCCCTGGTTCTATTCTCCTGGTTTCTAATTACGGTAATTGATTAAGGATTTTTTATGGGAGATTTTTTAACCCATTTGAGTAACAAAGAATATAACCGTATTTTCCGGCGTATAAGACGACTGGGCGTATAAGACGACCCCCAACTTTTCCACTTAAAATATGGAGTTTGGGATATACTCGCCGTATAAGGCTACCCCCTCTTCTACGGTATGATTTCCACTATGACCCCCACACAATATAATGGACCCACATATAGAATAATGACCCCTACATCTCTTCACACTGTATTATGGCCACCACACAGCCCTAAAATAGCCCTGCATAAAGTATAGAGGCTCCCTCATACCCCTTCAAGTATTATCATGCTCCCACAGAGCCCTCTAAGTATTATAATGCAAAAGAAAAAACAAAGGTTGCGCCATGCTGCATTGCATTAAGCGATATTCAGGATTTTCACTCACCTTTACTAGTTGTGCCTTATCCGCACAACTAGATTGTGGATATGTGGTGAGTGAAGGTTTGTATTCACTGATCTTCTGATCTTTGGTGTTCCCCTTCAACGTTTTTAATATAAGATTCCTGCCTTCTCCTTAGCTGGCTCGCGTGAAGGATCATGTGCCGATTTTAAGGATGGATAAATGTAGCCAGGTCCTGCTCCGGAGCAGCTCACAACACCACGCTCCCCGAAGGGAGATTGTAGATAAGCCGATGAATAAATGTGGTATAATAATAGTAAGCGCTGAGAGCTAAAACAGGATACACAATGCTCTTAAATATATTACCTTTGAGTTTTATTCATTCAAACAATAAAAGCCCTCCTGCCACAACGCGTTTCGACGCTGACTGCGTCTTCCTCAAGTGGATCACTTGAGGAAGACGCAGTCAGCGTCGAAACGCGTTGTGGCAGGAGGGCTTTTATTTGTTGAATGAATAAAACTCAAAGGTAATATATTTAAGAGCATTGTGTATCCTGTTTTAGCTCTCAGCGCTTACTATTATTATACCACATTTATTCATCGGCTTATCTAAGTATTATAATGGCTTCCATATAGTATAATTGTCTCCATAAATTATAATGCATCATCAAAGTCCTCAATATATTATAATGCACCCCGTAGTCCTCCATATAGTGTAATGCACGCCATAGTCCCCTAGATAATATAATGCACCCCATAGTGCTCCATATAGTGTAATGCACCCCCGTAGTCCTCCATATAGTGCAATGCACGCCATAGTCCTCTAGATAATATAATGCACCCCATTGTGCTCCATATAGTGTAATGCACCCCCGTAGTCCTCCATATATTATAGTATTACAGTGGTGGTGGGGGAGTACAGCCTCCATCAACCCCCAATATTCCTCTGCAGTCACACACACAGTCAGACACACACAGTCACACACACACAGTCAGACACAGACACACACACAGTAAGGCACACACACAGCCAGACACAGACACACACAGTCACACACACACAGTCTGACAGACACACAACACACACACAGTCAGACACAGATACACACAGTCACACACACACAGTCAGACACAGACACACATACACAGTCAGACACACACTGTCACACACACACAGTAAGACACACACACACACAGTCAGACATACACACAGCCAGACACACTGTGCCACTGCTGTGCCACCGGACCCTGCCGGAGCTTACCATCGCCACCGCCACCGCCGCTGTACGTAGCCGGGCACCGTAGCTGTACGATAATAAGCCATCAGCCAATCAGGCAGCTGCTGGCGTCTGATTGGCCCTGGCATTACCGTACATACACACTGAGCGGCGCAGTTACCTCCATTCAGGAGATGTACGGTAATGCCTCAGCCAATCAGACCCTAGCAGCCTCCTGATTGGCTGATGGCTTATTATCGTACATCTATGGTGCCCGGCGGCTATGTACACATCGGTGGTGGCAGCGGGAAGCTCCGGAAGACATGGACGGCAGAGGCAGGTGAGTATCATTTTTTTTTCTTGCCTGCCACCTGCCACCGCTCATTTTCGGGGGGGGGGGGGGGGGCCTTATATTATGCACGGCGGACCGATGCCGGCATTTTTTTCCTCAGTACCGCCTGTACCCGGCGTATAAGACGACCCCCGACTTGGGAGGAGAATTTTAGGGGTTGAAAAGTCGTCTTATACGCCGGAAAATACGGTGATACTTTTTGAATATTAAGAAATAGAATAGCTTATCAAATTTTATTAATTATAGGTATCAGAAATTATTTACTTACAAATCTTACACATTTTATGAACATTTTATTAAAGGTAGGATCTTTCCTGACCTTTTATCAAATTTTATTAATTATAGGTATCAGAAATTATTTACTTACAAATCTTACACATTTTATGAACATTTTATTAAAGGTAGGATCTTTCCTGACCTTTTATCAAATACATTTTTAACAGGAGTTCGATTTTATCCTATTAATTCCATTGTTGTGTATTAGTTTTTACAAATCAAATTATATAAACACTTTTATTAAATAAATTTAATTAAATCAACATTTTTATAAACATTTTCATAAAATAAATATTTATAGAATTCTCCTCAGATGTTTTTCAGCAGCACGGTTCCCAAATGTTCCTTCGCAGCCTATTTAGGAAAGAAAAGTAAAATATAACAAAATTATTTTGTATACTATTCTCTAGTTTTTTCACTATTATACAGTGATATATATATACTAGCTGTGAGCCCGATGCAAATGCATCGGGATTCTAGAACGTGGCAATATTATTTGCATTAATAGCATTATTATTACCATTAATAGCATAATTATTAGCATTACCAGCATAATTATTAGCATTAATAGCATTATTAATAGCAATAATAGTACTAATAATAGTATTGTTATTAGTATGAATAGCATTATTACCATAAATAGCATTAATAATAGCGTTAATAGCATTATTATGAGGAGTAATCGCATTATTAGCATTAATAAAATTATTGATAGCATTAATAGGGAGAGGATCCAAGATGGCCGCGGAGGAGGGAGGCTGCACTTATTAGCTCTCCCACAGAAAGATCGCAATCCGTGCCATCCACCCTCGTGAGGGTCTCTAAATCACCCAGAAGGCACCTAAGATCAAGCCAAAGGACCTTATACACCGGTCCTGGACACCATTTCATCATCTGACCCCTTCTACAGCGGCAGAGAAAGCCCCACAGTGAAAAGCACGCGGCCCCAGGCGGAAGAAGGAGACCGGACCGGATCGACCGCGCTGCAGAGCAGAAGAAGCAGCGCTGCGGTGGGAAGATCCCGGGATCCTAGACTCCGGACCGCAACTGGAGGGTAAGAGGAGCCGAAGCAGACCGGCGACCAGAGGCTACAGGAGGAATCCAGCAGCACGTGGCACCGGAGACAGGCGGTAAGGAAGACGCTGAAGCAGGCGAGCCAAGTACAGGGTGACCGCTGACGGCCTGCGGCCCCCCAGAGACCCGGCGCGTGTGGTAGCTGAGTGGAGTAAACGAGTGAGAGTGCCGGGAGATCTGACCCGCGAGAACCCCGACAGAGGTAGCGGGAGGACACACTGAGCCCCACGACTTCAATACTTGCTGCCAGCTTAAGACCACAGACCGGGACAACTCTGCATGACAACCCCAGGGACCCGGGATTAGAGGATCACAGAAACAAGAGGTACCAGCTTTGCCTATATAACATCTAATCCAGACATATAGTGGGTCACAGAGCAGCACACAATCTGCAGGGCAGAAAGCTGAGGAAAAAACCATCTCTAACCTGTGCCTGGGCTAATTATACAGGTATCCCAGACCCCTTAAATCACGAGACTGGTATATAACAACAGGATACCAGTAGATCTCCACAACAGTTGTTTAATTACCAATTCACTAATTCAGCAACATATTAACATGAAGCAGTAACCCCTAACAGCCAGCAGGGGGAGCTCCGTGATCATATCCTTCAACCAGCATTAAAATTGGACTCATTATTAATATGGGGAAAACTGGAACAAAAACCCCCAAGGGATCCCTGAAATTAACTAAAGCAGCCACGCAAGCTGATGTGGACAAATTCTTAAAGAAACAAGCCGCTCTGACTGACTTAGATATGCCCTCTAAACCAAATGATCCACTTTTAATGGACGATACGGACACAGATATGGATAGCGAAGCTGAAAGTATATCGACAGATAAAGATACACAAGTAACTCGCTCATTCATAGCAAGAATCCTCTCGCAGAAATTAGACCCAATCAGTAAGGAGCTAGCAGAAATAAAACGTGATCTTACCCAGCAAGGACATAGATTGGATACAGCTGAAAGCACACAGACGACCATTATACAACAATCTAATGCTATGCTGGAATGCCTACAACAACATGAGAACATCCTCCACGCTGCACATACATCCTTAGAAGATCACGAGAACCGAGAGCGCCGAAACAATATTAGAATTCGGGGCATGCCGGAATCTGTGGCGCTGGAAACGCTCACCAAAGCGGCCATCGAAATATTCAAAGATGTATTGGATCAGGAAAAACCGGAAAACATCGAATTGACAAGAGTACATAGAGCCCTCAAACCTAGACCATCACAAGGCGAACAACCAAGGGATGTACTCTGCCGTTTCTTAGACTTTAGAGTAAAAGACCTGGTACTCCGGAAAGCGAGAGACAAACGGAAGATTACATATGAGGGTAATACGATTCAGTTATATCAGGACTTATCAGCTATTACACTGCGAAAACGGCGACTCTTGAAGCCATTCACTGAGGCCCTAACAAGCAAAGGTTATAGATTCCGATGGCTGTTTCCATTCGGCATATTTATAACGGCTGGAGACAAGAGGCTCCAAGCTAGGACCTCGGCGGACGTTAAACAAACCTGCGAGGAACTAGAGATCATACTGGACTCCTATCCGGATCTGGAAACATTCCACTCTGCTTCCTTACTCCAACGAATTCCACCTCCACCAACATGGCAAGTAGTCACCACACCTAAGGCTCAAAGAACGAAGCGTAAAACGGCCAGGTCTCCAGCTACCAAAGACCTGGCCGACACAACTTGACATTCTGAAGCCCTACCACCTGATGGAATGACTATCCACAAATAGTTGGCAGAACCTTGCATCTTGTTTTCCACCCCTTTACTAATAACCAGGCTTAAATGCAAACTTTTGGACATATTACACCCGAAAAGAGCCTGACTATCCGGAAGTGACGAAACAACTTGTACAAAGCCCTTCAAAACCAACGAAACTAAGAGGACTAGACTGCACGAAAGACCCCCTCTTCTTTGGCAACGATGAGTACTAACGGATATGGACCCAACCGATTGACACTTGGTCCATAACATACGTCTTCCCCTACCTACCACCCGCCCATCCCCCAGTACCCTGATGCCCACTCACATCCCCCAACCCCCCTTTATACTTTACCATCATATTCCCCTTACTCTTACGACTACCCAACTCCCCCCCCCCCTCGCCAACCAACCCCTATCCACATCCTCCCCTCTAATGATAAGTATTATTACCTGAAGACTTGGTTACACATCAGCATTAACAACCTTGAATGATGATAATCTCCCCGGAGCTGGCTATTGAGGCCCTTTGTAGCTCTATGCTGAACGGACTCAAATTCACATTTATATCTGTGAAATTATTACAGTTTTTGAAAAGTTATGCTTTATTTTCTCTCTCTTTCTTATCTTTTCTTTTACTATACTCGCCCTCATCTCTTCCCCCCTCCCAGTCCAGTGTTCCAGGAAGGCCGAAAAACGAGAAACAGATGATGCCGAAGCTCAAAGACCGAACCAAAAGAGAAACGAAATGACAGACACAACTAAGGTAATTACATTTGCTTCACTCAACGCACACGGCCTAAACTCACCGATAGCAAGACGACACATACTACACAGACTTAAACAACAGAAAGCGACAGTACTTTTTTTACAAGAGACACATTTTAAGTCTGACAAAATACCTGATCTGACCCGCTCTGGTTATGATAAGTGGTATCACGCTACTACGACCCAAACAAAAACCAAAGGTACCTCAATAGCGATAGCCAAAGGAGTGACATTTCAACTGAGAGACACGCTAACTGACCCCCTGGGAAGATATATACTAATTAAGGGACTACTTAATGGGTCCTTAGTGACGTTATGTAGCTTATATGCCCCAAACAAGAAAGTGGTTAAATGGCTGACAGCAATGATGAAAAAAATAGAAATATTCAAAGAGGGTGTGCTGGTGGTCGGTGGAGATCTTAATGTAGCGCTAAACCCGCTGGTGGACACCTCTAAGCAGAAGAGTACACTCTCAGCAGGGGATCTAGCTAAAATACAAAGATGCCTGAACTCCCAACATCTGGTTGACACATGGAGATGCCTGAACCCCGCAGACCGCGACTACACCTTCTATTCCTACCCTCATAAAACCTATCATAGGATCGACTATATCTTTGTCCACAAAAAGCAGTTAACTAACATCAAAAAATCGAACATATCACCAATTATATACTCTGACCATTCCACAGTGACTCTGGAAATGTCATTGGAAAAACAACACCCCAACAATAGAACATGGCGCCTAAATGAAACCATACTAGCTGAACCTGGGGTCAAAACTCGCATACAAGAAGCATTGCATAGATACTTCACACTTAATGACACACAGGATATGTCGGCCCAAATATTATGGGAAGCACACAAATCAGTCATCCGGGTGAACTAATATCGATCTCCTCCCACTTTAATAGAAAACGACAAAAAGACATATACGAACTCTATGAAGAGATAGCTTCACTAGAACTAAAACATAAAAGACAACTCGACCAACAGACCATGCATCTGTTAGCTACAAAGAGACAACACCTAAAAGACCTCTTAGCTCTCCAATCGGCAAAATATTACAGTGCATGGAAGAATAAATTATACGCCCATGGAGACAAAGTGTCCAAATTCATGATCTCACTCATACGCAAGAGACAGTTACACACTCAGATTGGTGCGGTCAAGAACAAACGAGGTGTTAGCTCTGATAACCCCACACATGTGGAAAATGCATTCTTAGAATATTACAAACATCTCTATGATTTGAGACCGAACGAATCTAGTGAGCAGACCAGATTGCGGAGGGATGAGATCAGGAACTTCCTAAAATGTTTGGGACTACCCAATCTGACGGAAACACAAAAGATAGAACTGACAAAGCCATTCCAAATTAAAGAGCTCCAGTCCACTCTGTCAAAGTGCCCGACTGGAAAATCACCAGGACCTGATGGGTTTACAGCACAGTATTATAAAACTTTCCCCAATGTACTACTACCACGGTTTTTGGACCTATGTAATGCAGTTCTTACAGGTCTACCTCTCCCACAACAAATGTTGGAGGCTAGCATCTCATTGATCCACAAAGGGGGGAAGGACCCCGAGCAGTGTAGTAGCTACAGACCAATTTCTTTATTAAATGTAGACCTAAAACTGCTCTCCAGCTTGATAGCGCGAAGATTGGCGACAATGTTGCCACACTTGATTTCGCCTAGTCAAACGGGATTTGTGGGAGGAAGAGAAGGGAAAGACAACACGCACAAAATATTGCACCTGATGCAAATAGCTAAAAACCGTGGATCCCCGTTAGTACTCCTAGGAACTGACGCTGAGAAAGCATTTGACAGAGTGGACTGGACCTACCTTGAAGAATCCCTACATACTTTTGGGCTACCCCATGCGCTTACAAGAGCCATCTTAGCAATGTATAACAACCCCACAGCCAGAATTAGGATAAATAACTCACTAACAGATACATTTGTAATAAAAAACGGCACGAGGCAAGGTTGCCCGCTCTCGCCGCTACTCTTTGTGCTTTCCATGGAGCCTCTGCTGAATGCCATACAGTCCCATCAGGACATTGAAGGCATCACATTGAACCACAAACATTATAAAACGGCGGCGTTTGCGGATGACCTACTTGTACTAATGACCTCCCCATTACGCGGATTCCCGGCTCTAATGAAATTACTAGACCATTTTAGCCATCTCTCAAATTTTAAGGTTAACCCCTCTAAATCCGAAGCACTAGACATCAACATTGACCCCACAACTTTAACAAAACTAAAAGATCTCTATCCCTTCACATGGCCCACCACATACATAAAATATCTCGGGGTGAAATTGGGGAGAAACAGCAGAGATCTTTTCCAACTCAATATCAAACCAATGCTTGAAGACGCTAGGTCTACTATTGACTCATGGAAAGATAACCATCTTTCATGGATGGGTAGGAAAAATTTATTAAAAAGCTTGATCCTCCCCAAGTTCACCTACATGTTCAACATGCTACCCATATTGATCCCGATAGCATTCCTTAATAAGATTAATGCCCTATTTAGTAAATATATCTGGCATCAGAAAAAGCCCCGCATATCATACCGAACACTAACGCTTCATAAGAGTAAGGGGGGAATGGGAGCACCCGACATACGGAAATACTATCAAGCCGCAATAATCTCGAGGGTGATTGACATTATTAGACACCCACGAGAAAACCAGTGGATTGCAGCAGAAGAAGCACTAGCGCCAAGTACGCTCAGGTCCCTATTCCTTTTACATGAGAAGAACATTAAGTTATCCCAAATACACAACATACACACCAAAGCCACCCTTCAGGTCTGGTCGAAACTGCGCCACATGATGATACCTACATTATCACCCTTACTCACACTAATGGACCTTTTCCCTGGCAAACCCGACACCAATACTGATGAAGCGCACAAGATATCCGCCCTGAAAAACCTGACCGTAGACCGAATTTTGATTGATGGCACCATGCCTACCTTCTCTGAGTTACGGACCACACCTGGACTCCAAAAACTGAACTTTCTACACTATTCCAGCATTAAATCAAAACTGAAACCACATCTACAGCAGGCAGACCTCTCACGTGCCATGACACCGTTTGAGAAGCTATGTGCGGCCACCTCGAAACCAAAAAAAGTATTATCCACATTATATCAAACACTGCTAATGGATGCATGTAGCCCAAAGCGGAGCTATGTCACGCAATGGGAAAAAGACCTGGGCTATTGCTTTACCCCAACGCAACAACGATTTATATACGAAAGATCTCATGGCCCCTCGCAATGCGTACGGGCACAGGAAAATGCTTTCAAAATCGTGTCGCGGTGGTATATGGCACCCAAACAAACTTACCATTGGCAGAGAGAGAGCCCAACAAACTGCTGGAGATGTAACGATCCCAACGGAGAGTACTTTCACATTTGGTGGACTTGTCCCAAAATCAGTGATTTCTGGAATAGAGTAGGCATGTTCATACAGGCTGTGACGAACAAAACACTTAAGCTTTCACCAGAGACCACGTTATTGAATTTCCCAATATGGACAGATGATAAATACGCGTCTGACTTAGCACGACATTGCATTACCGCAGCAAAATTACTAATACCACTATACTGGAAGACACCAGACCTACCGACCACTGCACAATTATATGACAAAATAAATGCTTTATATAGAGTAGCAATGACTGTGGCGTCAGTTGAAAATAGACAAACGAAACTCAGACACATATGGGCCCCATGGATTACTTTCCGGACAACGCACAATTGCACGCATGATTAAGATATTCCCTGCCCAAATAACAATGTGAACGGCATCCGACATTGACTTCCTGGTAGCTGGACTGGACTTCCTACCCCCCCTCCCCCCCCGTTCCTTCTTATTTCCCCCTCTCTCTTACTACCCTTCCACTTCAACTCTCCCACATTATCTACCATCCTCTTTACCATAATCTTTCACTCTCTTACTCTCTTTCTTTATCCTTTTTCTTTAATGTTAATTACTTAAAAATATGGTATTGCATGAAAAATAAAGTCCTGGACAATCCCAGACGTGAGGAAGACACACGACCAGGATTCCGTAAGCTATTCCGCATTACTGAGATGGCACATAATAATTCTCCTACTTCCAAACAGTACACCAGCAATAACGAGCATCATGGAGAACTCCAGTTATATGATATACACGGATGTATACCACGCACATGCGTGATATTATGCTCATACCATGCACTACCTTTGCAATACCTTTATAATACCTTCGTAACACCTTAGTAATACCGTTATAATATCTTTGTAATACCATTGATAATTTTTGATATTTTTGATGTTATTATATGTTACATGTAACAACATGTTGATTGTTATGTTATGCAAACATCACCAATAAAAAGACCATTGAAAAGAAAAGATAGCATTAATAGAATTAAAAATAGCATTAATAGCATTATTAATAGGATTAATAGCATGATTATTAGCCTTAATAGCATTAATAGCATTAATATTAGCATGAATAGCATTCATAGCATTATTAATAACATTAATAGCATTATTAATAGCATTAATAGCATAAATAATAGAATTAATAGCATAAATAATCGCATTAATAGCATTACTATTAGCATAAAGAGCATTAATAGCAATATTATTAGCATGAATAGCATTTTGAATAGCATAAATAGCATGATTATTAGCCTTAATAGCATTATTAATCGCGTTAATATGATTATTATTAGCATTATTAGCATTAATATTAGCATTAATAGCATAATTATTAGCATTAATAGCATTATTATTAGCAGTAATAGCATTATTATTAGCATTAATAGCATTATTAATAGCATTAATAGAATTAATAATACAATTAATACCATTAATATTAGCATTAATAGCATTAATAGTATTATTAATAGCATGAATAGCATTATTAATAGCATTAATAGGATTAATAGCATTATTAATAGCATTATTAATAGCATTAATAGTATAAATAATAGAATTAATAGCATAAAAAATCGCATTAATAGCATTACTATTAGCATAAAGAGCATTAATAGCAATATTATTAGCATGAATAGCATTTTGAATAGCAATAAATAGCATGATTATTAGCCTTAATAGCATTATTAATCGCGTTAATATGATTATTATTAGCATTATTAGCATTAATATTAGCATTATAGCATAATTATTAGCATTAATATAATTATTATTAGCATAATAGCATAATTATTAGCATTAATAGCATTATTATTAGCAGTAATAGCATTATTATTAGCAGTAATAGCATTATTATTAGCATTAATAGCATTATTAATAGCATTAATAGAATTAATAATACAATTAATAGCATTAATATTAGCATTAATAGCATTTATAGTATTATTAATAGCATGAATAGCATTATTAATAGCATTAATAGGATTAATAGCATTATTAATAGCATTAATAGCATAAATAATAGAATTAATAGCATAAAAAATCGCATTAATAGCATTACTATTAGCATAAAGAGCATTAATAGCAATATTATTAGCATGAATAGCATTTTGAATAGCATAAATAGCATGATTATTAGCCTTAATAGCATTATTAATTGCGTTAATATGATTATTATTAGCATTATTAGCATTAATATTAGCATTAATAGCATAATTATTAGCATTAATATAATTATTATTAGCATTAATAGCATAATTATTAGCATTAATAGCATTATTATTAGCAGTAATAGCATTATTATTAGCATTAATAGCATTATTAATAGCATTAATAGAATTAATAATACAATTAATACCATTAATATTAGCATTAATAGCATTAATAGTATTATTAATAGCATGAATAGCATTATTAATAGCATTAATAGGATTAATAGCATTATTAATAGCATTATTAATAGCATTAATAGTATAAATAATAGAATTAATAGCATAAAAAATCGCATTAATAGCATTACTATTAGCATAAAGAGCATTAATAGCAATATTATTAGCATGAATAGCATTTTGAATAGCATAAATAGCATGATTATTAGCCTTAATAGCATTATTAATCGCGTTAATATGATTATTATTAGCATTATTAGCATTAATATTAGCATTAATAGCATAATTATTAGCATTAAATAATTATTATTAGCATTAATAGCATAATTATTAGCATTAATAGCATTATTATTAGCATTAATAGCATTATTAATAGCATTAATACATTAATAATAGAATTAATAGCATTAATATTAGCATTAATAGCATTAATAGTATTATTAATAGCATGAATAGCATTATTAATAGCATTAATAGGATTAATAGCATTATTAATAGCATTATTAATAGCATTAATAGTATAAATAATAGAATTAATAGCATAAAAAATTGCATTTAATAGCATTACTATTAGCATAAAGAGCATTAATAGCAATATTATTAGCATGAATAGCATTTTGAATAGCATAAATAGCATGATTATTAGCCTTAATAGCATTATTAATCGCGTTAATATGATTATTATTAGCATTATTAGCATTAATATTAGCATTAATAGCATAATTATTAGCATTAATATAATAATTATTAGCATTAATAGCATATTTATTAGCATTAATAGCATTATTATTAGCGTAATAGATTATTATTAGCATTATAGCATTATATAGCATTAATAGCATTATTAATAGCATTAATAGAATTAATAATACATTAATAGCATTAATATTAGCATTAATAGCATTATTATACATTATTATTAGCTATTGAATTAGCATTATTATAGCATTATTGATTAATAGCATTATTAATAGCATTATTTAATAGCATTAATATAATTAAATTATAGCATAAAAAATCGCATTAATAGCATTACTTTAGCATAAGAGCATTAATAGCAATATTTTAGCATGAATAGCATTTTGAATAGCATAAAAGCATGATTATTAGCCTTAATAGCATTATTAATTGCGTTATATGATTATTATTAGCATTATTAGCATTAATATTAGCATTAATAGCATTAATTATTAGCATTAATTAATTATTATTAGCATTATAGCATAATTATTTAGCTTAATAGCATTATTATTAGCATGTAATAGCATTATTATAGCATTAATAGCATTATTAATAGCATTAATAGCATTTAATAATAATTATATAGCATTAATTTTATTAATAGCATTATATTATTTATAGCATTAATAGCTTATTAATAGCATTAATGATTAATAGCATTTTATTAGCATTATTAATATTAATAGTATTAAATATTAAATTAATAGCTAAAAATCATTATACGCATTACTATAGCATAAAGAGCATTAATAGCAATATTATTAGCATGAATAGCTTTTGATAGATAATAGCATGATTATTTAGCTTAATAGCATTATTAATCGCTGTTAATATTGATTATTTTTAGCATTATTTAGCATTAATATTAGCATTAATTAGCATATTATTAGCATTAATATATTATTATTAGCATTAATAGCATAATTATTAGCATTTATAGCATTATTATTAGCAGTATATCATTATTATTATTATTATTTTTTATTATTATTATTTATATTTTTTATTATTATTTATTTTATTTATTATTATTTATTTATTTTTTTATTATTATAATTTATTTATTATTTTTATTTTAAGTGAGCCTGAGCCTGAGACACAGTTCTCCTTCAGGTCCGCTGCATAAAGGGCTCTATTATTAGCATTTTTTTTTTTTTTTATTATTAATTTGTTATTTTATTATTTATTATTTTTTATTTATTTTTTTATTATTTTTATTTATTTTTTTATTATTTTTTTTATTATTAAATTTATTATTATTTGTTATTTTAAGTGAGCCTGAGCCTGAGACACAGTTCTCCTTCAGGTCGTCATTAGGGCTCATATTATTAGCATTTTTTTTTTTTATTATTATTATTTTTTTATTTTATTATATTATAATTTTTTATTTATTTTTTTATTATTATTTAATTATTTGTTTATTAATTTTTTATTATTAAATTTTATTCTTAATTTCTTATTTTAAGTGAGCCTGAGCCTGAGACACAGTTCTCCTTCAGGTCCGCTGATAGGCTCAATATTAGCATTTTTTTTTTTTATTATTATATTTTATTTTTTATTTTTATTTTTTTATATTTTATTATTTTTTTATATTTTTTATTATTAATTATTTATTTTTATTTTTAATGAGCCTAGACAAGTTCTCCTTCAGTCCTACACTCATATCATTAGCATTTTTTATTATTATTTTTCTTTTTATTATTTTTTATTTATTTTAATTAATTTATTATATTATATTGTTTTATTATTAGTTGGAGCCTGAGCTGAGACACAGTTCTCCTTCAGGTCCGCTCATAGGGCTCATATTATTAGCATTTTTTTTTTTTTATTATTATTTTTTTATTTATTATTTATTATTTTTTATTTATTTTTTTATTATTTTTTATTTTTTTTTTTATTATTTTTTTTTATTATTAAATTTATTTATTATTTCTTATTTTAAGTGAGCCTGAGCCTGAGACACAGTTCTCCTTCAGGTCTGCTCATAGGGCTCATATTTTAGCATTTTTTAATTTTTTTATTATTATTTTTTATTTTATTATTTATTATTTTTTATTTTTTTTTTATTATTTTTTATTTATTTTTTTATTATTTTTTTTATTATTAAATTTATTTATTATTTGTTATTTTAAGTGAGCCTGAGCCTGAGACACAGTTCTCCTTCAGGCCTGCTCATAGGGCTCATATTATTAGCATTTTTTTTTTTTTATATTATTATTTTTTTATTTTTATTATTTATAATTTTTTATTTATTTTTTTATTATTATTTATTTGTTTATTAATTTTTTTATTATTAAATTTATTTATTATTTCTTATTTTAAGTGAGCCTGAGCCTGAGACACAGTTCTCCTTCAGGTCCGCTGATAGGGCTCATATTATTAGCATTTTTTTTTTTTTATTATTATTATTTTTTATTTTATTATTCATTATTTTTTATTTATTTTTTTATTATTTTTTATTAATTTTTTTATTATTTTTTTTATTATTAAATTTATTTATTATTTCTTATTTTAAGTGAGCCTGAGACAGAGTTCTCCTTCAGGTCCGCTCAAACATCTCATTGAGTTACATAGCGGATAATGGTGCACGCTGATTGGTCGCTTCTTCCCATAGAGAAACATGGCCATGTTTCTCTATGGGAAGACGCGACCAATCAGCATCCAGGATTATCCGCCATGTATCTCTATGAGGGGTTGGAGCGGACCTGAATGGAAACTGTCTTTACAAACAGTCTCCATTCAGGTCCGCTCAAAGGCCTCATAGAGATATATGGCGGATAATCCTGGATGCTGATTGGTCGCGTCTTCCCATAGAGAAACATGGCCATGTTTCTCTATGGGAAAAAACGACCAATCAGCGTCCAGGATTATCCGCTATGTAACCCGGAGCTCGGTGGAGGAAGAGAGAAGAGCGCCGGATGGAAGAGTCGTTAGCCGGGCTGAAGGAAGAGGATGCGTGGGCCGAAGGAAGGACTGGACCTGGACCTGAGGAAGCAGATGTCATGAAGACAGGTAAGTGATCTACGGCGTCGGGGAGGGGGGGGGTGTGCGGACATATGGAGGGGGGGGTGTGCGGACATATGGGTGGGGGTGTGCGGACATATGGAGGGGGGGGTGTGGCGGACATATGGAGGAGGGGGGGTGTGCGGACATATGGAGGAGGGGGTGGTGTGCGGGCATATGGAGGCGGGGGTGTGCGGGCATATGGAGGAGGGGGTGTGCGGGCATATGGCAGCGGGGGTTTGCGGGCATATGGAGGAGGGTGTGTGTGGGCATATGGAGGCGGGGGTGTGCGGGCATATGGAGGCGGGTGTGTGCGGGCATATGGAGGAGGGGGTGTGCGGGCATATGGCGGTGGGGGTGTGCGGGCATATGGAGGAGGGGGTGTGCGGGCATATGGCGGCGGGGGTGTGCGGGCATATGGAGGAGGGGGTGTGCGGGCATATGGCGGCGGGGGTGTGCGGGCATATGGCGGCGGGGGTGTGCGGGCATATGGCGGCGGGGGTGTGCGGGCATATGGAGGAGGGGGTGTGCGGGCATATGGTGGCGGGGGTGTGCGGGCATATGGCGGCGGGGGTGTGCGGGCATATGGAGGAGGGGGTGTGCGGGCATATGGCGGCGGGGGTGTGCGGGCATATGGAGGCGGGGGTGTGCGGGCATATGGAGGAGGGGGTGTGCGGGCATATGGAGGCGGGGGTGTGCGGGCATATGGAGGAGGGGGTGTGCGGGCATATGGAGGAGGGGGTGTGCGGGCATATGGCGGCGGGGGTGTGCGGGCATATGGCGGCGGGGGTGTGCGGGCATATGGAGGAGGGGGTGTGCGGGCATATGGCGGCGGGGGTGTGCGGGCATATGGCGGCGGGGGTGTGCGGGCATATGGAGGATGGGGTGTGCGGGCATATGGCGGCGGGGGTGTGCGGGCATATGGAGGAGGGGGTGTGCGGGCATATGGCGGGGGTGTGCGGGCATATGGTGGCGGGGGTGTGCTAACTAGTGTGTGCTGAGTGTGACGGGGACGGGGGCTCTGACTGGGGGCAGGAGGAGGCAGGAGGGGGCTGCAGTGACACCGCGCGGTCACGTGGGCCCGCCTCATTGATATGCACGCATCCCCCTGTCCATCCCCGGCAAGGGGATGCAGTGCATATTGCCAGACACAGCCCCTGGCGGCCCCCGGCAGTGGTATACAGCCCCCCGCCTAGTACCGGGCCCCCATGCGGCACAGCATACAGTAGTTCATACACTACCATCTCTCCCTGCAGCGCGCGGCTCCTCCATGTCCCAGCCGGCATCTTCCTGTAGTGTCATGTGACTGGCGCGTCCGCTCGTCACATGACACTACAGCAACAAGCCGGGCGGGAGATGGAGGAAGCACGCGCTGCAGGAGATGGTAATGTATGAGCTACTGTATGCTGTGCCGCAGCATGGGGGCCCGGTACTAGGCGGGGGGGCTGTATACCACTGCCCGGGGCCGTCGGGGACCATGTATACCGCTGCTGAGGGGCCCTGTATACCACTGCTGAGGGGCCCTGTATATCACACTGCTGGGGGCTGCTGTATACACCTGTGCTGGGGGCTGCTGTATACACCTGTGCTGGAGGCTGCTGTATACACCTGTGCTGGGGGCTGCTGTATACACCTGTGCTGGGGGCTGCTGTATACACCTGTGCTGGGGGCTGCTGTATACACCTGTGCTGGGGGCTGCTGTATACACCTGTGCTGGGGGCTGCTGTATACACCTGTGCTGGGGGATGCTGTATACCACAATTCTGGGGGCTGTATACCTGTGCTGGGGTCCACCCTCGGCTTATACGCGAGTCAATAGGTTTTCCCAGGTTTTGGGGGCAAAAGTAGGGGAGTCGGCTTATACACGGGTCGGCTTATACACGAGTATATACGGTACATCTTTTTACTTGTTCTTATATCACAATGCTATGTTCTAGACACTTATTTCTAATTTCATGATTCATTTTCCAAATATTGGCTTAACTCCTTCAGCTAATACCTCTACATCACAATTTTTTTCTTTTTGCACAAAGTCTTTCCTCACTTTTTTACACACACGTTCGATCACCATCCCATCCACACAAAATTAGAATTATTTTTTCGATCATTTCTTCCTTTTCCTTCCTTTTTTCCTTATTAATTCTTTCCTTTTTACTCTAAACTGTTCCAATTATTATATATATTTCTTTCCAAGCACTGACACCCATATAGATCTTTATAAAGTGTTGTTTATATTATCTGACAGTTTTTACGTTACTCTGTTTGTAAACATGGTGATGTCATAATGAGTATACTCCCCATATAGTGACGTATTTTTAGAGGGACTGTGATTTTGCTTTGGCGCTTTTTTGGGTTTATAAAGGATTATCTGCAGTTGCATCATGTCATTCCCTGAGGAAGGAGCTGGGTTTTGAGCTCCGAAACGCGTCGGAAATAAAGTAGGATATTATTAATTCAAAGCATTCCGGTGTCTTTGATATCCTTTTGGAGCAGCAGCGCGGATCTGGAGGCACTTGGTCCTGGAGAGAGTTCTATTTCCCACATCGTAAAAAATAAAATCCAATTTGCGCCATACTGTGTTTGCAATAATTTACCCTCGGTATATTTTTGTGTTGCTCACCTTGACCAGTTGTGCCGTCCGCACAACTGGATTAACTTGCACACTTGCGAGTGGTTAATGGACCCGCGTGTTGTACACATTTTTATTAAAGCCTAAAGGTAATTTACTACTGGCCGTGGAGCTGTAATTATTCCCTAGCGCTTACCACATACTCTATCCTTTCTTCATTTCCCACATCGTAGAAGTGCGGTCCTTGCAGCAGCTGATGAGTTTGAGCGATCAAGCTGGTTGTGAGCTTACGCAACCAAACCAGGTGAGCAATTGTATGTTATACTTTATCAATCTCTTAAGTGGGATAAGACCCTATGCGCAATCTCATTTTATAGATCAATAAGGGAAGTGTGACAGCACAGGGGGACGTGTGCCAGCGATGGGGGATGTGTGACAGCACTGGGGGACATGTGCCATCCATAAGGGACGTGTGACAGCACTGGGATTTGTGCCATCAATGGAGAGAGACCGTGTGTCATAATTGGTGGAAGTGTGCCAATCAATAATGGATGTGTGCCATAAATGGTGGAAGTGTTCCAATCAATAAGGGATGTGTGCCAGCAGAAGAAGGCTATATCCAATCTAAGGTAGCCATATCAAGATTAAGGGAACTAATTGTAGAATGGGGGGATATGTCCCAGGATGATGGCCCATGTACCAGGATGAGGAGGCTATGAGGGTCATATACCTTATATGATTTGTAAGACGCACACTGGCATTATAAGATGGACCCCATTTAGCCTTGAAAATAATTTTTTTCTCTAGTACTTCAACAAATTTGGCGGTGCGTCTTATAATCAGGTCCATCTTATAAATTGAAAAATACGGTACATACATACATAAATTGATATTGCAATCCATATATACAAGCTTAAACGCATGCATAGTTTGTTTTGGATTAACATTGTTATTTTTGTAAAGGAACTGACACACATAAAGTATGTTAAAGAATATGTGACATTGTACTATATGCATAAGTACAATTTTGGCCAAAAGTATTGACACCCCTGCAATTGTCAGATAATACTAGGTTTCTTCCTGAAAATGATTGCGATCACAAATTCTTTGGTATTATTATCTTCATTTAATTTGTCTTCAATGAAAAAAATACAAAAAGAATTGTCCTAAAGCCAAATTGGATATAATTCCACACCAAACATAAAAAAGGGGGTGGACAAAAGAATTGGCACTTTTAGAAAAATCATGTGATGCTTCTCTAATTTGTGTAATTAACAGCACCTGTAACTTACCTGTGGCACCTAACAGGTGTTGGCAATAACTAAATCACACTTGCAGCCAGTTGACATGGATTAAAGTTGACTCAACCTCTGTCCTGTGTCCTCGTGTGTACCACATTGAGCATGGAGAAAATAAAGAAGACCAAAGAACTGTCTGAGGTCAAAGTCAAATTGTGAAGAAGCATGAGCAATCTCAAGGCTAGAAGCCCATCTCCAAAGACCTGAATGTTCCTGTGTCTACCATGTGCAGTATCAAGAAGTTTAAAGCCCATGGCACTGTGGCTAACCTCCCTAGATGTGGACGGAAAAGAAAAATTGACGAGAGATTTCAACGCAAGATTGTGCGGATGGTGGATAAAGAACCTCGACTAACATCCAAACAAGTTCAAGCTGCCCTGCAGTCCGAGGGTACAACAGTGTCAACCCGTACTATCCATCGGCGTCTGAATAAAAAGGGACTGTATGGTAGGATACCCAAGTTTATTCATTATCCTTTATGTAAAAGTTCCAGGGCGCTTTACATAAGAAGTGGGGGAAACAAGGACAGGTACAGTACATACGAACAATCAAGGCTAGCTGGTACACGACGGGAGAGGACCCTGTCCACGAGGGCTCACAGTCTACAGGGGTGGGAGAGAAGACAGTGGGAGGGGAAGCGCCAAGCGTGTGGTGGTGCGGCACTGGGTCTCATCATAGGTTGTAGGCTTGTTGGAATAGGTGAGTTTTCAGGTTCTTTTTGAAACTCTTATGGCCACTTTACACGCGGCAACAGGAAGATAGAAACCGGCAGGTGCCGAAGACAATTGTACCTTTTAACTTCAAAACACCTTGAAGTGGCTGCGTGTAAATCAGGTATCTGCATGGTGTTTTGAAAGTAAAAGGTACAATTGTCTCTGACAACTGCTGGTTTCTATCTTCCTGTTGCCGAGTGTAAAGTGGCCATTAAGGGTAGGTGAGTGTCTGACGTGCTGGGGGTAGAGGGTATGGCGGAGGCGCGGGAGAAGTCTTGTATATGGTTGTGGGAGGATTAGACAAGAGGGAGGAAAGGAGGAGTTGTTGTGAGGAGCGCAGGTTGCGTGCAGGTAGGTATCGGGAGACCATGTCGGAGATGTAAGAGGGAGGACAGGTTGTGAATGGTTTTGTAAGTCAGGGTTAGGATTTTAAATAAAGATCTTTGGGGGATGGGGAGCCAGTGAAGGGCCTGGCGGAGGGGAGAGACAGGGGAATAGCGAGGAGGCAGGTGGATTAGACGGGCAGCTGAGTTTAGGATAGAGTGGAGGGGTGCAAGGGAGGAAGCAGGGAGACCGGTGAGCAGTAGGTTGCAGTAGTCAAGGCGGGAGATGATGAGGGCGTGGACGAGAGTTTTGGCGGTGTCATGGTTAAGGAACCAGCGGATCCAGGAAATGTTCTTGAGCTGGAGTCAGCAGGAGGTGTTGAGGGCTTGGATGTAGGGCTTGAAGGAGAGGGAGGAGTCAAGAGTGACCCGAGGCACTTGGCATGGGGGACTGGGGAGAAGGAGCAGTCGTTAACTAGGATTGACAGGTCTGATAGAGGGGGAGGGCGGCTGGGGGGGGGAAGACGATGAACTCTGTTTTGTCCATGTTCAGCCTGAGGAAGCAAGCAGAGAAGAAAGATGAGATGGCGGACAGGCATTGGGGGATTTTAGACAGGAGGGAGGTGATATTAGGCCCAGAGAGGTAGATCTTGGTGTCGTCAGATGGTACTGGAGTCCATGGGACTCAATGAGCTGACTTAGGCCGAGGGTGCAGATGGAGTAGAGTAGCGGTCCCAGAACTGATCCTTAAGGGACGCCGACAGTGAGGGGGTAGGACGAGGAAGAGGTGTAGGAGTGGGTGACGCTGAAGGTGCGGTCCGTAAGGGTGAGGACGGTGATACCAAGGGTTTCTAGGATTTGAAGTAGGAGCGAGTGGTCAACTGTGTCAAAGGCGGCAGATAGGTCGAGGAGGGGGAGGATGGAGTAGTGGTGTTTACTCTTTGCGGTCAGTAGGTCGTTGGTGACTTTAGTTAGGGCTGTTTCAGTGGAGTGGTGAGGTCGCAAACCGGATTGTAGGCGGTCAAAGAGGGAGCAGGAAGATAGGTAGAAGGACAGTTCAGAGTGGACGTGTTGTTCAAGTAGTTTGGATGTGAAGGGGAGAAAAGATATGGGTGGTAGTTAGCGACAGATGATGGTTCGAGGGAGGGTTTATTGAGGGTGGGTGGGATCAAGGCGTGTTTGAAGGATGAGGGAAAGACGCTGGTAGTGAGTGATAGGTTGAAGAGGTGGGTTAGGGCAGGGATGAGGACTGCGGTGAAGTTTGGGATAAGGTGGGAGGGGAGTGGGTCGAGGGCCCAGGTGGTGAGGTGAGATTGTGACAGGAGGGAGGAGAGCTGGGCTTCAGTCACGTTGGAGAAGCTTCCTTTGGTTAAAGAGGGTTGGGCGGTAATGGGTGTGGGTCAGGGGGACGTTGGACCAAAGCTTTCTCTAATTTTATCAATCTTTTGTTTGAAGAAGGTGGCGAAGTCATCAGAGGAGATGAGGTGGGAAGGAGGAGGTGCTGGGGGACGGAGTAGGGAGTTGAAGGTTTTGAATAGTTGCTTGGGGTTTCGGGACAGTGTGTTGATTAGAGAAGAGAAATAGGTTTGCTTTGCGGCGGTGAGTGCGTCTTTGAAGTTGGAGAGGGATTGTTTGTACGTGGTGAGGTGGGCCGTGGAGTGTGATTTCTTCCATCTCTGTTCAGCTACCCTGGACGCTCAACGTAGTTCTTTTGTGAGAGAGGTGTCTGTGTGTGCGGGTTTTGGTGTGTGTGAGGGGGGCGGCCTGGTCGAGAGCCGCAGCTAGTGTGGAGTTGTAGAGGGTGGTAGCAGTGTTAGCGTCAGGTGAGGAGGCAAGGTCTGTGAGGGAGAGGAGGGAGTGAGACTGAGTTAAATTCGATAAGTTTAAGGTTTCTGTGTGGGTGACGGAGTTTCTGGAGAGGGGGAGTGAGGTAGGGGGAAAGAGGGAGGAGAAGGTCAACAGGTTGTGGTCGGATAGAAAGAGGGGTGAGTGTGAGAGGTCGGTGAGGGAACGGAGGCGGGAGAAGATAAAGTCAAGCGTGTGGCCATCTTTGTGATTGGCTGAGGAGGACCATTGGGAGAGTCCAAAGGAGGTGGTCAGTGATAGGAGTCAGGAGGCAGCCGGGTCAGGGGTGTCGATGGGGATGTTGAAGTCGCCCATGATGATGGCGGGGATGTTGGTGGAAAGGAAGTGAAGGAGCCAAGTGTTGAAGTGTAGAAAAAGATAAAGGAGACAAGCGAGGCGCAATAGTGCCCTATCAATATGATACTGATTCCACACTCAGATCAAAAAGAGGTGCACTCACCTGGTCTAGTTGTGTGCACCCACAACTAGTTTTTATTGCATGTAGTTTATAAGCTGCTGCAGGACCTCCACCGCCACGTAGCACGTGTAAAGATGATCAGATCCAGGGATGGTGAAAAGACAGTCCGCGCTGCTTTAAATAATCAGTCACAAGTCTTTAGGTAAATGACCCCCCTTCTTTATTTCCACCTACGCGTTTCAGTGCCACTCTGGGCACCGTCATCAGGGTATTACCTACCCACAACTAGTTTTTATGGCATGAAGTTTATAAGCTGCTGCAGGACCTCCACCGCCACGTAGCACGTGTAAAGATGATCAGATCCAGGGATGGTGAAAAGACAGTCCGCGCTGCTTTAAATAATCAGTCACAAGTCTTTAGGTAAATGACCCCCCTTCTTTATTTCCACCTACGCGTTTCAGTGCCACTCCGGGCACCGTCATCAGGGTAATACCCTGATGACGGTGCCCGGAGTGGCACTGAAACGCGTAGGTGGAAATAAAGAAGGGGGGTCTTTTACCTAAAGACTTGTGACTGATTATTTAAAGCAGCGCGGACTGTCTTTACACCATCCCTGGATCTGAAGTGTTGAAGTGGTCAAGGAAGGAGGCGGTGGCTCCAGGGGGTCGGTAGATGACTGTGAGCTGGAGATTGCAGGGGGAGAAAATGCAGAGTGAGTGCAGTTCGAAGGAGGGGAAGGAGGTCGAGGGAGGCAGTGTAGTTGGGGTGAAGGAGCAGCTGTCAGACCAGAGTATACCCACGCCACCGCCACGGGTGTTATTTGGGCATGGTGTGTGGGAAAGAGTGAGTTCGCCGTAGGAGAGTGCAGCAGGGGAGACTGTGTTGGTAGGGGTGAGCCAGGTTTCAGTGATGCCGAGGAATTTGAGTTTATTGGTGATGAAGAAGTCGTGGATGTAAGAGAGTTTGTTGCACACCGAGCGGGCATTACAGAGTGCTCCAGGCAGGGGGACAGGAGTTGGGTGAATGGGTATAAGGTTGTGGGGGTTGCAAAAGTTTGTGATGGGGGATGGGCGTGAGTTGGGGGTGGGCGAAGGGATGTGGTCGGGGGTCCTGGAGGGGATATGTCGCCTGCGAGTAGGAGAAGCAGCGAGAGGGTTAAAAAATGGAAGCAGGAGAGTTTGCGTGGTGGCCATGCGTGTGTGGGTGGGAGTGGGTGTGGAGGAACAGTTTGGAGGAGGGGGTGAGATGGATAGGTAGGAAGGAGGGAGAGCTCACTACGGCCTTGGTTGGTGGAGGGATGTTCAGGGTTAGAAGGAAGTGAAGTAGGATGGGGTGAGGGTGAAAAGGAGGGAAACATTGTAGGTAGCAGTTAAGTATGCAGATTTTGGTGGTAAGGTATCGCGGGGGTGGGATGGGGCAGGGTAGGTGCGTGGACCAGGCGGGAGCAGGGTGGGCTTGAGGACAGGGTCGAGTTGGGGTATGATGCCAGGGGGTCGGGTGGGGGAGAGTGAGGGAGAGGGGGTCGTAGATGGGGAAGGGGCGCAGACAGAGTTAAGGAGTAGCGAAGGACAGGGTGCAGTCAAGGGTGGCGCACGGTACAGGGTATGATGTGGCCGAGGGTAGGGTGCGGTCAGGTGGTGGGGTGTAGCCTGGGATGGGGTTGATTCGAGGATTTGAATAGCGGGGGTGAGGTGTAGCCGGTGGGGGGGAGACAGCTAGGGAAGTGGTGCAGCCAGGGACATAGAAAAAGCCAGGGACACAGAAAAAGCCAGGGATGAGGTACAGCTGGGGGCAAGGTACAGCTAGGGGGAAGGTGCAACCATGGTCACAAGTGAGGTGCAGTCCATGGATGGAGTGATGCAGCTGGAGATGGGATGATGGAGCCGGAGATAAGATGATGGAGTCGGGGATGAGATGATGAAGCCGGGGATGAGATGATGCAGCCGGGTGATGAGATGATACAGCCAGGTGATGAGATGATGCAGCCGGGTGATGAGATGATGCAGCCGAGTGATGAGGTGATGCATCCAGGTGATGGGATGATGCAGCCATTTGATGGGATGATGCAGCCGGGTGATGGGATGATGCGGTTGGGTGAAGAGATGGCGGAGCCGGGTGATGAGATGATGCAGCCGATGGTCAGATGATGCAGTCGGATGATGAGATGATGTGGCTGGGGGTGAGATGGTGCAGGCGGGGTGGGATGGTGGAGCCAGGGGATTCAAGGTAGCCAGGAGAGTCAAAGGCAGGCAAGGGGTCAGCGGCAGCGAGGGGGTCAGCGGCAGCCAGGGGGGGTCAGGCATAGCCAGGGGGTCAAGTGTAGCCAGGGGGGTCAAGCGTAGCCAGGGTGGTCAGGTCCAGCTAGGAGGGTCAGGAGCAGCCAGGAGGGTCAGGTGCAGCCAGGAGGGTCAGGCGCAGCCAAAAGGGGAAGGATGTGACCGAGGGGTTAGATGAAGCCACAGGGCTGGGTGCAGCCTGGGGCCAGAGTCCGGGGCCAGATGAAGTCAGGGGCCAAATGCAGCCGGGGCCAGGTGTAGCCAGGAGCCAGGACAGTAGTCAGGGGCCCAGATGCAGCTGGGGCCAGATGCTGACAGGGACCAGGAGCGGGATCACTGCTGGGGGGAGCAACTAGCCTGCAGTGCCACCGGGAGCAGTGTATGATGGCAGCCCCAGGGTCACTGCTGCGGGGGAGCCGCAAGCCTGCAGAGCCGCCGGGAGCGTTATGTGATGACGGCCCCGGGGTCACTGCTGCGGGGGAGCCGCACGCCTGCAGAACCGCCTGGAGTGACTTGTGATGGCAGCCGCGGAATTACCGGCGCTGGATCCGGTACGGTGGTGCTGATGCAGGGTAGCGTGGTGTCCGGATCAGCTGTAGCACTGCAGCTGCGGCGTGCCGTTGGAGCGGGTCCTCAGGTGAGAGCAGCGGGGAGGGTGAGCGGTGGAGTGAAGGCGCCTGAGTGCCGGTGGGGCCTTGGTCGCATGCCCGGGTGGGGAGCCACATGGCCCTGCCGCTGACCACACAATCTGGCCGGCCACAGCTGGTGGTTTGTGGCCCAGATGGTCGGCGGGGTGCTCGGGGGTGACAGCGGTGAAGATGGTTGTGTATAGGGAGGACAGGCAGGCTTGGATGGGGTGGATGGTGCTCAAGTGCCTGGAGCCTCCTTACATGCGACCATCACCCCCGGCGGCTATTATGCTATATGGATAAGTATGGTGTTGCATTTTACTGTTTGGCAGTTTAATTTTTTTCATTATGCTATCTGTAGGAGTATGGTGGTGCGTTAGGGTATATAGATAACGGGGTGGTGTTTTCTGGCATATGGATACGTATATTTTGCTTGCTACTGTATGGCGGACTTTTTTTTCCCATTATGCTATATGGAGAAGTGTGGTGGTGTATTTTAATGTTTGGAGGTTTTATTTTTTCCATTATGCTATCTGTAGAAGTATGGTGGTGCTATAGGGTGTATGGATAACAGGGTGGTGTTTTCTGGCATATGGATACATATGTTGTGCATGTTACTGTACTGCAGTGTTTTTTTTTTCCCATTATCCTATATGGATAAGTATGGTGGTGCATTTTACTGTTTGGCGGTTTAATTTTTTTCATTATGCTATCTGTAGAAGTATGGTGGTGCCTTAGGGTATATGGATAACAGAGTGGTGTTTTCTAGCATATGGATACGTATGTTGTGCATGTTACTGTATGGCGGTGGTTGGGTTGCATTATGCTTTCTGGACAACTACGGGGGTGCATAACGGTATATGTATGGGTGTGCATTATAATGTATTGAGGACAATGGGGTTCATTTTGGTATATGGAGAAGTATGGTGGTGCATTTCGGTATATGGAGAACTATGGTGGTGTATTATACTGTATGGCGGTATTGTTGCATTACGCTGTATGGAGCTGTATGTGGGTGAATTACACTGTATGTATAAGCAACTACATACATACATACACTGAAACATACATATGTAGAAAGATTCATACATACACTGGTAACTAACTTTTTTTACATACACTGGTAGAAATATGTAATGATACATGCAAAGAGACACGGGTATATATATAGAAAGATATAAATAGACATTGATTCAGAGAAGAATTTAGCCCCAGATACATGGCTACATGGATTCATACATAAAAGGATTAGTAGATAGATGGAAAAATACATAGGTATAAGTAGTTTGTGAAGTAAATGGCACAGAATCATACAGCTGTAGATAATTTGTATGTACATAAAGCGGTCATGTGTAAAGTAACATTTTTATTCATATATAGCAGGGCTGACAAAAAGCTAACAAGAGTTACATTAGCATATTTTGGCAATGATTTCATAAATCAATTACTGGAAAAACCTATATTCATTTACTTTGATGAGTGTTATTAGTGAGGCTCCGCTGGGACAGGCTCTGAGTGTTCTCCCTACTCCTACTCTCTGTTCTCCTGCGGTGTGGGCTATGGGCAATCTTCCACGGTTATCTGACTGCAGCAGGGAAAAAAGAGGAGGAGGAGGCGAAGAAGGGGGGCTGGGGACGGCATCACTATCAGAAGCCCTGCTCAAGCAGGGCTTCTTTGCGCAGTCGCAAGATTCCTGCCCTGCTCCGTGGATACAGCATAACACAGAGCAGGGCGGGGATAAGCAGTCACATCAGGCAGGAGGCAGGGCGGCCGGCCTCCTGCGGTGATGTCACAACCTTTCCCAGCCCTGCTTCGTGATAACATGGAGCAGGGCGGGCAAAGGAGCTGACGTCAGCGCAGGAGGCGGTGCAGACGGACAGCATCATGAAAAAACGCTCCCTCTCTCTGCGCCTGCATCATGCAGGCCAGGGAGACCATGACTGACTGGGAGGAGGCAGCAAAGGGAGGATACGTTATACAGGGGGCGTGAGATTCCCTTGTGAAAAGAAGTGGCTCCAGCCTCCAGCCACCTCCTATTTGGCTCCAGGATGTAAGTTTTCAAAGTGTATTTACTCGGGGTACAGGGGGGCTCAAGGGCTGGGGGACCCCTTGCATGAATGCAGCAGACATGCTGCATTCAGTGCTATAATTAGATCACCATGCATTGTTTGGTGACAGGTCCTCTTTAACCATTCCATTACCTGTCTGTAGTTCCCAGTTTTGTTTAGTGTCAGTTTTACTGACTTTGGAATTGTTCGCAAGAGTTTTGCTGGTTTAGTGGGAGGCGAGTCCGTGTGGCTCAGATGTTTATCCAGCAGTTGGCTTTTTGATAGGGTTTGCTGCTGGTAGTGGAAGTAATCCGTCCTGTCCTTTCTCTATTTAGTTATAGTTGGGCCTCTCTTTGCTTGTGTCTATTTTCTGCCTGTGTATTGTTTTTCATCTCCACTAACCGTCAGTATTTGTGGGGGGCTTGCTATTCCTTTGGGGACTGCTCCAAGGCAGTCAGGTATTTCCTGTTTCCGTCTTTAGGTTTAATTAGTCCTCCGGCTGTGCTGAGGCGCTATAGGGCATCGTAGAGCTCTCCATGGCTACTTCTAGTTGCGGGGGTTAGTCAGGATTCCACGACCAGTATTAGTGTCCAACCTCTCCTGTGAACACCACATGTTACTCCTCAGTTGCCGGTTCATAACAGTACCACTGGCCCTACTGTATTTGAGATTAGCACAGAAGCAGGTAGGAAACGTTTGCAGGGATTTTTTTTTTCTGTAGTGTGTTTGCTTTTCTTACCTCTTTTTCTTGGGGTGATTGAGGAGTGTTCTGGCATTATGGATTTGCAGCAATTGGCTTCTCGGATGGACCATCTTTCAGCAAGAGTTCAGGGTATCTCAGATTATATTACTCGGTCTCCTATTTTAGAGCCTAGGATTCCTACTCCTGATTTGTTTTCTGGTGATAGATCTAAGTTTTTCAATTTTAAGAACAATTGTAAATAGTTTTTCGCCTTGAATCCCCTGTCCTCAGGTGACCCCGGTCAGCAGGTTAGAATTGTTATCTCTGCTGCGGGGTGATGCTCAGGATTGGGCTTTTTCCTTGCCTTCTGGGGATCCGATTTTGGCTAATGTGGATTCCTTCTTTCAAGCATTGGGGTTATTATATGATGAACCTAATACTGTAGACCAGGCTGAAAAGAACCAGCTGGCCCTGTCTCAGGTTCAGGAAGCGGCATAAGTGTTTTGTCAGAAATTCCGTAAGTGGGCTGTTCTTACAAAGTGGAATGATGATGCGCTGCTGGCGCTTTTCAGAAAGGGTCCCTGTGAGTCAGTTAAAGATATGATGATGGGATTTCCCACGCCTTCTGGTCTTAATGACTCTGTCTTTGGCCATTCAGATTGACAGGCGTTTGCGCGAGCGTAGAACTTTGCGCGCTGCGATTTTGCCTTCTGAACAGGTCTCTGAGCCTATGCAGTGTGACATATTTCTTTCTAGAAATGAAAGACAAGGATTTAGACGGCATAATAGGTTATGTTTTTACTGTGGCGTTGCTTCTCGTGTCATTACTGACTGTGCTAACTGAGTGAGAAGAGTGGTCGCTTCATTCGCTATTAGTACTGTGCAGCCAAAGTTTCTTTTGTCAGTATCCTTGATTTGTTCTTTGTCCTCCTTTTCGGTTATGGCTTTTGTGGATTCTGGTGCTGCCTTGAATCATATGGATTTTGATTTTGCCAGGTGTTGTGGTTTTCCGTTGCAGCCTTTGCGTTCCCCTATTCTGTTGAGGGGTATTGATGCCACGCCCCTGGCTGAGAATAAGCCTCAATTCTGGGCTAAGTTGACCATGCAGGTTGCACCCGCTCATCAGGAAGAGTGCAGATTTTTTGTTTTGAATAATTTGCATGATGTGGTTGTTATGGGATTTCCATGGCTGCAAGAGTATAATCCTGTTTTGGATTGGAAATCTATGTCGGTATCTACTTGGGGTTGTCAGGGTGTACATGGTGACATTCCCTTATTGTCTGTTTCCCTTCCTGCTTTGGAGATCCCTGAGTTTTTGTCTGACTTTAGGGATGTTTTTGATGAACCTAAGTCCCATTCTCTGCCTCCACATAGGGACTGTGATTGTGCTATTGATTTAATTCCTGGTTGTAAATTCCCTAAGGGTCGACTTTTTAATCTGACTGTGCCTGAACATGATACCATGCGGAATTACATTAAGGACTTGTTAGAGAAGGGCCATATTCGACCATCGTCCTCGCCGTTGGGAGCTGTTTTTTTTTTTTTTTTGTTGTTGCTTAGAAAGACGGTTCCTTGAGACCTTGTATTGATTACTGCCTTTTGAATAAGATCACGGTTAAGTTTCAATACCCATTGCCCCTGATTTCAGATTTGTTCTCTAGAGTCAAGGGGGCTAGTTGGTTTACTAAAATTAACCTCAGAGGGGCATACAATCTTATTCGTATTAAGCAGGGACATGAACGGAAAACAGCTTTCAATATATCTGAAGGTCATTTTGAATACCTCACTATGCCGTTTGAACTAACAAATGTGCCATCTGTTTTCCAGTCTTTTATGCATGAGATTTTTCGGAATTTTATCGTTAAGTTTCTCATTGTCTATCTGGATGATATTTTGATTTTCTCTGATAGTTTGAATTCTCATGTTGAGCAGGTCTGGACGGTGTTTCAGATCCTTCGTGATAATGCTCTGTACGTCAAGGGGTCTAAGTGTCTCTTTGCCGTCAAAAAGACTTCTTTTTTGGGGTTTATATTGTCTCCTTCCTCCGTGGAGATGGATCCTGTTAAAGTACAGGCTATTCATGATTGGGTTCAGCCTGGGTCTGTGAAAGGCCTTCAAAGGTTTTTGGGTTTTGCTAATTTTTATCTTAAGTTTATTGCAAATTTTTCTAGTGTGGTTAAACCGCTGACTGATTTGACCAAGAAAGGAGCTGATGTGGAGAATTGGTCTCCTGTGGCTATTCACGCCTTTCATGAACTCAAATGATGGTTTACTTCTGCTCCTGTGTTACGGCAACCTGATGTTTTGCTTCCTTTTCAGGTGAAGATTGATGCTTCAGAGATTGGAGCAGGGGCAGTGTTGTCTCGCAGAGATTCTGTCAGTTCCACGTTGAGACCTTGTGCATTCTTTTCCTGTAAATTTTCCCCTGCTGAATGTAATTATGATGTGGGCAATCAGGAATTGTTGGCGAAGAAGTGGGCTTTTGAAGAGTGCCAACACTGGTTGGAGGGAGCTAAACATTGTATCGTGGTCTTAACCGATCACAAAAATCTGGTTTACCTCAAGTCTGCCAAGAGATTGAATCCTAGACAGGCTCAGTGGTCTTTGTTTTTTTACCCGCTTTGAATTTGTAGTTTCCTACCTCCCTGGTTCTAAGAATGTGAATGCTGATGCCCTCTCTAGGAGCTTTGTGGCTGATTCCTTGGAGACCTCTGAGCCTTGTGGTATCCTTAAGGATGGGGTAGTCCTGTCTGCTATTTCTCCTAATTTGAGGATTGCTCTTCAACGGTTTCAGGCGGAAAAAACCTGAGAGATGTCCTGAGGGGAAATTGTTTGTGCCTGCCAGATGGGTTACTAGGGTTATTTCTGAAATTCATTTTTCTGTCTTGGCGGGTCACCCTGGTATTTTTGGATCCAGGGATTTGTACAGCACCCATGCCATCTTCAGTTTACTGAAGATTCTCAGCCCACCATATTCTAACATTTGTCATAATGAACAAAGACCAAAATCTAAAAACTATCTGCTCTTCCTCTTTTTGCTGCTGCTCCTCTCAGGTGATATCTCCCCCAACCCTGGTCCGCCCTCCAACCTCAACTCTCCCACCACACATAGAAACCCCACTAACCTCATTACCATCACTTGCACTCCTTCATCCCCCTCTTTTAACTGCGCTCTCTGGAATCCACGATCTGCATGCAAACAAACTTCCTTTCATTCACAATTACTTCCTTTCCAACTCTCTAAACCTGCTGGCCCTCACAGAAACCTGGATCCAGGATTCAGACACTGCTTCCCCGGCTGCTATTTCTCACGGCGGACTACACTTCTCTCACTCCCCTAGACCTGGGAACAGACGTGGCGGTGGAGTTGGCCTCCTCCTGTCCCCACAATGTACTTTCCAGGTCATTCCTCCAGCCCCATCACTCTCATTCCCTTCTTTCAAGGTCCATACCATTAGGCTATTCCATCCCCTCCACCTCAAAGTAGCAGTGGTATACCGCCCCCCAGGGTCACCCACCCAGTTCCTCGACCATTTCTCCGCCTGGCTCCCGCATTTCATGTCCTCTGATTTACCAACCCTTATTCTGGGAGACTTTAACATTCCCATAAACAGCCCCATCTCCCCATCTGCACCCCAGCTCCTATCTCTAACTACCTCTCTTGGCCTATCACAGCTCTCAACCTCTGAGACGCACGAAAACGGTAACACCCTTGACCTGGTCTTTACCCGGCTCTGCTCATGCTCCCTCTTGGATAACTCGCCTCTACTCTCTGACCACAACATTCTCTCCTTCTCTCTCACTAACCCTCGGCCAACACAGCCCAATCTTACCTATCACACATCCAGAAATCTACAGGCCATTAACCCTCAAGCACTCACAGACTCCCTCATCTCATCTCTGTCCCCAATCTCTTCAATCTCTTGTCCAGATCAGGCAGTAAATCACTACAATGACTCTCTCAGAAGCTCCCTGGACCAAGTGGCGCCCCTCACCCTCAGAACCTCCAAACAGAGAACAAAACAGCCCTGGCTCACACCGCAAACTCGATTCCTCCAGCGATGCTCCAGGAGTGCTGAACGTCTATGGAGGAAAACTCGCTCACCAGGAGACTTTATCCACTATAAATTCATGCTAAAAACCTACAACTCTGCCCTTCACCTTGCCAATGAGACCTACTTCACCACCCTGGTCTCCTCACTATCCAACAATCCAAAAAAACTCTTTGACAACTTTCACTCTCTCCTCAGTCCAAAAGTTAAGGCCCCCTTCACTGACCTCTGTGCTGATGACCTGGCTTCCTACTTCATGGAGAAAATAGACACCATCCGCCAGGACATCAGCTCTCAGCCTCCAAGCGCTGCCACCCCCATTCTTCCACACATCTCCTCCGGTTCACTCTCCACATTTGACCCAGTCACAGAAGAAGAAGTCTCCAGGCTCCTTTCTTCCTCTCGTCCCACCACATGCACTACTGACCCCATTCCCTCACACCTGCTCCAGTCCCTCTCTCCAGTCGTCACCACTCATCTAACCAAAATCTTCAATCTCTCCCTCTCTTCTGGCATCTTCCCCTCCTCCTTCAAACACTCGATCATTACTCCATTATTAAAGAAAACCACTCTCGACCCAACCTGCACAAATAACTACAGACCAGTCTCCAATCTCCCCTTCATCTCTAAACTCTTGGAGCACCTGGTCTATTCCCGCCTCACCGGTTACCTCTCCGCTCACTCTCTTCTAGATCCATTACAGTTTGGTTTCCGCCCCCATCACTCTACAGAAACCGCCCTTATCAAAGTGTCCAATGACCTTCTGACAGCAAAACGTAATGGTGACCACTCTCTGCTTATTCTCCTTGATCTCTCTGCAGCTTTTGACACTGTCGACCATCAGCTCCTACTCTCTATGCTGCACTCCATTGGCATAAAGGACACTGCTCTCTCCTGGGTCTCCTCCTATCTTTCTGACCGCTCTTTCAGTGTATCTTTTGCTGGCTCCACTTCTTCCCCTCTTTCTCTCACTATTGGGGTCCCTCAGGGTTCAGTTCTTGGCCCTCTCCTCTTCTCTCTCTACACGGCCCCGATTGGACAGACCATCAGCAGATTTGGCTTTCAGTACCATCTTTATGCTGATGACACACAACTATACACTTCAGCCCCTGACCTTACCCCTGCGGTATTAAAGAACACCAATGACTGTCTAGCTGCAGTTTCCAATATCATGTCCACTCTCTATTTGAAACTAAACCTTTCCAAAACTGAACTTCTTCTGCTCCCCCCATCCACTAACCTCCCTAAATCGGACATCTCTCTCTCAGTTTGCGGCCCCACGATAACGCCCAGGCAGCAGGCTCGTTGTCTGGGTGTTATGTTTGACACCGATCTCTCCTTCTCCTCCCACACACAATGTCTTGTCCGCTCCTTTCGCTTAAACCTGAAGAATATCTCTAAAGTCCGCCCCTTTCTCACCCTGGAAACAACAAAAACCCTCACCGTGGCCCTAATCCATTCCCGCCTTGACTATTGCAATTCTCTATTAAGCGGCCTCCCCCTCACCAGACTTTGTCCTCTCCAGTCCATCCTTAATGCAGCAGCCAGGATCACCCATCTGGCCAATCGTTACTCAGATGCCTCTGCTCTGTGCCAGTCATTGCACTGGCTGCCCGTATACTACAGGATCAAATTCAAATTGCTTGTTCTCACCCACAAAGCTCTTCACAGTGCAGCACCCCCCTACCTCTCCTCCCTCATCTCTGTCTATCACCCCACCCGCTATCTACATTCCTCAAATGACCTTCGACTAACATCTGCACTAATCCGATCCTCCCACTCCCGGCTCCAAGACTTCTCCAGAGCTGCACCAAATCTCTGGAATGCTTTACCCAAGAAATCAGGACTATCCACAACTTGCATGGCTTCAGACGATCCCTAAAAACGCATCTTTTTAAGGCGGCCTATCATATTCCCTAATAGAAGTCCATTGTACTGTAGACAGTGAATGGGCTATCCCTCTGGACATTACTCTTCTACAAACTCCACCAAACCAAAAAGGTCTACACAGACTGTATAACGACCATCCATGTAAGCTTAGTTCTATGCCCCATTTCCTCAAGATGCCTGGACCATCAGTGCAATAAGCCCCCGTACCTTGTGCAAACCCTATCCCGTTGTAGATTGTAAGCTCTTTTTGAGCAGGGTTACCTTCATTTCTTGCTTTATTTATTGTATTTTTTTTTTCACATTGATTGTTTTGTATCCAATTATTGTACTTTATTTGTTCTCTCCTCTAATTACTTACTGTATATTTTCTGTACTCTAACCCTACATTGTAAAGCGCTGCGGAATATGTTGGCGCTATATAAATAAAGCTTTATTATTATTATTATTATTATTATTTGGTCAGCCGGACCTTTTGGTGGCCTTCACTGTCGCGTGATGTTCGGGCCTTTGTGCAGTCCTGTGTGACGTGTTCATGGTCTAAGGCTTCTTGTTCCCGTTCTAGTTGGTTGTTGTTACCCTTGCCTGTGACGGAGAGACCTTGTACTCATCTTTCTATGGATTTTATTTCTGATCTTCCTGTTTCCCGGAGTATGACTGTTGTCTGGGTTGTTTGTGATCGGTTTTCCAAGATGGTTCATCTAGTTCCTTTGCCAAAGTTGCTGTCTTCTTCAGAGTTGGTTCCGTTGTTTTTCCAGCATGTCGTTCGGTTGCATGGCATTTCAGAAAATATTGTGTCTGATAGGGTGGTCCAGTTTGTTTCCAGGTTTTGGAGGGTTTTTTTCTGCTTAACTGGGTATTAAGCTGTCCTTCTCTTCTGCGTTTCATCCTTATTCTAATGGTCAAATGGAGAACTAACCAGACTTTGGAGACATATTTGAGATGTTTTGTGTCGGTTGACCAGGATGACTGGGTTGCCTTTTTGCCTTTGGCCGAGTTTGCTCTTAATAATCTGGCTAGTTCTGCTACCTTGGTTTCGCTCTTCTTTTGTAATTCTGGTTTTCATCCTTGATTTTCATCCGGGTAGGGTGTGTCTTCTGCCTGCCCAGGGGTTGATTCCATAGTTGAGAGGATGCAGCAGATTTGGGTTCAGGTTGTGGGCAACTTGTTTTTGTCTCACAAGAATGCTCAGCGGCTTGCTAATTGCAGGCGGTGTGTTGGTCCCCAGTTTAGGGTTGGTGATTTGGTTTGGTTGTTCTCTCGGCATATTCCTATGCAGGTTAAACCGCGGTTTATTGGTCCTTATCAGATTTCTGAGGTTGTTAACCCTGTCTCGTTCCGGTTGGCACTTCCTGCGTCCTTTCGGATTCACAATGTGTTTCACAAATCTTTGTTGAGGCGGCATTTGGAGCCCGTGTTTCCCTCTGCTGCTCCTCCGGATCCAGTGTTGGTTGATGGGGATTTGGAGTATGTGGTCGAGCGGATTTTGGATTTCCACCTCTCGAGACGTAGGCTCCAGTAACTCGTTAAGTGGAAGGGGTATGGTCAGGAGGATCATTTGTGGGTTTTGGCCTCTGAAGTCCATGCCGATGAGTTAGTTTGCGCCTTTCATCTGGCTCATCCTGCTAAGCCTGGGGACTTTGGTGAGGGTTCGGTGAAACCTACTCGAGGGGGAAGCACTGTTGTGGATTTCTTGCATGGAATTTCTGCTTTGGAGCTCCCTCATGTGGTTGAAACTGGTGATGCATCTACTCTGTCTGTGAAAGATGTATCACCTGAATCTGATAATGACTGGAGGGTTGGTTTGGACTGGGATATTTAAGTGTGCTGCTTCGGCCGGCTCTTTGCCAGTGGTCAATTGTTCATGAGGTGACTGCTTCTCTCCTGCCTTCTCCTGGTCCTTGCTGAATCCCTTACAGATAAGTGAATGGTTGTTTTTCTGCAATTTTGTGGCTCATTTGTAATGTGCCTTTTGTATCTGAATTACTCATGTTTCTGCTCTGAGTGTAGGATTTGTTATCTTGTCTGTATAAGTGTTGTTGTTTTTTTCCCTGCATTCAGTTAGAGAGGAATTTCTCCCTAGTCCATTAACCATTCCATTACCTGTCTGTAGTTCCCAGTTTTGTTTAGTGTCAATTTTACTGACTTTAGAATTGTTCGCAGGAGTCTTGCTGGTTTAGTGGGAGGCGAGTCCGTGTGGGCTCAGATGTTTTAAATATACAGCAGTTGGCTTTTTGATAGGGTTTTGCTGCTGGTCGCGGAAGTAATCCGTCCTGTCCTTTCTCTATTTAGTTATAGTTGGGCCTTTCTTTGCTTGTGTCTATTTTCTGCCTGTGTATTGTTTTTCATCTCCACTAACTGTAAGTATTTGTTGGGGGCTTGCTATTCCTTTGGGGTCTGCTCCGAGGCAGTCAGGTATTCCCTGTTTCCGTCTTTAGGTTTAATTAGTCCTCCGGCTGTGCTGAGGCACTATAGGGCATCATAGTGCACTCCATGGCTACTTCTAGTTGCTGGGGTTAGTCAGGATTCCGCAACCAGTATTAGTGTCCAACCTCTCCTGTGAACACCACGTGTTACTCCTCAGTTGCCGGTTCATAACATGGATCTGTAAGTGAGACTAAAATGTCGTCCGCAAACAAGGACACCTTATATTGCCTATCATTTGTCGAAATGCCTCTAACATTACAATCCATTCTAATCTTCTCTGTCAGGGGTTCAATAAAAATGTCAAATAAAGATGGTGATAGAGGGCACGCCTGATGTGTTCCGTTAGAGAGGTGTATTCTATTTGATAAAAAATGATTAGACTTTACTCAGGCTGTGGGGCTAGAATAAAGTGATTAAATAATATTGACAATGATACCTTTCAACCCAAATTTGTCAAGCGTATAGAAAAGAAAATTCCATTGCACTCTATCAAATGCTTTTTCAGCATCAAGAGCAATAAACAGTGTAGGGGCTCCTGGCTTTTCTACATAATTCAGAATATTTATTATTCTCCTAGTCGCGTCTTCAGTACTTCTATTGGTTATAAAACCCACTTGATCTTTGTGGAACAATCTTGGTATTGGGCCATTCCATGTCAAGTGAACCAATGATTATTACCTCTATAGTTTTAATTCTATTGAGAATTTGTTATTTGATAATAGCATGTCAGACAATGCAAAATGTGAAGAGAAAATTTTAAAAAAAAAAATTTTTTTTTTTAAATGATTTTCAAAGTTCGAAAAAAGTGCGAATTTCGGTGTTCCCTGCCTTTACATTTCTCCTCATAACTCAGGCTAGAAATAAGATAGAGAGACAATATAAACACCATTCTACTCAGAATTATACAGGCTTTCACCAGATATGTCACAAGAGGATCTTTGTTAATATTTTACCCATGCGATCACAAATGCAAAATTTTAAAATGCATTTACAAAAAATCGGCATCATTTAAATATTTCAAAGACTGCCCATATGTCTGCTGTGCTCTTAGCCACATCTGTACCAAATTTCAAGTTGGGATCGCGATGGGATTATATTTTAAAATATTTTACTATTAATAGCGTCAATGGGTCATTCCATATCAAGTGATCTAAATATGAATTTCTTTTTTTACCTGATGTCTTTACATTTTTTTTCTATTTGAAGTACTACTTTAGTTAATTACAAATTAAAAGTTTTTAATTTTTTTCTTAATCAGTTAAATTTTTACAGATATTTAAAGTTTTAAAAAAGTGCGAATTTTGGCCTGGTATGGCTTTACATTTTTTTACCTCGGGCTAGAAATAAGATGATGAAGCGGCAGAGGTATCATTTTACTCAGAACGGTAACAGCTTTCATTTGATATGTCACAAGACTATATTTTTTTATATTTTGTTTGGGAAGAATCAAATTCTAAATTTTGATGCGCAATTGTGAAATAAATGTAAGTTTGAAAATTGTGAAAAAGTGCCTGTGTGTTACTTGTGTTCTTGGTTATATTTGTGTAAAGATTCAACTTGGGACCTGTCAAATTTATATATTTTTTATTTTATGGTTGTATGAGTTATTACAACTTATTGAATTTTTATTCAATAAGTTGTAATAACTCATACAACCATAAAATAAAAAATATATAAATTTGACATGTCCCAAGTTGAATTTCTGCACAAATATACATTTACATGCAACAAAAAAGAAATACAAAAAATAAATCCCATAAGTGCCAGGATAAATCCATCTTAATCATCAGAACACAACGCTCAGCATTTTCAACCTGAATGCATTGAACAAACCAAAAGAAAATAGGTGATCATATCCTCAAGTTTGATTAAACAAGATTAAAAGAACCAAAAATGTAAACCCCTATTTATACATGTAAATTTGTTTTCTATTATATCACTAAACATGTCACTTATGAGGTGTTTAATAAGAATAGTACAGTAGTTAAATCATCATTCTATAAAACATGAACTAATCAAACAATGAATAATACGTTTTTAAAGTGGCCTTTTATCATCAATTTGTCCCTTCTAGTGGGTGAAATGTAATCTTGTCCATAAGAGCTTACTAGCAATCGCCATTTCCTTTTTTGTCACAGTATGTACGGCCTGTCACTGTGTTCGGCTCCACCTGAGTTATTATCTGACTTTTGTGCACTTTTAAAATGTCTGGCTTTCTTGGATACACAAATGATGGCGCTGGACCAGAAGGATGCAATGAAGTCAATTCTACTTCTTCATTTTCACAGTCTTTGGAGAGTACAGTAACCAGCCATCAGCGCAAATCATATTCACAGATCACATAGCCAGTTATGTCATCCATTGCCAATCTTGTGCCGCCTTCTACCACCTCATGGACTTCACTGTCTTTACTGAATGAAAACATCCTTGTTTTTATTGCTGAGTCCCTTTGATGGGATCTGCTTCCTGTAACCGATGTTTTAACAAACTCTCCTCCTCTTCGTAGTCCTGATTTGTACAATATTCAATACAATATTGTTCATTCTCAGGTTGAGCCCTAACAAAGCTTTCGCCTATATGTCCTCTCCTGCTTCTAAGCTGTAACATATCAAAATAATACAATAATGTCTAAAAATCATGGATAATTTGGTGAATATAGACCCCACACTTTTAGACCACAGGCTGAACAGATCTGAATTCCCAGATTTTCGAGTTGACACTATAATAGTTAAATATTTTAAAATATGATCCCATCTCGATCCCAACTTGAAATTTGGTACAGATGAGGCTAAGAGCATAGCAGACACATGGGCAGTTTTGGAAAATTTTAAATTATGCCGATGTTTCGGAAATGTGTTATAACATTTTGAGTTTACGATCGCATGGGTAAAAAATTAACAAAGATACTCTTGTTTCATATGTGGCGAAAGCCTTGACAGTTCTTAGTAGAATGGTGTTTATTTTGTTTCTCTATCTTATTTCTAGCCCGAGATATGATAGAAAATGTAAAGCCATACCAGGCCAAAATTCACGCTTTTTTAAACCTTTAAAAATCTGTAAAAAATTAACTGAGAAAGAAAAAAATTCCAAACTTTTTATTAGTAATTAACTAAAGTTGTACTTCATATAGAACACTTCATAAATGACATGTTTAGTGATATAATAGAAAACAAATTTACATGAGGGTTAACATTTTTGGTTCTTTTAATCTTGTTTAATCACACTTGAGGATATGATCACCTTTTTTCTTTTGGTTTGTTCAATGCATTCAGGTTGAAAATGCTGAGCGTTGTGTTTTGATGATTAAGATATATTTATCCTGGCACTTACGGGATTTGTGTTTTGCGTTTTTTTTTGTTGCATATAAATGTTTTATTCAATAAGTTGTAATAACTCATACAACCATAAAAAAAAAATATATAAATTTGACAGGTCCCAAGTTGAATCTCTACACAAATATAACCAAGAACACAAGTAACACACAGGCATTTTTTCACATTTTTCAAACTAACATTTATTTCACAATAGCACATCAAAATTTTGAATTTAATTTTTCCCAAACAAAATATAAAAAAATATAGCCTTGTGACATATCAAATAAAAGCTGTTACCGTTCTGTGTAAAATGATACCTCTCCCACTTCATTATCTTATTTCTAGCCCAAGATAAAAAAAATGTAAAGCCGTTCCAGGCCAAAATTCGCACTTTTTTAAAACTTTAAATATCTGTAAAAAATTAACTGATTAAGAAAAAAATTAAAAACTTTTAATTTATAATTAACCAAAGTAGTACTTCAAATAGGAAAAAAAATTTAAAAAATCTAAAGACGCCAGGTAAAAAAAATATTCATATTTAGATCACTTGATATGGAATGACCCATTGACGCTATTAATAGTAAAATATTTTAAAATATGATCCCATCGCGATCCCGACTTGAAATTTGGTACAGATGTGGCTAAGAGCACAGCAGACATATGGGCAGTTTTTGAAATATTTAAATGATGCCGATTTTTCGTAAATGCGTTTTAAAATTTTGCGTTTGTAATCGCATGGGTAAAATATTAACAAAGATCCTTGTGACATATCTGGTGAAAGCCTGTACAATTCTGAGTACAACGGTGATTATTTTGTCTCTCTATCTTATATCTAGCCCGAGATATGATAGAAAATGTAAAGTCATACCAGGCCAAAATTCGCACTTTTCTAAAATTTTAAAAATCTGTAAAAAATTAACTGATGAAGAAGAAAATTCAAAACTTTTTTTTTGTAATTAACTAAAGTTGTACTTCATATAGAAAAAAAATTAAAAAAATCTGAAGATGTCAGGGAAAAAAAATATTTTTGGATCACTTGATTGCATTCTTGCAGTTAATACTTTGCTATGAGTTTAATGTCCGTATTTACTAATGAGACTGGCCTATAGTTGCCAACTCGGTCTTTGTCTCCTTTATTTTTATAAAGCACAGTGATTATGGCGTCTTGTAATTCAGAAGGCATGAATGAGGTAGTTGAAATAGAATTAATTAATTTATAAGATAGGGGATCAAAGTGGATGAAATTTTTTTATAATATTCGTTTTGTAGGCTGTCAGAACCTGGTGATTTATTATTTTTAAGTGCTTTTATCGCATTGTTCAATTCATCCTCTGTATATGGGGAATTTAGATTGGCTAATTCTTCAGATAGAGTGTGTAGTTGTATACTATTCAAAAATTTTGGAATAGAGGCATCCCAAGGTGTTTTCAAATTCCTTTGATATGTCTTTGGGGTTTTTGAGTATGTAACATAGTAACATAGTAACATAGTTTTTAAGGTTGAAGGAAGACTTTAAGTCCATCTAGTTCAACCCATAGCCTAACATGTTGATCCAGAGGAAGGCAAAAAAAACCCATGTGGCAACACTAAGCTCCACATTGGGGGAAAAAATTCCTTCCTGACTCCAGGTACGGCAATCAGACTAGTTCCCTGGATCAACGCCCTATCAAAGAATCTAGTATGTATAACTGGTAATATTATAGTTTTCAAGAAAGGCATCCAGGCCCTTCTTAAATGTTAGTAGTGACTCACTCATTACAACATCATGTGGCAGAGAGTTCCATAGTCTCACTGCTCTTACAGTAAAGAATCCGCGTCTGTGATTATGATTAAACCTTCTTTCCTCCAGACGTAGAGGATGCCCCCTTGTCCCAGTCTCAGGCCTAAGAGTAAAGAGATCATTAGAAAGGTCTCTGTACTGTCCCCTCATATATTTATACATTATTATAAGATCACCCCTAAGCCTTCGTTTTTCCAAGCTAAATAACCCCAAGTTTAATAACCTGTCTTGGTATTGCAGACCCCTTAGTCCTCTAATGACTTTTGTCGCTCTTCTCTGGACCCGCTCTAGTTCAGCTATGTCTTTCTTATACACCGGAGACCAGAATTGTACACAGTATTCTAAGTGTGGTCGCACTAGTGACTTGTATAGAGGTAAAATTATGTTCTCCTCATGAGCATCTATGCCTCTTTTAATGCATCCCATTATTTTATTTGCCTTTGCAGCAGCTGCCTGACACTGGCCACTAAATGTGAGTTTGTCATCTACCCATACACCCAGGTCTTTTTCAGTGACAGTTTTGCCCAGTGTTTTACAATTAAGGACATAATTATACCTTTTGTTTCCTCTGCCCAAGTGCATGACTTTACATTTATCCCCATTAAAGCTCATTTGCCATTTAGCAGCCCAAGCTTCTAGTTTACATAAATCCTCCTGTAATATAAAATTGTCCTCCTCTGTATTGAATACCCTGCAGAGTTTAGTGTCATCCGCAAATATTGAGATTCTACTCTGTATGCCCCCTACAAGGTCATTAATAAATATATTAAATAGAAGCGGGCCCAACACTGACCCCTGTGGTACCCCACTGTTAACTGTGACCCATTCTGAGAGTGTTCCATTAATAACCACCCTTTGTTTCCTATCACTAAGCCAGTTCTTAACCCACTTACACTTATTTTCCACTATCCCCATTGCCCTCATTTTATGTATCAACCTTTTGTGTGGCACCGTATCAAAAGCTTTTGAAAAGTCCATATACACCACATCCACTGCATTTCCTTGGTCCAGTCCAGAACTTACTTCTTCATAGAAGCTTATTAGATTAGTTTGACAGGAACGGTCCCTCGTAAAACCATGTTGATAATGGGTCATGAGGTTATTTTTCTTCAGATACTCCAGTATAGCATCTCTTAGAAAACCCTCTAGGATTTTACCCACAGTAGAGGTTAAGCTTACTGGCCTATAATTTCCAAGTTCAGTTTTTGTCCCCTTTTTGAATATTGGCACCACATTTGCTATATGCCAGTCCTGTGGTACAGACCCTGTTATTATGGAATCTTTAAATATTAAAAATAATGGTCTATCTATGACAGTACTTAATTCCTGCAGCACTCTGGGGTGTATCCCATCCGGGCCCGGGGATTTGTCAATTTTAGTGATTTTTAGACGATGCCGTACTTCCTCTTGGGTTAAGCAGGTGACATTTAATTGAGAATTTTTGTTATCACTGATCATATTGTCTGTCATGGGATTTTCTTGTGTAAATACTGTTGAAAAAAAGTCATTTAGCATATTGGCTTTTTCCTCATCCTCATCCACCATTTCACCCAGACTATTTTTTAAAGGGGCCAACACCATCAATTTTTAGTTTCTTACTATTTATGTACCGTATATACTCGCGTATAAGCCGAGTTTTTCAGCCCAAAAATTGGGCTGAAAAGTACCCCCCTCGGCTTATACGCGAGTCAGTGCTGTATACCGATGTATACATCGGTATGTACCGATGTATACATCGGTATACAGCAGCCCCCGTAATGCAGGGCCCCCCCAGCCTCGCTCCGGTCACCTGTAAAGGAAACTATACTTATCACAGTGCCGCTGTCTGTCCGCGCCGCTTGCACCCGCTCGCAGCTGCCGACCGCGATCCTCCATCTTGCGTCTTCTTCCTGTTTCTGTGCTCGTCGCAGGGAATGACGTCATTCCCTGCGACGAGCACAGGAAACAGGAAGAAGAGGCAAGATGGAGGATCGCGGTCGGCAGCTGCGAGCGGGTGCGAGCGGGCGCGAGCGGGCGCGGACAGACAGCGGCACTGTGATAAGTATAGTTTCCTTTACAGGTGACCGGAGTCAGGCTGGGGAGGCCCTGCATTACGGGGGCTGCTGTACACTACCGCTGGGGCTGCAATATACTGCCACTGGGGCTGTATACACCACTGGGGCTGCAATACCACTGGGGCTGCTGTATATAGGGGCTGCAATACCACTGGGGCTGCTGTATATAGGGGCTGCAATACCACTGGGGCTGCTGTATATAGGGGCTGCTGTATACACCACTGGGGCTGCAATACCACTGGGGCTGCTGTATATAGGGGCTGCTGTATACACCACTGGGGCTGCAATACCACTGGGGCTGCTGTATATAGGGGCTGCAATACCACTGGGGCTGCAATACCACTGGGGCTGCTGTATATAGGGGCTGCAATACCACTGGGGCTGCAATACCACTGGGGCTGCTGTATATAGGGCCTGCAATACCACTGGGGCTGCAATACCACTGGGGCTGCTGTATATAGGGGCTGCAATACCACTGGGGCTGCAATACCACTGGGGCTGCTGTATATAGGGGCTGCTGTATACACCACTGGGCTGCAATACCACTGGGGCTGCTGTATATAGGGGCTGCAATACCACTGGGGCTGCTGTATATACCACTGGGGGCTGCTGTATATCATACTGCTGGGGCCTGTATACCACTGCTGGGGGCTGTATACCTGTGCTGGGGTCCACCCTCGGCTTATACGCGAGTCAATAGATTTTCCCAGGTTTTGGGGGCAAAAGTAGGGGGGTCGGCTTATACACGGGTCGGCTTATACACGAGTGTATACGGTAGTTAAAAAATATTTTGGGATTCTTTTTACTTTCTCTGGCAATGAGTCTCTCTGTCTCAATCTTTGCTGCCTTGATTTGCTTTTTACAAATGTTATTTAATTTTCTGTATTTATTTAATGCCTCATCACTACCTACTTGCTTTAATTCCCTAAATGCTTTCTTTTTGTCACATATTGCACCTCGTACCGCTTTATTTAGCCATAGTGGTTTCCTGATATTTCTAGCATGCTTATTCCCATAGGGTATATATTGTGCACAAGTCCTATTCAGGATGCTAATAAACATCTCCCATTTGTGTTGTGAACTTTTATGTCTCAGGACATCGTCCCAGTTTATTGCACTAAGATCATCTCTCAACCGTTGGAAATTTGCCTTCCTGAAGTTTAGTGTCCTTGTAGCCCCTCTACTACACATCTCAGTAAAGGATACTTGAAAGCTTATTAAGTTATGATCACTATTACCCAAGTGACCTCCAACCCGCATATTTGAAATGCGGTCCGGCCTGTTGGTTAATATTAGGTCCAGCAGTGCCCCCCTTCTTGTTGGGTCCTGAACCAGTTGTGAAAGGTAATTGTCTCTCATAGTTGTCAAAAACGTATTACCTTTGCTGGAACTGCAGGTTTCTGATCCCCAATGTATTTCAGGGTAGTTGAAGTCCCCCATAATAATGACTTCTCCCTGAGTGGCTGCTTCATCTATTTGCTTTATGAGGATATTCTCCTCCTCTTCCATTATTGTTGGGGACTTATAACAAACCCCTATCAGTAATTTATTATTTTTTCCCCCTCCCCTTATCTCCACCCACAGGGACTCTACATTTCCATTAGATTCACCTATATTATCACGCAGGATGGGTTTTAAGGATGATTTTACGTATAAATATACACCTCCTCCTCGCCTATTTGTACGGTCATTTCTGAACAGACAATAGCCCTGTAAATTAACAGCCCAGTCATGGGTCTCGTCCAGCCAAGTCTCCGAAATCCCCACCATGTCATAATTATTTTCCAACAAAATCAATTCTAATTCCTCCATTTTGTTGGTGAGGCTTCTGGCATTAGTGTACATGCACTTTATGCATCTCTCTTTACCTCTATTCCTTCCTACTAGATTGACTGTTCTAACCCCACCCCCCATGCCACCCACAATTTTATTACTTGTGCCCAGGTTACTATTTACACTATCTTCCCCTCCTATACAATGAATACCCTCCCCCCAATCCCTAGTTTAAACACTCCTCCAACCTTCTAGCCATTTTCTCCCCCATCACAGCTGCACCCTCCCCATTGAGGTGCAGCCCGTCCCTAGCATAGAACCTGTAGCCAACAGAGAAGTCGGCCCAGTTCTCCAGGAACCCAAACCCCTCCTTCCTGCACCAATTCCTGAGCCACTTATTTATCTCCCTAATCTCCCTTTGCCTCTCTGGTGTGGCACGTGGTACAGGCAGTATTTCAGAGAATACTACCTTGGAGGTCCTTGCCTTAAGCTTGCAGCCTAATTCCCTGAAATCATCTTTAAGGACCTTCCACCTACCTCTAACTTTGTCATTTGTGCCAATGTGCACCATGACCGCTGGGTCCTCACCAGACCCTCCCAGTAATCTGTCAACCCGATCAGCGATGTGCCGGACTCGAGCGCCAGGTAGGCAGCACACTGTTCTACGATCCCTGTCTTTGTGACAGATTGCCCTATCTATTCCCCTAATAATTGAGTCCCCCACTACCAGCACCTGTCTGGCCTGCCCTTCTCTCCTGTTTTCCCCCTTACTGGAGCAGCCACTCCTCTGGCTTTCAGAGGTCATGCCCTGCTGCAGCAGTGCTGTACCTGAACTCACACTCCCCTCATCTGCCAACATAGCAAATTTATTGGGGTGTGCCAGATCAGGGCTAGCCTCCCTGGCACCCTTCCCTCTACCCCGCCTTCTAACTGTCACCCAGCTGGCTACCTCACGGTCCTGCAGCTCCATACTACCATCGTCCCCCACATCTATCCCATTGAGCAGCTGTTCAGTGAGCAGCAGACTCCTTTCCATATTGTCTATGGATCTCAGCGTTGTCAGTCGTTCATTTAGATCCAGTATCTGGGTTTCCAAATGCACAACGTACTCACATCTCACACAGCAGTATGCACCCTCGACCGGCTGGTCAAGGAATGCATACATGTGGCAAGAGGTACACTGGATGGCATTGCCAATCATGGAGCTCATTTCCTAATGGGGATTGCAGCAGACAGAAATGATAAGTAAAAAGAAATGCAATGTATTAACAAAATACAACCAGCAATTCAGAAAGTCCTCCCTTCCAAGCGCTGTAAATTATATCCAAAATGGTGTTCAAGGGGTTAATGTAGCAGTGGCAGTAGTTATAAACACTACCAAATATGCAGTTAATGCTGAACTGGTATATAATGGGTTAATTTCGCAGTGTCATTACAACTATACACTGTGTCATAGAAATGACAACAATAATGGAATATAAGGGGTTAATGTTCCTACTGGCAGTAGTAATAGAGACTACAAAGTATGGAGTTAAGGCAGAAATGGTATATAAGGGGTTAACTTCGCAGTGGCAGTACAACTACACACTGTGTTATAGAAATTACAGATAAAACGGAATGTAAGAGGTTAATGTTGCTACTATCATGAATACAATGAGAGAGGCGCCTCACTTCCCATTGAGATACATGGAGGACTTTGAGTTTCCAATTTAGCGCTGTAAGTGAGGCGCGAAGCTCATTGGTCGCTGTGTGCTGGCGCCGACCAATGAGCATAGCGCCTCACTTACAGCGCTAAATTTGAAACTCAAAGTCCTCCATGTATCTCAATGGGAAGTGAGGCTCTATTCTCATTGGTCGGCGCCAGCACACAGTGACCAATGAGCTTCGCGCCTCACTTACAGCGGTAAATTGGAAACTCAAAGTCCTCCATGTATCTTAATGGGAAGTGAGGCGCTATTCTCATTGGTCGGCGCCAGCACACAGCGACCAATGAGCTTTGCGCCTCACTTACAGCGTTAAATTTGAAACTCAAAGTCCTCCATGTATCTCAATAGGAAGTGAGGCGCGAAGCTCATTGGTCGCTGTGTGCTGGCGCCGACCAATGAGAATAGCGCCTCACTTCCCATTGAGATACATGGAGGACTTTGAGTTTCAAATTTAGCGCTGTAAGTGAAGCGCGAAGCTCATTGGTCGGTGTGTGCTGGCGCCGACCAATGAGAATAGCGCCTCACTTCCCATTGAGATACATGGAGGACTTTGAGTTTCAAATTTAGCGCTGTAAGTGAGGCGCGAAGGTCATTGGTCGGTGTGTGCTGGCGCCGACCAATGAGAATAGCGTCTCACTTCCCATTGAGATACATGGAGGACTTTGAGTTTCAAATTTAGCGCTGTAAGTGAGGTGCGAAGGTCATTGGTCGGTGTGTGCTGACGCCGACCAATGAGAATAGCGCCTCACTTCCCATTGAGATACATGGAGGACTTTGAGTTTCAAATTTAGCGCTGTAAGTGAAGCGCGAAGCTCATTGGTCGGTGTGTGCTGGCGCCGACCAATGAGAATAGCGCCTCACTTCCCATTGAGATACATGGAGGACTTTGAGTTTCAAATTTAGCGCTGTAAGTGAGGCGCGAAGGTCATTGGTCGGTGTGTGCTGGCGCCGACCAATGAGAATAGCGCCTCACTTCCCATTGAGATACATGGAGGACTTTGAGTTTCAAATTTAGCGCTGTAAGTGAGGCGCGAAGGTCACTGGTCGGTGTGTGCTGGCGCCGACCAATGAGAATAGCGCCTCACTTCCCATTGAGATACATGGAGGACTTTGAGTTTCAAATTTAGCGCTGTAAGTGAGGCGCGAAGCTCATTGGTCGCTGTGTGCTGGCGCCAACCAATGAGAATAGCGCCTCACTTCCCATTGAGATACGTGGAGGACTTTGAGTTTCAAATTTAGCGCTGTAAGTGATGCTCGAAGCTCATTGTTCGCTGTGTGCTGGCGCCGACCAATGAGAATAGCGCCTCACTTCCCATTGAGATACATGGAGGACTTTGAGTTTCAAATTTAGCGCTGTAAGTGAGGCGCGAAGCTCATTGGTCGCTGTGTGCTGGCGCCAACCAATGAGAATAGCGCCTCACTTCCCATTGAGATACGTGGAGGACTTTGAGTTTCAACTTTAGCGCTGTAAGTGAGGCGCGAAGCTCATTGGTCACTGTGTGCTGGCGCCGACCAATGAGAGAAGCGCCTCACTTCACATGGAGGACTTTGAGTATCAAATTTAGCGCTGTAAGTGAGGCGCGAAGCTCATTGGTCGCTGTGTGCTGGCGCCGACCAATGAGCATAGAGCCTCACTTACAGCGGTAAATTTGAAACTCAAAGTCCTCCATGTATCTCAATGGGAAGTGAGGCGCTATTCTCATTGGTCGGCGCCAGCACACAGAGACCAATGAGCTTCGCGCCTCACTTACAGCGCTAAATTTGAAACTCAAAGTCCTCCATGTATCTCAATGGGAAGTGAGGCGCTATTCTCATTGGTCGGCGCCAGCACAAAGCGACCAATGAGCTTCGCGCCTCACTTACAGCGGTAAATTTGAAACTCAAAGTCCTCCATGTATCTCAATAGGAAGTGAGGCGCGAAGCTCATTGGTCGCTGTGTGCTGGCGCAGACCAATGAGCATAGCGCCTCACTTACAGCAGTAAATTTGAAACTCAAAGTCCTCCATGTATCTCAATGGGAAGTGAGGCGCTATTCTCATTGGTCGGCGCCAGCACACACCGACCAATGAGCTTCACGCCTCACTTACAGCGCTAAATTTGAAACTCAAAGTCCTCCATGTATCTCAATGGGAAGTGAGGCGCTATTCTCAGTGGTCGGCGCCAGCACACAGAGACCAATGAGCTTCGCGCCTCACTTACAGCGCTAAATTTGAAACTCAAAGTCCTCCATGTATCTCAATGGGAAGTGAGGCGCTATTCTCATTGGTCGGCGCCAGCACACAGCGACCAATGACCTTCGCGCCTCACTTACAGCACTAAATTTGAAACTCAAAGTCCTCCATGTATCTCAATGGGAAGTGAGGCGCTTCTCTCATTGGTCGGCGCCAGCAGACAGCGACCAATGAGCTTTGCGCCTCACTTACAGCGTTAAATTTGAAACTCAAAGTCCTCCATGTATCTCAATGGGAAGTGAAGCGCTATTCTCATTGGTCGGCGCAAGCACACAGCGACCAATGAGCTTCGCGCCTCACTTACAGCGGTAAATTTGAAACTCAAAGTCCTCCATGTATCTCAATAGAAGTGAGGTGCGAAGCTCATTGGTCGCTGTGTGCTGGCGCCGACCAATGAGCATAGCGCCTCACTTACAGCGGTAAATTTGAAACTCAAAGTCCTCCATGTATCTCAATGGGAAGTGAGGCGCTATTCTCATTGGTCGGCGCCAGCACACAGCGACCAATGAGCTTCACGCCTCACTTACAGCGCTAAATTTGAAACTCAAAGTCCTCCATGTATCTCAATGGGAAGTGAGGCGCTATTCTCAGTGGTCGGCGCCAGCACACAGCGACCAATGAGCATCGCGCCCACTTACAGCGCTACATTTGAAACTCAAAGTCCTCCATGTATCTCAATGGGAAGTGAGGCGCTTCTCTCATTGGTCGGCGCCAGCACACAGCGACCAATGAGCTTTGTGCCTCACTTACAGCGGTAAATTTGAAACTCAAAGTCCTCCATGTATCTTAATGGGAAGTGAGGCGCTATTCTCATTGGTCGGCGCCAGCACACAGCGACCAATGAGCTTTGCGCCTCACTTACAGCGTTAAATTTGAAACTCAAAGTCCTCCATGTATCTCAATAGGAAGTGAGGCGCGAAGCTCATTGGTCGCTGTGTGCTGGCGCCGACCAATGAGAATAGCGCCTCACTTACCATTGAGATACATGGAGGACTTTGAGTTTCAAATTTACCGCTGTGAGGCGCGAAGCTCATTGGTCGCTATGTGCTGGCGCCGACCAATGAGAATAGCGTCTCACTTCCCATTGAGATACATGGAGGACTTTGAGTTTCAAATTTACCGCTGTAAGTGAGGCGCGAAGCTCATTGGTCGCTGTGTGCTGGCGCCGACCAATGAGAATAGCGCCTCACTTCCCATTGAGATACATGGAGAACTTTGAGTTTCAAATTTACCGCTGTAAGTTAGGCGCGAAGCTCATTGGTCGCTGTGTGCTGGCGCCGACCAATGAGATAGCGCCTCACTTCCCATTGAGATACATAGCGGTCTTTAGAGTGTGCATGGACAGGTCACTCGTGTTCCTATCTTCCGGCAACGGGGCACTCGGCTCCTCGTCGGTGGGTCTCCCGGGGCGGGAGACCCGCAATGGCCGCTTTACGGCCATTGCTCGCGCCCCGGCAACTGCTCGCAATGCCCGCTGCACGGGCAATGCTTCACTGGTCGCGTGGACGCCGCGCGCCCACGGCCACAACGACGGAAACAGAGCCGAAACTTACGGAAATGCGTTAGGGGAATTATATATTAGATTTTTGTGTTGGATCTTTGCATTTTTATCGTTTTGGCAAAGAACTTATTTGGCTTATTCATACTATGATAGAAGTTTGACTTTGAAGCAAGAATGAATCTGTCATACTCAAATGCGAGTATTGATTTTAATTTAATTCTAAGGCCTAAAATTTTACTGTGAACCCCATCTGATAGGTAAAGGGTTTGGGACGTTTCCAGTTCTCTAATATTTGTTATAATCTCTTCATTTTTTTTGTTTTCAATTTATTATGTCTGGAGTTTAACTCTATCAACTTTCCTCTTATTACCGCCTTGTGGGCCAGCGTGATGGTAATATCCTAGGTATTATTTTCCATAAAATAATTATCTAGAGTAATCTGAATAGCCTCTCTATAGTGTGGGTGAGAGAAAAGGAAGGAATTAGCTCTCCATAGTTCAATTTGACTTATAATTATTTATGGTCTCAAATGTGATATTAGAATGGTCAGACGACGACCTTGGATGGATAATTATCTTTTTTATTTTTTGGAGAGAGTGAATATCTGAGACTACCAAATCTATCCTCGAGAAGTATTTGTGGGTATGGGAGTAATGCGCATACTCTATGGATAAAGAGTTTAAGCACCGGAATGCGTCGTCTTTATTGAACCAGGGGTCTTGAGTGATGCCCGAATTTCTACCTTCATTAGATGAGTCTAAATCTAAGTTCGGCATGGGGTTAAAATTTCCAAATATTAGTAAAGATTCTATTTGGCATTCCCTAATAATATTATTTTATTTAAAAAAGTTATCTGACCCTTATTAGGTGCATAGATATTTACTAGTGTATACAAGTACACAATATCTTGTGCATACTAAGATTAAAAATCTACCTTCCGGGTGTTCTATGCATTATATCTTTCATAGTTGACTGATTCTTTGATAATGAACGCCACACCTATTTTTTTTCTTCATATTGGAGGATAGTATAATGTTCAGGTATAATTTGTTGTCAAATTTTGGGACTTTTCCTGTAAGCCTATTATGTCTATTTTTTGTTTCAAAATTTCTCTCCAGATCATGAATCTCTTTTGGGGGGAATTTAACCCATTGACATTAAAAGACATGAATTTCGTCGTCATGTTGGTAGTATTTTATTCTTGCATGTATCTATAGTCTCATAGGGCTTGTGGTGGATAGAGTTCATTATTATATTTTTATGATGATGTTTACTCATGTCAAAATATCAACAATTAGCTATTAACTATATTACACTATTAACGAATAAGAACTATGTGTTCCTAAAAGAATAATAATTCCAGTGAAGACTGGTACAAAGCAGAAGGGTTGAATGGAACCAATAATACACTTCCAAAGGGGTTCTCATTCCGGCCTTCTGTGCTCCAGCTCAGATGAAATGTCAACTCAAAAGTAGGAATAAACAAAACAATAAACCAGATATCAATTATTGAATAACTGCAGGTCTATGAGGATCTTTAAACCTCCCTCCCTCTCCTCAATCACAATCGATTTCTACCGATATGAGAATGTTACATTAGTACCAGGGCGCCCCCAGCGATAAATTATTTCCTTCGCTTGAAGAGTGTCATTGATAGGTTTAAGGGCTCTTCTCCTTAGCATTGTGTCTTTTGAGATATCAGAAAAAATCTTTTACTTTGTCATATGACGATGGTAAAGTATTGTGTACTTTGAGATAATTAACTAACATGGCTCTCGTTTGATAAAATGTAAATTTCACAGTAACATCTCTCGGAATTTTTCCAGGAGATATACCGGTTTGGGGATTCTATGAGCTCTCTCCACTGAGAGTTCAATTTTTGACAAGGAGGAGGAGTGTCTTTTTAAGTAAAGTATATAAAGTAGTAGTAGTAGTAGCAGTAGTAGTAGTTTATAAAGCCACCTGCATCTGCGGAAAGGAATATGTTGGGAAAACTATTTGGGAGTTCCGGCGCCGTATTGGTGATCATCTCAGTGATATCGAACACAAACGTGAGACCTTGATAGCTAGACACGTAAACAAGGTACATAGTGGGAACCAAAAGTCCTCCAATTTAGTGGGATTGATCATGTGAAGAGACCACTCAGTGGTGGAGATTGGGACCACATGGTGCTACAGAAGGAGACCAAGTGGATTTTTAACTTGGATACAGAGGTGTTGTGAACTCATTGGAGCTCCCTCCGGTGGTTATTGCTGGTGATGCAGCTGACTGTGTGGGCTTCACTGGTGATGAATAGGCAATCTGGTTCTTGTTTGAAGTGGATCAATCCATGCCATTTATCTTTGGTTCCTGGTGGAGTTCACATCTCTCTGGTTTCTTCTGCTCTGTGGAATTCTTTGCAAGCTAAGTGGATGGTTTTTTGATATTGTGTGGCACACTTTTGTGTGCTTAAGGTTCTTATTCTGATTGTGGGTTTGCAATTTAGTCTGTATATTTGTTTATCTGCTCTCAGTTAGGAAGTTTTCTTCCTAGGAATTTTACCATTCACTATTATCTGTTATTTCCAGTTCTGCTGGCATTTGATTTATAGAAGTCTGCAGACATAGAGGGCGCCGAGTCTTAGTGACTCAGGGTAATTTTTGTGCTATCTGCTGTTGGTGGTTTTTTGATAGTGTTTTATATTGACCACAATAGTATTCTATCCTGTCCTTCCTTTATAGCTAGTTTGGCGTCTTTTGCTAAACCTTTTACTATGCCTGTGTTTGTTTTTCTTTCTCTTGTTTCTCAGTTAATATCTTGGGGGCTTTCTATTCTTTTGGCGTTCTGCTCTGAGGCAAGATAGCTTCTCCTACATCGATCTTTAAGAGCAGTTAGTTCTCCGGCTGTGCAGAGGTGTCTAGGTCTGGTTAGTTACATCCCATGGCTACTTCTAGGTTCGGTGTGTAGTCAGGGATGCGGTCAGTACAGTTACCAATGACTTTTTATGGAATCTGAATGTTACTCCTGAGTCATCGGTTCATTACACAGAGGCACCATTAGGTCTCAATGAGCAAATAAGCTATACTTGCATTATCTGAATTATGATCTACTGGCAGTACTTTACCAACTAGTGCTTACTTTGTTTGACCTTTAACCCCTTCACCCCCAAGCCTTTTCTTTTTTACACCAATGACATTGTTTGCAATTCTGACCAGTGTCCCTTTATGAGGCTATAACTCTGGAATGCTTCAACGGATCCCAGTGATTCTGAGATAGTTGTTTCGTGACATAATGGCCTTCAAGTTAGTGGAAAATTTAGGATGCAAATTTTTGTGTTTATTTGTTATAAAAATGGAAATTTGGCAAAATTTTTGAAAATGTTGCAAATCTCCAACTTTTTATTTTTATAATGTTAAACTGGAGAGTGATCTCACACAAAATAGTTAATGGATAACATTCCCCACATGTCTACTTTACAACAGAGCAATTTTGGAAACAAAAATGTTTTTTGTTAGGAAGTTATAAGATTTCAAAGTTCATCAGCAATTTCTAATTTTTCCAATAAAATTTCTAAAGCCAATTTTTTTAGGGACCACATCACATTTAAAGTCACTTTGAGGGGCCTATGTAACAGAAAATACCCAAAAGTGACACCATTCCAAAAACTGCACCCCTCAAGTTATTCAAAACCACATTCAAGAAGATTATTAACCCTTCAGGTGCTTCACAGGAACTAAAGCAATGTAGAAGGAAAAAATGAACATTTTACTTTTCCCAAACAAAATGTAACTTGAGCCTCAGAAATTGCATTTTCACAAGGGTAACAGCAGAAAATGAACCCTAAAATTTGTTATGCAATTTTTCCTGAGTACATCTATACCCCATATGTGGTCGAAAACTACTGTTTGGACGCAGAGCAGGGCTCAAAAGGAAAGGAGCGCCATTTGACTTTTTGAATAGAAAATTAGCTGCAATCGTTAGCGGACACCATGTATGGAGAGCCCCAGTGTGCCTAAACATTGGAGCTCCCCCACAAGTGTTGCCATTTTGGAGACTATATATATATATATATATATATATGATCTAGCGCTTACTATTTTCCATCCTGCTTAACAAATCAATCTCAACCGATTTTTTATTGAAAAAATGTTTTTATTTTCCACATCTAAGTTAAAAAGAATTTTTGTTCAGAAAATTGGACAATAATAAATTATGTTAAAAAATTCTTGTTGAATTGATGGAGTCTCTGACTTCAATCGTATATTCTTGTGTATTCTTCTGTATTTCTTTATTGGTGTTGCTGTAATCTGAAATGAAGTTAATCTAATATTAATGTCTTATGGGTTCTTTTGTTGGTAAAGTGCTTTAATTCTATTTGATCTGCGTCTTACCTATATAGGTGCAGATAACGTGTATTCCGTGTTCTTTGTGAGCTTGATTGATGCTCACCTGAGATATGTATATAGTTGGTCATTAGTATACAATATCCAATTATTTTCCTTTTTCATTTGTTTTACCAAAAATCATAGTAATGATACGCACCTATTTTTGTTTGCATAGGTGTTAGTATTTATCCATGTTGATTAACAAGCTCAATTCGTACTTGTTGGTAATATGGATTAGGTACCAATTTTGGCTATTAGATGCTGTATAGTGGTTACACTGCCTAAATGCTTACATTTCAATGTAGGACTTCTGTAAATGATGTTTTTCTCAGAGAGTCCTATAGTATTCTGGAAATTAATCCTCCCCATAGGGTACTGTCATTGCTTTAAAAACCTAAAATGATTAATATTATATGCTTCAATCAAAGAGGCACATACTTATATGTGGTAAACAGCAATAATACTACTGATCACTTGTGGCTTCAAGCTACTACGTACTACTCACTGTTCGTTGGTAGTAGTGGGTCCTAGCAGACTTCAGCAGATTTAATTTCTGGCTGAACTCCCTATTTCCGCAGCGTCTGGGCAAGTGCGCAATCATCGCGGCCTCCGGTGATGCACCCTGCTTCCTGGTTGTGATGTCAGACTTGTGCGCGGTCAGCTGACGCAGTCATGTGACTCTGACCATCGGTGGAGTTTAACGTCAGCAGTCACTGTGCTAAGCCTATGCTGGGCATGAATACTGTTTGTGGGCGGGTTCAATGCGTTTCATGGGGTGACGCCCCACTTCATCATGATGCCCGCCCCTCTGTGCAATGATCTTATTTATGCTGGATTCCTGCCACGTTTCACTATATGTGCCTCTTGATACTTGAATGATATTAAGTCCAAATCATTTCCACAGTGTTCCCTACTACAATATGGTGCATATACATATCTCAGGGTTTGATTATTTGTATTTTTTATTTTTATAAGATCTCTGTAGATGGCACTACTGTAATAGCGCCATCTAGCCTTCAAGTAGGGTAGATTTCTTTGTTTATAAAGTTATATCTACTCTTCCGGCTGCTCATTTTTATAGAAATACCTAATCTAGCATGCAAATATTTCTAATTTAATTTTATAAAAATGTCTCTTTCTAAATATAATTATAAATTGTGCTATGTTGTATGGTTTTATTTCAAAGCAAAAAAAATTTTCTTATATGTTGTATCGCCAAAAATTTAGTATCTTTAGTCTGGGATAGATGGACTTCCTTGTAATGTCTGCTCAATGGATGTCCTTGATATCCTTTCTTTATATTCCTAATATGTTTGCCCATTCTTATGGCTAATGTCCTGCATGTTCTCCCTACATATGTTTTATTGCAAGGACAGATGATTATGTAAATAACACTCGTCGTGTGGCAAGACAATTGCTGTCTGATTGTAAATGCTTGTCTATCTTCTTGTCTCTCAAATTCTGTATATACTTTCTCTGTTGTATCTGTATTGCGACATGCCAAGCATTGTTTACAATATCTAAAACCATCTTTCATCTTTGTCCCATCTATTTTAGTTTGGCTGATATTTCTTACTGGCTTTGGCTGTTTAATAGTGGGTGCTATTAGATTGCTTAAGGTCTGTGCTTTCCTGAAGGCTATTTTTGGTCTATCCGGAAGGAAGTCTCCCACCGTTTTATCTAGACGTAAATAATGCCAATGTCGGCTAATTATCTTCCTGAAGTTAGAAGAGTTGTCATGATACTCTGTAATAATTGGAATATGTTGGATTTGATTTTGTAATGATGTTTCCTTTACTTCAGTCTTCTTATGTTTCGTTAATTGCATCCTGTTTAGGTGTCTAACTTGCTGGAGGGTCTTGTTTAACATACTTTGCTTATGTCCCTTCTTCATGAATTCGTTTTTCAAAAATCTCACTTCTTCAAAGTCTTCAGTTTCTGTGCAGTTCTGTTTCAATCTAACAAATTGACTTTTTGGTACAGCTTTCAGCCAATTTCCCAGATGGCAACTATCCACAGAGATGTAGCTGTTAGAGTCTACTTCCTTCTTGTAGGTTCTAGTACACAATTGGTGTGCTTCAGTAACATAAATCTCAAGGTCTAGAAAATTGATTTTTTGTGTGCTTGTAGTGGCCGTGAACTGTAATCTATACTGATTTTCATTGATTTCTTGCAAAAATTTTGCCAATGCTTCATCTGTCCCTTTCCATATAAACAAGTTGTCATCAATGTATCTTCTCCACATCAAAAGATCTTCTCTCAAGTGTCCTTTTGGGTGGATGATTTCTTCTTCCCACTTGCCTACAAAAAGATTTACATACCCTGGTGCGAAACGCGTGCCCATTGCGGTACCAGTCTCCTGATGGCAATACGTGTTTCCAAATTTTAAATAATTGTGGGTTAGTATAAATTGGATACTCTAAACCAGGAATCCAATCTGTTCTTCTTTAAGTGTAGATAATTTCCGCAGAAGATGTTCAGCTGCTTCGCATCCTTTTCGGTGGTCAATGATCGTATATAATGATTTTACATCTAGACTGCCCAATATGTATCCTTGTTTGTAGTCTATTTCCTCTAAAATTTGGATGACATGCGTGGTGTCTTGTAAATATGTTGGTAGTTGTTTCACCACAATTTGTAGATATTTGTCTATATATTTAGATAGGTTTGCTGTCAAGCAGTCAATGAGAAAAACATAATTTACAGAAGTCCTACATTGAAATGTAAGCATTTAGGCAGTGTAACCACTATACAGCATCTAATAGCCAAAATTGGCACCTAATCCATATTACCAACAGGTACGAATTGAGCTTGTTAATCAACATGGATAAATACTAACACCTATGCAAACAAAAATAGGTGCGTATCAATGCTATAATTTTTGGTACAACAAATGAAAAAGGAAAATAATTGGATATAGGTAAGACGCAGATCAAATAGAATTAAAGCACTTTACCAACAAAAGAACCCAAAAAGACATTAATATTTAGGCGGCCGTCACACGCTTCAATCTTGTGAGCGATATTGTTAGCGATCACATGCACGCGCGATCGCTAACAATATCGTTCACATCGCTGGTGAGCTGTCACACAGGCAGACTCACCAGCGATGTGGACCAGCGAGAACGCTGGTAACTATGGTACACATCGGGTTACTAGGCGCCGCGTCATCGGGCGCTTGCCTCTGACGTCAGCGCCGCTATGCTGATTGGCCCACACTATGACCTGGGCGGAGCTAGGCCTGAACTCCGGAAGAGCAGGGACCATGGAGCCTAGGACCGGCAATACCGGTGCAAAACGGCACCGCAACACGGCGGACGGCAGCGGATCATCTCGGGGACCGGACCGGAGCACAGAGGACGGCACAGGACCATCGGGGACCCCACACCGGACCCGGTAAGAAGCGGTGCTATGTGTGTGTGTGTGTGACTGTGTGTGTGATGTGTATGGTGTGTATATATGTGTATGCTTGTGTCTGTATGTATGTGTGTATGTATGTACACCCCCCCCGTGTTTCCCCGATAGTAAGACCCCCCCTCCCCCCTACCCTGCCTTACATTCGGGGGGGGGGTCTTACATTAGCAGACCCCCCGTCCCCCCCCACTCTGTCTTACTTTCGGGGGGTCTTACTATCGGGAAAACACGGTACTACCAATGATGCACACATGCTAACAAGCTGTATATATATGAGGAAAAAATTTAAAAACCTACGTTTTTTTCAAAAGACTCAAAATTCTTATTTTTTTTTAATTTTTTTGGGGTTCTTGGTACATACATTGGCCAATGTCTGTTTGCTCATCAACCGCGACAAGGTGACCCCAGGTCTGATGAGTCCTAGCGATGTCCTCCTTTTCCTCCCTGTCCCACTCTCAAGTGGGTGGACACTATCTCTACCTCAGACCACCTGTGGGTCATGAGGTTGCAAATTGCAGACATGGAGCCAGAAACTCCATACGTTATACACAAAACAGAAAAAACTGCACAGCACTCACAGACACAATGTGAACTGGTGCCAGCAGGGACACTGGGTCAACACAACTAGAAAAAAATTCTCTGCAGTTTGAAAACAGAATTACAAAGTGTGCACCAGTAAGCAATAGAAAGTTTATGTTTACATATTTGTATTGTAATGTGAACTTGTTAATAATACGGAATGCCGTTTTGGTGTTGTTTTAATCATGTCATGTGTTTTTAATATCACTTTGTAAAAATAGGCGTGACTCGTCAGCTACCTCCCTAATTGAGGAGCAGGATCTGACGACAGACGCCACTAGACCCGCTGAAGCGGCAAGTGCTGCGAAACGGCGAGCTGTCTTCTGCCAACCCCCACTCCTTCTCCCCGCCTGATTTGTCTACGCTAACACAAAGCGAGATGAAATAAAGGATTTCTTGGCATCTAAAAGGGTGAGTGCCGCTTTTCTTTTTCTACTTGTGGATGGATATATATATACTAGCTGTGAGCCCGATGCAAATGCATCGGGTGTCTAGAATATTTTTAATTTTTTTTTTAGATTTTCAAATAATAATCCAATTATTCCAATTACATCTTTACACCAACTACATATATTTGTATGGTTGATATCATTTAAGGAAAATTGAACTATTATGTTGTAAGGGTCTTAGAACACAAAGTAGCAATACTTCTTAATATGTCAATTGTTTGAATTGATGAATTAACAGTACTAATATATGTATCAGCCAGTTTGTGTCAGCCCACCAATCGCGTCAAGATGCCCTTACGCCTGGTGGGACCTACTCTAACTAAATCCGAATTGATATAATTTAGATATTTTTAATAGCTGGATTTTTCTTAGATTTTTTGAGAACTGTGATGTAAATAATAAAATTTTGTAAATTGATACAGAAGGAGTTACCAACTACAGACTTGCAGCAATATCCATACAATAACAAAAAAACTTGTAGTTAACCTACGGTAAATGGAGTTAACATAGCTTCAGCAGGTGCATAAGATGCATCCACTAACTAACCACAGGTGACTGCAGTTGATGTGGATGACACTGCCGCAACTATGTTTTCTGCACAAACCGCAAGTTAAGTACAAATTACATATATACAATTATGAAAATTACAGCAAGTATGTTCTTGATGAGTCCTTCATGATCAATTATTATCATTTAGTATATTCCTCAACAAAGTGAAAAAATCTAAGAAAAATGTTGTGGTAGAATCTAATTAATAATTTATGTTTGTCCCTATCTATCTAAACATGTGGAACACACCTTGCTAATGAGATGTGTGTGAACAGCCGTCCCACCCGTCTCTTAGCTGTTCACAAAAACCTCTCCCTTTAAAGAATAAGAATCAAATCTCTCAGCACATAGAGTACTGGAGCTTTAAATAGTGGTTTCTATCACCCCGTGAGAAAATCAGAATGATACACATCTCCAATGAAATCTGTAATGTGTTTTTCCACAAACATTGTATAAACTATGCACATAAAAAACTGAAATTGAAAACACTAAACTAATTTTTTTTTTTTTTTTTTTTTTTTGAAAAATAGAAAAGGTAAAAATATAAAATATGCAAAAGTTCATCCCAAAATATTCCGATAGACAATATTTTTGGTGAAGACTTTCTCACAGTTAGGCACCAATTTGCCTTGAATGCATGAATCCACCACTTTCACCTTCACATTGCATCGTCTCTTCACACGTGAGAAAGCCACATATAATTGTCCATGACCAAAAACAGGTTCTGGCAAATAAATCCCCACTTTCTCCAAAGTTTGTCCTTGGGATTTATTTATGGTCATGGCAAAGGCAGGCTTCACGGGAAATTGCCGACGTCTTAGTTTGAAAGGCAATCCAGTCTCTGATGGACAGAGATCAATTCTTGGAATGAAGACTACATTTCCTTCATCCGAGCCAGAAATTACTTTTGCTTGTATCAAGTTCTCAAACAAAGCAATAATAATCATCCGAGTCCCGTTGCAAAGTCCTTTTCTGCTGTTAAAATTACGCAAAAGCATTATAATTGTACCAACTTTTAATTTCAGGAGATGAGAAGGCATTCCTGTTGGTGTTAGTGAATTTAGAAATTCCACTGGATATTGTTCGGGATTTTCTGTCTCATCTGGATCAATGGAATCGTGGCTCAAATATTCAATGTATTCACCAGGAATACAATCCATAACTTTTGAATTGATCAAATCCACAGCGTCATTTTTGGGACAAAGGATGGCATGTGATGCAGCATTCTGAATACTTTCATCATTATTCACATCAATGACAATGTTTTCACCAAATATATCCAAGATTAAAGAGCCAGTGCAGATCATGTCTTGCGGGATCTCAATGACATCATCACCAAGGTTGTAATCATTGGACAATTCTCCATTTCCCAATTGAATTAACCAATTGCTATAATCAGGATCAATGGAGCGCATGTTGTTAATGAGCGGCAATTTATTGAAAAGCTGCCATTGTCGTGAATATTTAATGCAGCTCTCTACGATGTCTGTCCTTGTTCCATGAGAGATGATAGGAAGACACTGCCGAAAGTCTCCTCCCAGAACAATGACTTTCCCTCCAAAGGGTAATTTATTTTTCTTGGAGACATCAGTTGTCATGACATCCCGTAATAATTGATCAATTACATGCAAAGCGTATTTTGACAACATAGTGGACTCATCGATGATGAAGAGTCTGGTTGTCTTCAAATGTTGGGCCGCATCAGTATCATTTTTGATTCTTGAAACGGATGTCTCATTAATTGGTATTGGTATGCCATACAGTGAATGGATAGTTCTTCCTCCTTGCAATAGATTAGCAGCAATCCCTGTACTGGCTGCAGGTGAGACAACTTCTCCTTCTCCTCTCAGTTCATGAATCAATAGATGATAGAGATAGGTTTTCCCACTTCCACCGGGACCGTCAAGGAAAAAGCACTTTGGCTTATCACTTGTATCCTCTAAAGCTTTATGGATTGCATTATAGGCAAAACGTTGTTGATCATTTAAGGTGACTTTCATTTCATGTGCTCTTACTAACTCTTCTTCTTTGTTGTATTGAGGACGAATGTGTGGTTTTCTTTTGGGTGTGGCAGATTAAAATCAATAAAATGTTTAGCATGAAATTTTAAAACATGTTCAACATCAGTCATGGCATATCCTTCACAATGCTCACAATCATCAGTGTCAGGGTGGTAGGCATGGCAGTAATCTTGAACGAAGTGTTGTTTAAATTCTTGCCACAACTCCAGGGGATGATTAGGAGGACCAAAGACACATATATATGCAAACATGTCACGGAGCTGTGCAGGCATATTGAGAACACAGGCATCCAATAAAGTTTTTCTCCAAACACTGTCATCAAAGAGCAATCCAAGGGCTAATGCCGCCTCTTTAAACGTTGGGTATGTGACTTCCTTAACAGTCTTAAGATTGTCAAAACTTGTAGCTCCTTTAACATGGAGTAACAACAGCCTTAAAAAATAACGTTCTTGTTCTTGAATACTAACAGTGTAGAGTCTACCAATGACTGAAGCACCTCCTCTCCTTCTAAGTTCCCATGCACCTTCTTTCCAAACATAATGCTCAGGAATTTGACGATATAAGTACTCCCGAGCATTGGGATCATTCTCATTGAGGGTAAAGTAGGCCATGAGTGTTGATTCTCTGTCCATTGAATAACTGATGTTGTCCGCAGAATCACCCTCGTGAAAAAAAAGTGATTGTGAATGAGGCAGATGTACTGCAAGACGAATAATGCTGTGAGATTGTCTATGCATTGGGAAAGCAAAGGTTCGCCAAGCTGCCTCTGGTGCACTGACATATCTGGAATCCATGAATTTATGAGTTTCATCGTGTCTGATGTTGCTTTCACAAATTTCCACATTGGCTTTGTCATGACCTTTGTACACATATTTGAAGAGGTATTTTACGCTCTGAATGGAAGCACATACTTCCACATTGATATGGCACTTATATTTTAATAGAAGGAAAGGGTTGTATGGAACCACCCAAGAATTATCAATCATCTTGGAATGTTGTGGAAAAGAAGGTCCTTCGTTTCTTTGATAACTTGGATATGCATCCTCAGGTATAACAGTTTTTGTTTGAAACTGTTTGGGAAAAGCTTTTTTACACTTTCCATTCTCCATACATGGAGAATTGGGATTGTGTTGTCCACAGGGGCCATGGATCATGTGTTGCATGAAAATTTGATGGAGCACAGGGTAATGTGATGGATCAGGAATTTCAGCCCAAACAGTATTGTCCACTTCCACCTCAGTTCTTAGTTTTGAGTTGGCATCCAGAATAATTAGAATGTGAGCATGTGGTAGGCCTCGCTTTTGAAATTCTATCACATGAACCATAGCACAAACCTTACCAAATAATCCACAATTAATATCTTTCAAAAGGGCTTCAAGTTTAATCCTGAATACACGGGCCACTAAATCCGGTCGATGTTCAGCACGCTGCCATGGCTGTAAATTGGTTGCAATTTCACTCCATTTTGGATTACAGGTCATCGTTATAAAAAGATCTGGTCTTCCAAATTTAGTTACAATCGCCATGGCATCTTGATACCTCTGCTGCATGTTTCGGGGACTTCCCTCAAAGGAAGATGGTAAAATTACTGTCTTGCCAATGGGGATTCCTTTTTCTACGGATTTTCTCAGCAAATGTTCTTGAAGGAGACAATAATCCTCCACCTTCAAATCCTTCTGGTGTTGGCGTATAAAATTTAAACGATTGGCCTCGATCTTAACATAGGCATCCACCAAGTACTGCTGTGTCAATTTACCTCCATTAAGGACAGGATTGAATTCTGTCCGTACTGACAGCAAATAACAGTAATACTGCAGCTGTGTGACCCTGCGAAGATGTTGGCCTTGCTGCTTGAGTGCTTCATGCCACCCTTGCTCTCCATGAGGGAAAAACAATGGATACAGTAATGCATCCAAATTACTGTGTAAAATACTTATTTGCTGTGTTTTGGGGGCCAACGGATTATTTGTGTCTGGTTTTAGATGTATTAAAATGTCTCTATTAAATGGTGGCTCTCCATCAGCATTTTCAAAGACGACAGCGACTTCATGGACAGTAGGGTTGTTATACCGTCTCGGGTCTTGCTCTCTGTCTTGTTTAATTGCCATGATGATATTAGGCATATTTGTGCCATGTTCCAATGCTTTCTGTTCTTCCTCTTCCTCCACTTGCCGTAACATTTTGTAAGCTGAAATAAAGGGATTACCCGTATATACTCGTGTATAAGCCGACCCGTGTATAAGCCGACCCCCCTACTTTTGCCCCCAAAACCTGGGAAAATTTATTGACTCGTGTATAAGCCGAGGGTGGACCCCAGCACAGGTATACAGCCCCCAGCAGTGTGGTATACAGCAGCCTCCCCAGTGGTATATACAGGCCCCAGCAGTGTTACAGCAGCAGCCCCAGTGGTATATACAGCAGCAGCCCCAGTGGTAGTATACAGCAGCAGCCCCAGTGGTAGTATACACGCAGCCCCAGTAGTATATACAGCCCCAGTGGTAGTATACACGCAGCCCCAGTAGTATATACAGCCCCAGTGGTAGTATACAGCCCTAGTGGTAGTATACAGCAGCCCCAGTGGTATATTCAGCCCCAGTGGTAGTATACAGCAGCCCCAGTAGTAGTATACAGCCCCAGTGGTAGTATACAGCCCCAGTGGTAGTATATAGCCCCAGTGGTAGTATACATACAGCCCCAGTAGTAGTATACAGCCCCAGTGGTAGTATATAGCCCCAGTGGTAGTATACATACAGCCCCAGTAGTAGTATGCAGCCCCAGTGGTATATTCAGCCCCAGTGGTAGTATACAGCCCCAGTGGTAGTATATAGCCCCAGTGGTAGTATACATACAGCCCCAGTAGTAGTATACAGCCCCAGTGGTAGTATACAGCATCCCCAGTGGTATATTCAGCCCCAGTGATAGTATACAGCCCCAGTGGTAGTATATAGCCCCAGTGGTAGTACACATACAGCCCCAGTAGTAGTATACAGCCCCAGTGGTAGTATACATACAGCCCCAGTAGTAGTATACAGCCCCAGTGGTAGTATACAGCAGCCCCAGTGGTATATTCAGCCCCAGTGGTAGTATACAGCCCCAGTGGTAGTATTTAGCCCCAGTGGTAGTACACATACAGCCCCAGTAGTAGTATACAGCCCCAGTGGTAGTATACAGCCCCAGTGGTAGTATATAGCCCCAGTGGTAGTATACATACAGCCCCAGTAGTAGTATACAGCCCCAGTGGTAGTATATAGCCCCAGTGGTAGTATATATACAGCCCCAGTAGTAGTATGCAGCCCCAGTGGTATATTCAGCCCCAGTGGTAGTATACAGCCCCAGTGGTAGTATATAGCCCCAGTGGTAGTATACATACAGCCCCAGTAGTAGTATACAGCCCCAGTGGTAGTATACAGCATCCCCAGTGGTATATTCAGCCCCAGTGATAGTATACAGCCCCAGTGGTAGTATATAGCCCCAGTGGTAGTACACATACAGCCCCAGTAGTAGTATACAGCCCCAGTGGTAGTATACAGCAGCCCCAGTGGTATATTCAGCCCCAGTGGTAGTATACAGCCCCAGTAGTAGTATACAGCCCCAGTGGTAGTATATAGCCCCAGTGGTAGTATACATACAGCCCCAGTAGTAGTATACAGCCCCAGTGGTAGTATACAGCAGCCCCAGTGGTATATTCAGCCCCAGTGGTAGTATACAGCCCCAGTAGTAGTATACAGCCCCAGTGGTAGTATATAGCCCCAGTGGTAGTATACATACAGCCCCAGTAGTAGTATACAGCCCCAGTGGTAGTATACAGCAGCCCCAGTGGTATATTCAGCCCCAGTGGTAGTATACAGCCCCAGTGGTAGTATATAGCCCCAGTGGTACTACACATACAGCCCCAGTAGTAGTATACAGCCCCAGTGGTAGTATACAGCAGCCCCAGTGGTAGTATACAGCCCCAGTGGTAGTATATAGCCCCAGTGGTACTACACATACAGCCCCAGTAGTAGTATACAGCCCCAGTGGTAGTATACAGCAGCCCCAGTGGTATATTCAGCCCCAGTGGTAGTATACAGCCCCAGTGGTAGTATATAGCCCCAGTGGTAGTACACATACAGCCCCAGTAGTAGTATACAGCCCCAGTGGTAGTATACAGCAGCCCCAGTGGTAGTATACAGCCCCAGTGGTAGTATACAGCAGCCCCAGTGGTATATTCAGCCCCAGTGGTAGTATACAGCCCCAGTGGTAGTATATAGCCCCAGTGGTAGTACACATACAGCCCCAGTAGTAGTATACAGCCCCAGTGGTAGTATACAGCCCCAGTGGTAGTATATAGCCCCAGTGGTAGTATACAGGGCCCCAGCAGGGCCCCCCTCACTTTCTGGGCCCCCCCGCATGCAGCGCTGCGCATATACATTACCTGTCTAGCAGCTGTCACCCTCCGATGGCGGATCGCGGCTCCCGGCTCCGGGCTCCATCTTCCTCGCTGTCTTCCTGCCTTGTGACCGGGGCTCATAGCGATGACGTCATCGCGACGCCGGCCGGTCACATGACAAGCAGGAAGTCAGCGAGGAAGATGGAGCCCGGAGCCGGGAGCCGCGATCCGCCATCGGAGGGTGACAGCTGCTAGACAGGTAATGTATATGCGCAGCGCTGCATGCGGGGGGGCCCAGAAAGTGAGGTGGGGGCGCCAGTGAGGTGGGGGCGCCGTATTGACTCGCGTATAAGCCGAGGGGGGGACTTTTCAGCCCAATTTTTGGGCTGAAAAACTCGGCTTATACGCGAGTATATACGGTAATACCTTCCAATTGCTCAGCAATAATTCTCATCAAGGCTGGATTACACTTGAGATTTTCTGGAGACTGTAGGCGTTGTTCAGTAGCAGTAGCACTATCCAAAATATACAGCTGTGCATATGCTGGAACTTGACCTTCAGCGGGGTGGAGAGTTCCAGTTCTATGGTAAATTTGGCCGTGAATCCTGAAACAATAAGGACCGTGTCCAGGTGGTTGAGAAACACTTGCACCCATGGAAGCAAATGCAAAGGAACTATTAATGCTCCTGATATTCTCCATGAGATTTTTACTATATGGGCTGTCTCCTTTCAGTAAAGTAGTGAAGAGCTCAGGGTACTGAGGTAATGGTACCTTAACTTTGCCCTTGTGACAACAAATGGAGAAGTGTCCATCAGATGGCCTTTCAGTCTCAAAATGTTGTGCTTCACAATGTTCACATAACACATTCATGGGCCCACAGGTATGTTCTAAAATACCGGTCTCGTCATCAGTAAAGCCAATAGGGATTGATGACGTAGGTGAAGTGAGCAACCGATGACCTTTTTTGTAGATGCCTACATAAATAAGGCGTTGCTGTGTAGAACTGTCAACACATTCAAGAAAAGAAGTAGTGACTGGAGACTTCTTACAGAGGAATTTTTTTTGGCGTAGTTGACGCTGTAAGGCAGCCAAATGGGCCAAACTGCGTTGTTTTGAGGTAGGTGACATAATTTGTAAACGTTTGACTTTAGCCAATTGATGTCTTGTCATGGCAGAAGCAATCTTGTCTGTTCTTGTTTTATGGTGGGTTTACACACACCAATCATTGTATCCAATATCTGAACCAATCTCTGGTTGCAGTGAAATCATGGACAGATTGCTCCATGTTGTACACAGCCACAAAATGGAACTATGCGTCCATGATTTCACTGCAACCAGAGATCTGTTCAGATATTGGATACAATGATTGGTGTGTGTAAACCCACCATTAGAAGAACATTTGCCCTTCACTTTACCCGTGCTAGATGTTGTAGGCAGTTGAGTTTCAGAAAGTGTTGGAGACACAGATATAGGCGCGATATCAGAGGTAGATGGTTTTCATTGCACCTTCACCTTTTGTTGTTTACGGCCAGATGTTGTAGGCAATTGAGTTTCAGAAAGTGTTGGAGACCCAGATATGGACGCCATATCAGAGTTAAATTGTTCTCCTTGCACCTTCACCTGTTGTTTTTTGCGTCTTTTGCATTCCGCATCAGCTTTTTTTGCCAACCGACTGCTTCTTTCTTCAGCAGACTCCTTTGCAATTCTTTTATTGAAATCCTCCTGGAGCTTAAGCAAACGGAGACGTGTTGTTTCCGGATCTTCCTGCGCACGCTTCTTGCGCTGGCGTGCAGCATTGCTAGCTCTAACAGAGCTTTTTTGTTTGTCAGAGCTCATATTGAGCACAGTAGTGAAAAATGTATGCAATAATAGCTACAGTATATTATTTAAGGAAGCAATCAATATACATTCTGCATAGCAATATAGTCAAAGTAGTAATATTTATATTGTTAATTGTAATTATATACAATATATTTTTATATATAAATTATATCATAAAAATATATAAAAAAAAATATATTATATATATTATTAACTTAAATAAATTATGTATATTATATATTACAAATTAATTACAATGTGTATATATATATATATATATATATATATATATATAAATATATATATAAATTATATATATAGATTAATATACAATATATATATATATAGTAATCATATACAATATAGATTAATATATATATATATAGATATATATGTCATATTATATATATCTATATATCTATATCTCTATATATATATATATATATAATTATGAATATATCAATAAATAATCAATAATATTGGCCCAAAAAGATATCTTTAGCTGATATTGTAGGGCTGAAATTCCAGCACTGGTTTTCTGACGTCCTTCCACAGTATCCCCAAGGCAGAAATGATTTGTAAGGAAAAGTTAAAGGAAACACTATAAAATGGCGGATTAAACATATTATTAATCACTAAAATGGGGGGGGGGGGGATAGTGATTGGTAGTCAAAAAGCTACGTTTTGTTTCGCGGCCGCACTTGCCGCAAGTGCAAAACCGCACTTGCTGCACCTGCAGCAAGTCCCCCTATAGTTACTAAGTCGCCTTAGCAGCGCGAAGCATTGGCCGCGAAGCGGCCATTGCGAGTCAGATACTCGCTCTTCTAGAATCCCGATGCATCTGCATCAGGCACCCAGCTAGTATATATATATATATATATATATATATATATATATATATATATATATATATTTATTTATATGTATTATATATATATATATATATATATATATATATAGATTAATATACAATATATATATATATATATATATACACTAATCATATACATATATATATAATATGACATGTATATATATATATTTATATATATATATATATATATATAAATCTATATAATGTGTATATATATATATATATATATATATATATATATATATATATTATATATATATAGAGAGAGATTAATATACATATACATTTATTTATACATTATTATATAATCACGAATGTTTTTTTTGCCCCTTCTGAGTCCACACTCGCTGCGAGTCAGTGTTGTCATGTGGATACGCTCAAAGCATTGGCCGCGGCCATTGCGAGCAGTTCTAAGGCGACTCGCTATGCCCGCGCAGCGGGCATGGCGAGTCGCCTTAGCAGCGCGAAGCATTGTCCGCGAAGCGGCCATTGCGAGTCAGAGCGAGTCGCTAGCCTCAGCGGGTAATCGCTAGCTTTGTGGCCGAGCCTCTGGTTCTATTTTCGGCCAGTGACTCGCAATGCCCGCTTCCATAAGGATTACCGCAACCGCGCCGCATTGCGACTCGCTGGCTGAGTGCGAGCACTTGCGGCGCGTTTGCGGTAATCCCCATAAGGATTACCGCAACCGCGCCGCATTGCGAATCGCTGGCTGAGTGCGAGCACTTGCGGCGCGGTTGCGGTAATCCCCATAAGGATTACCGCAACCGCGCCGCAAGTGCAAGTTGCGGTGCGGTTGCGGTAATCCCCATAGAAAGTATAGGGGGACTTGCGGCAAGTGCGGTTTTGCCGCACCTGCCGCAAGTCCCCCTATACTTTGTATGGGAATTACCGCAACCGCGCCGCAGATGCGGTTTTGTAATAAAATAAAAGAATCTTCATACAAATAAATTCACGTAAAATAACAAATAATAAATCAATTTAATAATAATCAAAATATTAAAAAAAAAAAAATAAAAAAAATAATAAAAAAAATAATAATAATATATATATATATATCAATTGAAACTTTTGAGCAGCACCAAAACCGGGTGCAAATCTGTCCAACAAGCCACTCCTTGTAATTATATGCGAAAAAAATGACAGCAGCACTCCAACCAATCTTCAATAGCCTTTAATCGGCCTACAGGGCGACCGGCGACGTTTCAGCCACCACGTGGCTTTTGTCTAGCAACTAGTCTCAGCCCCCTTACTTCCTTTTAAAACCCACACAATTTACATAATGTACATAATATACACATCAATTACACCCTTTATACCGTCTACACATTATACATTCTTTATGCAGACTTTCCAATACCCCATACCCGACTATTCACTAGTGAAATGTGACATTGATTATAACATTAACAGTACATCAAAGCTGCTTATTCACATAATGCCTCTTTCATGACCTTAATTGGTTGAATCCTCGTCCCAGGTGGTGTGACAACAGTTACCCTTGCGGTCTATTATGTTTATTAGTAGCCCAAACACGTGTAGCCCCATTCCTCACCGCTCCATGATGCACGCTGCCGAGTCCGTCGCACCGGAAGTGACGTTATTCTATGTGCGTCCCGCTTCTATGTTGCTAAGAAGCACAAGAAGCATTACGGGCGCCATCTTACTAGCGTTCGCGCATGCGCGCTACACACCACCGCGGGTTTACAACCCCGAGACCTTCTGGCTGCCGCTGCTCCCGGCTACACTCTTAATACCCACTTCAAACCTTTCTATATCACCTCATACAATATCCAAACATAAGTTGTATAGGTTATCTGCAGGTTTTCGGTGCTTATATGTTTATTATCTTAAATAGGCTGCATATCACTTCTTTATCACTAGGGGGAGCCAGAGCACACATACCAGCACCCGTCCCCTCACCGATAGGCCTGCATACTGCACCATATTCGGTGCAAACTAGGGGGTCAACATACTCCCCCTCATGGCCATTCCAGCTCCCTGGGGACCACGCATCTACAACAGTCGCCTTCTGGCACTCCCATATTCATAAATATTGCACCACAACCATGTATTTTTTCTTTATATTCAATTTTTTAATGATGGTGACCAAAATAATTCTATCCACATGGCGCTTACATATACAGCCAACCATGTAAAGGGGATTAATCAAATTCATGCCGAGGAGCATTACATGAAACATAAATTTCTTGGGGTATAATTACATGTATGGGGCACTTCTCATATATGACCGTTTGGCACGTCTATCACCCCCCGATGGGATTCTTGAGGATTTTCAACCCAAGTGTCGGTGCTGGAAGAAACCAAAACAGGTTATTAGACAGTGCGAGTGTACAAACAGTGACTAGTATCATTTACAGCATTAATCCCCAAAACGAACATGGAACAGATCACATAGCAACTGCCAGCCTATACTCGACGTTCAACCCATTTGGTTTTAACGTATTGAGGCGCCTTATCCACTGCAGTTCTTTTATATGCAACAGCTTATTCCTATCACCTCCTCTCCTTATTGCAGGTACCACATCTATAATCCTAAACTTCAGATCCTTTTCGGTATGTTTCATATCCAAAAAATGTTTTGGAACTGGTAGGTCTTTCCTTTTTTGGCGTATTGTGCCCCTATGTTGTCCTATTCTAGTCTTGCATTCCAGTGTGGTTTCACCCACATACCACAGTTTACACGGGCATTCCAATAAATAAATGACGTGGTCTGTCATACAAGTAGCAAAATGTCGGATTTTAAACACTTCTCCTGTCTGCGGGTGAGAGAATTCTGCTCCCTTCACCATATACGGGCAGTTCACGCAGGATACGCAGGGGTCCCCCTATACTTTGTATGGGAATTACCGCAACCGCGCCGCAGATGCGGTTTTGTAATAAAATAAAAGAATCTTCATACAAATAAATTCACGTAAAATAACAAATAATAAATCAATTTAATAATAATCAAAATATTAAAAAAAAAAATAAAAAAAATAATAAAAAAATAATAATAATATATATATATATATAGAGAGAGAGAGAGAGATTAATATACAATATATATATATACTAATCATATACATATATATAATATGACATGTATATATATGTATAGATATATATAAATCTATATCTATATATCTATATCTATATATCTATATATATATATATATCTATAGCAATTATATATTAGATTATGAATATATCAATAAATAATCGTTGATATTGGCCCAAAAAGATATCTTAGCTGATATATATAGATTAATATACAATATATATATATACTAATCATATACATATATATAATATGACATCTATATATATATATATCTATATATATTAATCTATATAATATATATATATATATATATAATATTATATATATATATATATATATATATATATATATATATATATATATATATATATATATATATACAGTTAGGGCCAGAAATATTTGGACAGTGACACAAGTTTTGTTATTTTAGCTGTTTACAAAAACATGTTCAGAAATACAATTATATATATAATATGGCCTGAAAGTGCACACTCCCAGCTGCAATATGAGAGTTTCCACATTCAAATCGGAGAAAGGGTTTAGGAATCATAGCTCTGTAATGCATAGCCTCCTCTTTTTCAAGGGACCAAAAGTAATTGGACAATGGACTCTAAGGGCTGCAATTAACTCTGAAGGCGTCTCCCTCGTTAACCTGTAATCAATGAAGTAGTTAAAAGGTCAGGGGTGGATTCCAGGTGTGTGGTTTTGCATTTGGAAGCTGTTGCTGTGACCAGACAACATGTGGTCAAAGGAACTCTCAATTGAGGTGAAGCAGAACATCCTGAGGCTGAAAAAAAAGAAAAAATCCATCAGAGAGATAGCAGACATGCTTGGAGTAGCAAAATCAACAGTTGGGTACATTCTGAGAAAAAAGGAATTGACTGGTGAGCTTGGGAACTCTAACAGGCCTGGGCGTCCACGGATGACAACGCGTCCACGGATAACAACAGTGGTGGATGATCGCCGCATACTGTATTTGGTGAAGAAGAACCCGTTCACAACATCAACTGAAGTCCAGAACACTCTCAGTGAAGTAGGTGTATCTGTCTCTAAGTCAACAGTAAAGAGAAGACTCCATGACAGTAAATACAAAGGGTTCACATCTAGATGCAAACCATTCATCAATTCCAAAAATAGACAGGCCAGAGTTAAATTTGCTGAAAAACACCTCAAGAAGCCAGCTCAGTTCTGGAAAAGTATTCTATGGACAGATGAGACAAAGATCAACCTGTACCAGAATGATGGGAAGAAAAAAGTTTGGAGAAGAAAGGGAACGGCACATGATCCAAGGCACACCACATCCTCTGTAAAACATGGTGGAGGCAACGTGATGGCATGGGCATGCATGGCTTTCAATGGCACTGGGTCACTTGTGTTTATTGATGACATAACAGCAGACAAGAATAGCCGGATGAATTCTGAAGTGTACCGGGATATACTTTCAGCCCAGATTCAGCCTAATGCTGCAAAGTTGATTGGACGGCGCTTCATAGTACAGATGGACAATGACCCCAAGCATACAGCCAAAGCTACCCAGGAGTTCATGAGTGCAAAAAAGTGGAACATTCTGCAATGGCCAAGTCAATCATCAGATCTTAACCCAATTGAGCATGCATTTCACTTGCTCAAATCCAGACTTAAGACGGAAAGACCCACAAACAAGCAAGACCTGAAGGCTGCGGCTGTAAAGGCCTGGCAAAGCATTAAGAAGGAGGAAACCCAGCGTTTGGTGATGTCCATGGGTTCCAGACTTAAGGCAGTGATTGCCTCCAAAGGATTCGCAACAAAATATTGAAAATAAAAATATTTTGTTTGGGTTATGTTTATTTGTCCAATTACTTTTGACCTCCTAAAATGTGGAGTGTTTGTAAAGAAATGTGTACAATTCCTACATTTTCTATCAGATATTTTTGTTCAACCCTTCAAATTAAACGTTACAATCTGCACTTGAATTCTGTTGTAGAGGTTTCATTTCAAATCCAATGTGGTGGCATGCAGAGCCCAACTCGCGAAAATTGTGTCACTGTCCAAATATTTCTGGCCCTAACTGTATATCTATATCAATATATATATATATATATATAATAATGAATATATCAATATAACAATAATATTAATAATGGATTAATAATAATAATTAATATTAACACTAATAATAGTAATATAAATAAATAATCATAATGAATAATCAATTTTATTGGGCCAAAAAGATATATAATTATGAATATATCAATATATAATAATAATATTAATAATATATTAATAATAATAATTAATATTAACAATAATAATAATAATATTAATAAATAATCATAATGACTAATCAATTATATTGAGTAAAAAAGATATCTTAGCTGATATAGAAGGGATGAGGTTCCAGCACTGGTTTTCCGACGTCCGTCCCACAGGATCACCAAGGCATAATCGATTAATAATAATAATTAATATTAACACTAATAATAATATTAATAATTAATAATAATTAATAATCGATTATATTGGCCCAAAAAGGTGTCTTGTAGGGATGAGGTTCCAACACTGGTTTTCCGACGTCCGTCCCACAGGATCACCAAGGCAGGAATAATTTGTGAGGAAAACTTAAAGTAAACACTATAAAATTGCGGCAGGTGGGAGCATAGTGATTGGTAGACAAAGGGGAGTATGGTGATTGGTAGGCAAAATGGGTTGCTACCCAGCAACAGCGCAGTCAGCCACAGGATTTTCGCGGGCAAACCTGCAAGTGTAGCGACTCGCAATGGCCTCGCGGCCATTGCTCGCGCTACACAGCGAGTCGCAATAGATCCCCATTGAAAGTATAGGAGAAGTTGCGACAGGTGCGGCGACTGAGGTAGCGACTCGCAATGGCCTCGCGGCCATTGCTCGCGCTACCTCAGCGGTAAATCGCTAACTGTGTAGCCGGGCCTCTGGTTCTATTTTCGGACAGCGACTCGCAATGGCCGCTTCGCGGCCATTGCTCGCGCATGGTGACGTCACAGCGTGACATAGCCACGGCGTTTTCGGGGGCCGACACGAAAATGCCTACGGCAATTATAGAGTAGATAGTTATATCACAATTAGCCATTTGGATAGAGAATAAGTTACGTGGGATATTCTCTGATCTTTAGCAGCTACTAACCAATAAGAAGCATTAGCTCCAGTGTAAAGATAAATCCATCCATTTTGGAAACTAGACGTCCCAAGGAACTTATCTAGATGCATAGTGAGCACTTTGAACCCACAGGTGCTTCATAAATTGATCCATAAAAATTGAAAAATTACTTTTTTCCACAAAAAATTCTTTTAGCCTCAATTTATTCATTTTCACTTTGTTGGGTAATTTCTCTTGAGAGCGCGATACCTCATATGTGGTCATAAACCACTGTTTGGGTGTATGGTAGGGCTCGGATGGGAAGGAGCGCTATTTGACTGGAAAATTAGCTGCAATTGTTAGCGGACACCATGTCTTATATGGAGAGCCCTGTGTGCCTAAACATTGGAGTTTCCCCACAAGTGACCCCATTCTGGAAACTGGACTTCCCCCAAGGAACTTATCTAGATGCATAGTGAGCATTTTGAACCCCCAGGTGCATCACACATTGATCTGTAAAAATGAAAATGTTCTTTCAGCCTAATTTTTTTCATTTTCACATAGGCAACAGGATAAAATGGATACTAAAATTTGGTGGGCAATTTCTCCTGAGTACACCAATACCTCATATGTGCTGGAAAACCACTGTTTGGGTGCACGGTAGGGCTCTAAAGGGAGGGAGTGACATTTTGGAACACAGATTTTGATGGCATGGTCTGTGGGTGTCATGTTCTGTTTGGATAGCCCCTGATGTGCCTAAGCAGCGAAAACACCCACAAGTAAAAAACACTTTGAGTTCCCTGCCACGGGGAGCCCTGGTTACTCAGCAAATGACGTCACCACTCCCCTGTGGCAGTTTCTAACTGCCGCAGGTGATGTCACTCATGGAGTCCCTGTGGTCAGTGTGATTGCCGACAAGCGTCCTCTCCCTGCAGACTCTGGATGAAGGATCGTGAAGAGTTGTGTGGGAGTTATAAAGATGGAGTTGAGATGTTTGTTTTTTGTTCTAATAAAATTATTTTTCTCTGAGTGTTGTCTATTATTTACAATTTACTATAAATTCCCAATGGCTGGATCTAACATTGGCCCAACAACATTATGAATCTCGGGCTCAGTGCCAGCTGCCAATACAAAGCTGTCATTAACCCTTTTATTAACTAGTTTGCCACCAGCACAAGGGCAATTGGAAAAGTTGGGGTACAGCACCAGAAAATGGCGCCCCTAATGAATGCGCTATTTTCTGGGGTGGCACTAGGTTGCAATTCACCCACAATGTTTTTGTCTCTCCACACTGAGGATTCCAGCCCCCCAGTTGCCAAGTTATATTTGGCTGGCAACCAAAAATACAGCAAAGCTCCATTTTTTTATTTTTTTTTTATTTTTAGAAATAATTTTTTAAAAAAAACAACGTAAGGCTTCACCATATTTTTGGTTGCCAGCCAGGTACAACTTGGCAATTATGGACTGCCACACACAGCTGCCTCGTTGTACCTAGCTGATCACTAAAACTACAATGAAGCCCAACATTTTTTTTTTTCATATAGAACTAATTTGAGAAAAAAACGACATGGGGCTCTGTCATATTTTTGGTCCAGCCAGGTTTAACTAGGCAGCTGATGCCCGACCAGCCCCAGACTCCAGCATGCTCGTAGCCCCAGACTCCGGCATGATCGCAGACCCAGAGTCCAGCATGCTTGCCCCCCCAGACTCCAGCATGCTTGCCCCCCCAGACTCCAGCATGCTCTCCTTCCCCCCAGATTCCAGCATGCTCGCCCCCCAGACTCCTACAAGCCGTTCCTAGTACCATCAATGGCCGCCACCCCCCAGCCCCCAACGTGACCACCCACCCAGATTCAACTATGTAAATTGAATCACATTGCACACAGCGGTCACCTCCTCCTTTGTCACAGTGTGCCGAACCTGCAGATGTGTGAAGTAGAAGACCGCTGAGTGCACTGAGCTGCGGATTCGGTACACTGTGGCAGAGAAGATGAGCACTGCATGCAATGCGTTGTATGTGCTCACCTCCTCCCCCTGTGGCTGCGCTGTCAGTGGACCATCCTCCTCTATGCCGCAGCCACCCGCTCTGTGTTAGTGCTGTAGTTCACCTTCACAGAGCGGGCACCTGCAGGGTATACAGAGAGTTGGACTGGGCCCACTGACAGCGTGGGCACACAGAAAGGAGGTGAGCGCACACACTGCATTGCATACGGCGCTGATCTTGTCTGCCACAGTGTACCGAATTTGCAACTTAGTGCACTCACCATAAACAGCCAAAGGTCTGATACCCAATGCAGTTAGCAGGACGCCAAGTGCCCCAATGATAGAGGCAACACAGGTGCATAATACCGATGCAGCAATCACTCTCAACCTGCCATGACATGGGGGAAGTGATTAGTGGTGTTTTGTATGCAAACCGATGAGATTTCCATAGGGCATCAGTCACACAGGCAAGTATGATGCAGAATGTCTGTATACAACCTATTGATCATGCCCATACACTTAGATCAGGTGGGATACCCAGTATTATGTACATGCACCACACAGGACTGATGTCCCAAAAGAGCCTAGCTGCATCCTGCATAAAGGTAAAAAAAAGTGGCAAAAAACATGATGAATAATAATGTGAGGTATTGGTAGATATTTTGGCAAAAACACGCAAGCTCGTAAGCCACGTCAAGACTCCTCACACTTACTAGTCCCTATCACTATAATCAGGATAAAAAAACAACCTATAAAGGACACATAGGAAGGAGGTGAGCGCACACACCACATTGCATACAGCACTCATCTCCTCTGCCACAGTGTACGGAATCTGCAAGTCAGTGCATTCAGCGGTCATATCCTTCACAGCTGCAGATTCAGCACACTGTGGCAGAGGAGGAGGTGACCGCTGTGTACAATGCCATTCAGTTTACATTTGTGAATAGGGGTGGGTGGGTTATATTGGAGACTGGGGGGCCGGCCATGCTTGTGACTGGAGAGGGCTTGTAGGAGTCTGCCGTGGCCATAGATGCTGGAGCCCGGGAAGGCTGGCCTGTAGCAGTCCAGGGGTGGCCGGGCATGCTGGAGTCTGGAAGGGGGTGCTTCTATTAGATTGGGAATAAATAACAAGTAGTGGCGTTTGCACCCAGGGTCCAAAACAAACACACCTCTTGTCTGTGGCAGAGGCTGCTCCTCCAGACGGAAAAATGTGATATCTAGATAACCCTTCAAAATGCTGACAGGGTGTAAATTACAAACTGTCAGCATTTTGCAGCCTAGATACACATATAAATTATACAACAAGACTGGACAACTTCTTTAAAGGGAACCTGTCACCTCGTTTAGTCCCCCCAGCCTATCAATACCTGTCCATGCAGCTTCCTACCACTTTACTAACCATCCCTTCCTAACCTAATAGTGATTTATAAAAGTTGAATATATCATTTTATAATCTTACATTATCTATATCGAGTGGGCATTCCTACACTGCTTTCTGATTGATGGGCGGTCTCTCCAGGTCCGCGCTCCCCTTGCCTCGCAACTTCAATTACGCCCTCATGGGCATCATCATTCTTTCGGGAGCGATCTCCTGATTTAAATTTCCCACCTCCTTCTTCCAGGTTTATGACGCGCGATGATGGGTGCTCGTCATTTCTGGACATGTGTAGCATGTTGGCATGTATAATTAACAATGTGTTCATATTAGATATGTTGTACAAAGTTCTGCAATGACTTTGTCCGGCCACTATGGATCACCAAAAGCTAAGTCAAGAAAGAAACAAGGATTTTGTGAAAAAGACCCGGGAAGCTGAGAGAGGAGGAGTTGAGGGCTGATGAAGAAGCAGAAGCCATCACTGTGTGACTTGTGGTCCTGGGATCTCACAGTATCCAAGGAGAGAGAGGACGTGCCTGGTTCCTGTGATGTGTGGAGCTCCCCGGGGACTGGTTCTGACAGTGTGCTCAATGTAAAACTGCTTGTTGTGAGTAACAGAGTGTGACCGGTCACGGTACAGATAGCTAGACAAAGGTAGACAGTAATTGCAAAAGCTGCAGAGAACTTTCTTGTGTGTAACCCTGGGGGTGAACTGACTAGTCGTGGTTTATAAACTGTGAAAGACCTTGCAAACCGAGATTTTGAACAAGTGTATCATACAGATGAGTCCTATTTTGAATTACAAAGGAAAACTGAGTACGACCCCAATTCCTGTCACACCAGGCTGTGCTGAAAAGTCTGGTGAGAGAAAACAACCGAAATTACCATGTGGCCGGAGATTATAGTTAAAAGTTAGATTAAGGCTAGTTTCACATCACGATTTTGTGCCTGTCCGTGGGATCCGACTTTGAAGGGGGATCCCACTGACAGGCACGGATCCATACGGATCACTGCAATCGGATGGCAAATAGCCATCCGATCTGCAGGATCCGTGTGGATCCTGTGGTCCCCTGTCTCTCCCTACTCCTGCCTCCTTCATCTTCTTCCCTCTCCTATTCTATATGATGTGCCCCCGCTATTCTATCTGTGCCCCCTCATCTCTATCCTCCTCTATCCCTATCCTGTCCCCTGTCCTCTCCCTGGGTGTAAAAAAATAAAAAACCTCCTCCGGGAGTATACATTACCTGTCACCGCTCCCACGCTGCAGCACCATCAGGGCAGAAGAGCCTGTGATGATGTAAGAGACCCGGTCAGCTGACGAGTCATGTGACCGGGCTCTTACATCATCACAGGTCCTTTAGCCCTGATCGTGTGCAGCGTGGGAGCGGTGACAGGTAATGTATAGTGATGAGCGAGTACTAAAATGCTCGGGTGCTCGAAGCTCAGGCCGAGCATCCCGAGATACTCGTGTACTCGGCCCGAGTAACGAGCCCAATGTTATCCTATGGGAGACACGAATATTTTTATGAAATGACTGCCGGCTGCATGGAAAAACCCTAAAAATGTCACAAAAGTCTCAGAAGAGTGCTGAAATGACATGGCAACAGCATGGGGAAGACCCCTGGAAGTATTTCTCACTCAAAAGTCACAGCTGTGAACAATGTTGTCCGAGTTTCACGCCAATTTTACGTAGTGTCCAGAAAACCTTCCAAAATGACACAAAAATGAATATTTAGGTTGGAAATGTTAAGGGCACATACCCAATAGTGAGATACAGCTGGTGTATGTCACTTTTTGTGATTACATAAAAGATTTGACGTGAAAACATTGTGCGACACTCCGATGACCCTGACAAGAGACGTACATGAAGCCCTGTCTAGAAATAAAGTGCCCATTTTGAGGAACTGGGTCTATTGTAGTATCTTCCTTTGCAAGGGCAGTCCAAAATTGTGAGGTTCACCAATGCCCCTGGATACAGACATGCAGGATGGCCTGTAAACAAGAACTGGGTGTATTGTAGTTTAGCCCTTCTGTCAGGGCAGACAAAAATTGGGAGGTTCAACAATGACCCATGCTTACAGACATGTAGTAGGGCCTGTAACCCTCAAGTGGGTGTATTGTAGTATAGCCCTTTGGTCAGGGCAGCCATAAATTGGGAGGCTCCTCTTTGTCCCTGGATAGAGACGTGCAGGAGGGCCTGTAAACAAGAACTGGGTGTATTGTAGTATAGCCCTTTTGTCAGGGCAGACAAAAATTGGGAGGTTCAACATTGACCCATGCTTACAGACATGTAGTAGGGCCTGTAACCCTCAAGTGGGTGTATTATAGTATAGCCCTTTTGTCAGGGCAGCCAAAAATTGGTAGGTTCAACAATGACCCATGCTTACAGACATGTAGTAGGGCCTGTAACCCTCAAGTGGGTGTATTGTAGTATAGCCCTTTTGTCAGGGCAGACAAAAATTGGGAGGTTCAACATTGACCCATGCTTACAGACATGTAGTAGGGCCTGTAACCCTCAAGTGGGTGTATTATAGTATAGCCCTTTTGTCAGGGCAGCCAAAAATTGGTAGGTTCAACAATGACCCATGCTTACAGACATGTAGTAGGGCCTGTAACCCTCAAGTGGGTGTATTGTAGTATAGCCCTTTTGTCAGGGCAGACAAAAATTGGGAGGTTCAACAATGACCCATGCTTACAGACATGTAGTAGGGCCTGTAACCCTCAAGTGGGTGTATTGTAGTATAGCCCTTTTGTCAGGGCAGCCAAAAATTGGTAGGTTCAACAATGTCCCATGCTTACAGACATGTAGTAGGGCCTGTAACCCTCAAGTGGGTGTATTGTAGTATAGCCCTTTTGTCAGGGCAGACAAAAATTGGGAGGTTCAACATTGACCCATGCTTACAGACATGTAGTAGGGCCTGTAACCCTCAAGTGGGTGTATTGTAGTATAGCCCTTTGGTCAGGGCAGCCAAAAATTGGGAGGCTCCTCTTTGTCCCTGGATAGAGACGTGCAGGAGGGCCTGTAACCCTCAGTGGGTGTATTGTAGTATAGCCCTTTTGTCAGGGCAGCCAAAAATTGGTAGGTTCAACAATGACCCATGCTTACAGACATGTAGTAGGGCCTGTAACCCTCAAGTGGGTGTATTATAGTATAGCCCTTTTGTCAGGGCAGCCAAAAATTGGTAGGTTCAACAATGACCCATGCTTACAGACATGTAGTAGGGCCTGTAACCCTCAAGTGGGTGTATTGTAGTATAGCCCTTTTATCAGGGCAGACAAAAATTGGTAGGTTCAACAATGACCCATGCTTAAAGACATGTAGTAGGGCCTGTAACCCTCAAGTGGGTGTATTGTAGTATAGCCCTTTGGTCAGGGCAGCCAAAAATTGGGAGGCTCCACATTGTCCCTGGATAGAGACGTGCAGGAGGGCCTCAAAACATTTTTCACATTGAAAAGATGCGTGTATCCTGTCTTTGTAATGCCCATTCAAAAAGAATGGGCGTAAAAATTTCCCACTGGGGGTATACCTGAAACAACAGCCAAACTATTGTAACGGTCATTATGGTGGCACATGAGGAGAAGGAGGAGCAGTCCAGCGATTAGCCAAGGAATAGGAAGACGACGTGGTGCATGATCCAGTAGCTGACCCAACCTGGCAGGAGTATATGCAGAGCGAGGACAGCAGTGCACAGGGGGAGGGAGGCATAGCATCCCAACAGGCAGTACGAAGCAGGGTCGGGTACGCAGGCATAAGGCAGGCAACCGTTCCCCGGAACAACAACACGACACAAGGTGCCTGTGCAAATGTTAGGTCTTCCCGAGTCTGGCAGTATTTTCAGTTGGCTCCAGATGACTCTAAAAAGGCCATTTGCAACACCTGCCATGCCAGCATCAGCAGGGGTACGAAAAGTAGCAGCCTGACCACCACCAGCATGATCAGGCACATGTCAGCCAAGCACCCGACTTTGTGGAAAGTACAACAGAGTCGAGGAGCGGTGCTTGCTGATGTCACTGCTACGTCTTTGCCTGTTGTGCGTGCGAGCCAATCCCCTGTCCATGCTGGCCGCGAACAAGCCCTGCACCTGAAGTTGCCCACGTACAAATTACACCACCATCAAGCATGTCCTTGTCCCAGCGCTGTGTTCAATTATCCATTCAGCAAACATTTGAACGCAGGCGCAAATACGCTGCCAACGCACCACATGCCACAGTCCTGAATGATCACATTTCGCGACTCATTGCGCTACAAATGTTGCCTTTCCGGCTGTTGTAGACGGAAGCATTCTGCGACCTGATGGCGGCTGCTGTCCCACGTCACTCGGTCCCCAGCCGCCACTATTTCTCCAGATGTGCCGTCCCCGCATTGCATAACCACGTGTCCAACAGCATCACACGTGCCCTGAACAACGCTGTTTGAGCCAAAGTCCACCTAATAATAATAATAATAATACAGCTATATTTATATAGCGCCAACATATTACGCAGCGCTTTACAATGTAGGGTTAGAGTACAGAAAATATAATACAGTAAGTAATTACAGTAGAGAACAAATACAGTAGAATAATTGGATACAAAACAATAGGCATAGAATCAATGTAAAAAAGAAAATACAAAAAATAAAGCAAGAAATGAAGGTGACCCTGCTCAAAAGAGCTTACAATCTACAACGGGATAGGGGTTGCACAAGGTACAGGGCTTGTTGCACTGATGGTCCAGGCATCTCGAGGAAATGGGGCATAGAACTAAGCTTACATGGATGGTCATTATACAGTCTGTGTAGACCTTTTTGGTTTGGTGGAGTTTGTAGAAGAGTAATGTCCAGAGGGATAGCCCACTATCTACAGTACAAAGGACTTCTATTAGGGAGTATGATAGGCCGCCTTAAAAAGATGCGTTTTTAGGGATCGTCTGAAGCCATGCAAGTTGTGGATAGTCCTGATTTCTTTTGGTAAAGCATTCCAGAGGTTTGGTGCAGCTCTGGAGAAGTCTTGGAGCCGGGAGTGGGAGGATCGGATTATTACCGATGTCAGTCGAAGGTCATTTGAGGAACATAGAGCGCGAGTGGGGTGATAGACAGAGATGAGGGAGGAGAGGTAGGGGGGTGCTGCACTGTGAATAGCTTTGTGGGTGATAAGAAGCAATTTCAATTTGATGCTGTAGTATACGGGCAGCCAGTGCAATGACTGGCACAGAGCAGAGGCATCTGAGTAACGATTGGCCAGATGGGTGATCCTGGCTGCTGCATTAAGGATGGACTGGAGAGGAGAAACTCTGGTGAGGGGGAGGCCGCTTAATAGAGAATTGCAATAGTCAAGGCGGTAATGGATTAGGGCCACGGTGAGTGTTTTTGTTGTTTACAGGGTGAGAAAGGGATGGACTCTGGAGATATTCTTCAAGTGTAAGTGACATGAGCGGACGAGACATTGTGTGTGGGAGGAGAAGGAGAGATCGGTGTCAAACATAACACCCAGACAACGAGCCTGCTGCCTAGGCATTATCGTGGTGCCACAAACTGAGAGAGAGATGTCCGATTTAGGGAGGTTAGTGGATGGGGGGGAGCAGAAGAAGTTCAGTTTTGAAAAGGTTTAGTTTCAAATAGAGAGTGGACATGATATTGGAAACTGCAGCTAGACAGTCATTGCTGTTCTTTAATACCGCAGGGGTAAGGTCAGGGGCTGAAGTGTATAACCACAGACACGTGGACAAGTGCTTGTGGGCAAGGCCGCTACATCTCCTTGACAAAACACTGGGTTAATATTGTGGAGGCTCTGACACAGTCTGATCGAGGGACGGAACACGTCCTTCCCACACCAAGGATAGCAGGCCCTACCTCTGTCAGGGTTTCACCAACACTCTACAGCTCCGGAATGTCATGCTCTTCAGCCTCCTCCTCCTCCTGCTCATCCTCATCCACTGTACCCTCCACACCAGTCCCAAGCTGGAAGCACTGCAGCACTGCCTCTGCGAAGCGGCAACAGGCTGTGCTGAAGCTAGTCTGCATAGGTGACAAACCCCACAATGCAGAAGAGGTGTGGACAGCTCTGAAACAGCAGGCAGATCACTGGCTCACACCTCTGAACCTAAAGCCAGGAAAGGTCGTGTGTGAGAATGGACGGAACTTGGTGGCAGCTTAGAGGCGAGGCCAGCTGACGCATGTTCCATGCGTGGCCCACGTGCTCAACCTGGTGGTTCAGAGGTTTCTAAAGTCATACCCAGAGCTGTCTGAACTGCTGGTAAAAGTTCGCCGTCTGCACATTTTCGCAAGTCACCTACTGCTTCAGCCGACCTTGGCGGATTTCAGCGCCGTTAGCGTCTTACGGACCACAGACTGGTGTGTGATGTCCCCACGCGTTGGAATTCAACTCTGCACATGTTGGTCAGGATATGTGAGCAGAAGAGGGCAGTTGTTGGCTACCTGCATCACCTAAGCCGTCGGGAAATGGTTCAAACTCTACACATAACACCTGAGGAGTGGAGATGGATGTCCGACCTATGTACCGTCCTCCAAAACTTTGAGGACTCCACCCAGATGGTGAGCGGTGATGACGCCATTATTAGCGTCACCATACCACTACTCTGCCTTCTAAAACGGTCTCTGCTGAAAAACAAAGAGGATGCATTGCAGGCCGAGCGCGATGACTTTGAGCAAGAAACAGTAGTGGGTGTGGGTGAAAACACACAGCCCAGCCTCATCTCATCACAACGTGCAGTGGAGGACTATGACGAGGAGGAGGAGGATGAAAACATGGAGCAACTCTCTGGCCAAATTGAGGATATGACATGCACACCAGTCATACCCTCGATTCAGCGTGGCTGGCCAGAGGACAGGGGAGATGAGGAGGAGGAGGAGGAGGACAGCATGTTCAGTCATCGTGTTGGTCTGGATACTAAAGTGATGGCTGTTAAGAGTCTGGCGCACATGGCTGACTTTATGGTAAGCTGCCTGCCTCGTGACCCTCGCGTTCAGAACATCTTGGCCGACAATCTGTACTGGTTGGCAACACTGTTAGACCCACGGTACAAGGAGAACTTTATGTCTGTCATTCCTGAGGCGGAGAGGTCAGCCAACACGCAGCAGTTCCAGAAGGCCATAGTCACGGAAGTAGGCAAATCATTCCCCTCACAAAACGCTAGCGGCATAGGTCAGGAATCGGTGGACAACCAAGGCGTACAGCCGAGAGGGGCACAAGTCCAATCCGCCAAAGGTAGGGGAACAGTCTTTACGAGGTGGGACAGTTTTCTCAGCCCCTCACGTACCACAGCCCCTGAGGTGCGGGGTAGTGACACAAGAAATGCTAAGTTTGGTCAGATACTGAAGGAGTACCTTGCCGATCGAACAACTGTACTGCGAGATTCCTCTGTGCCTTACAATTATTGGGTCTCCAAGCTGGACACGTGGTATGAATTGGCTCTCTACGCCTTGGAAGTCCTGGCCTGCACTGCCGCTAGCATTTTGTCACAGCGTGTTTTCAGTGCCGCAGGTGGAATCATTACTGATAAACGCAACCGCCTGTCAACTGAAAATGCTGACAGGCTGACTGAGATCAAGATGAACAAGGGTCGGATTGGGCCAGACTTCACCACACCACCAACAAATGACAACTGAATTTAAATTTTGTAATGGGAATATGCCATGTACCTCCGCTGACCCATGGGTACACACTTCTGGACTTCCGAGTGTCCAAGTGTGGGATCAGTAATGTCCGTGGACGTGCACTCAGCCAGTTGGTAGGAAGGAGGATCAGGTTGGGAAATGTGCGGTGCAGTATCACGGCTACTGACAATTGACCGTGTGGAAGACAGGGTGTTTGTGGAGGTGCCAATCAGACTTGAAGCATTATCCGCTATCCAAATAACAAGCTGTTGACACTAGTGTTGGTTCAAGAGCGTAGTACTGCAGCGGGCCCCAACAATTTAGGACAGGACGTGTGAGCGAGTAGATGTGCCACTTTCTTGTTGTGAAATTAGTGCTTGTTCACCTCCTTGTTCCTTGCCAACGCCCTTGCGCATTTTGCTTGTATACAGCGACAACAGTCACAGGAGAGGATTTTAGTCCCTAACCTGTATCAAGGTATGACGTACACCAGTCTGGTGACTGTTCAGATCACAAGAGATTAGGATTTTAGTTCCCTAACCTGTATCAAGGTATGACGTACAACAGTCTGGTGACTTGAATGGTTTTAGGAGAGGATTTTAGTCCCTAACCTGTATCAAGGTATGACATACAACAATCTGCTGACTTGAATGGTTTTAGGAGAGGATTTTAGTCCCTAACCTGTATCAAGGTATGACGTACAACAGTGTGGTGACTGTTGAGATGCCAAGAGTTAGGATTTTAGTTCCCTAACCTGAATAAAGGTATGACGTACAACAGTGTGGTGACTGTTGAGATGCCAAGAGTTAGGATTTTAGTTCCCTAACCTGAATAAAGGTATGACGTACAACAGTGTGGTGACTGTTGAGATGCCAAGAGTTAGGATTTTAGTTCCCTAACCTGAATAAAGGTATGACGTACAACAGTGTGGTGACTGTTGAGATGACAACAGTTAGTATTTTAGTTCCCTAACCTGAATAAAGGTATGACGTACAACAGTGTGGTGACTGTTGAGATGACAAGAGTTAGGATTTTAGTTCCCTAACCTGTAGAAAGGGTATGACGTACAACAGTGTGGTGACTGTTGAGATGACAAGAGTTAGGATTTTAGTTCCCTAACCTGTAGAAAGGGTATGACATACAACAGTGTGGCGACTGTTGAGATGACAAGAGTTAGGATTTTAGTTCCCTAACCTGTAGAAAGGGTATGACGTAGAACAGTGTGGTGACTGTTGAGATGACAAGAGTTAGGATTTTAGTTCCCTAACCTGTAGAAAGGGTATGACATACAACAGTGTGGTGACTGTTGAGATGACAAGAGTTAGGATTTTAGTTCCCTAACCTGTAGAAAGGGTATGACGTACAACAGTGTGGTGACTGTTGAGATGACAAGAGTTAGGATTTTAGTTCCCTAACCTGAATAAAGGTATGACGTACAACAGTGTGGTGACTGTTTTGATGACAAGAGTTAGGATTTTAGTCCCTAACCTGTATTAAGGTAGTACGTACACCTGTCTGGTGACTGTAATGGTTTCAGGAGACGATTTTAGTCCCTAACCTGTATTAAGGTAGTACGTACACCTGTCTGGTGACTGTTTTGATGACAAGAGTTAGGATTTTAGTCCCTAACCTGTATTAAGGTAGTACGTACACCTGTCTGGAGACTGTTTTGATGACAAGAGTTAGGATTTTAGTCCCTAACCTGTATTAAGGTAGTACGTACACCTGTCTGGTGACTGTAATGGTTTCAGGAGACGATTTTAGTCCCTAACCTGTATTAAGGTAGTACGTACACCTGTCTGGTGACTGTAATGGTTTCAGGAGACGATTTTAGTCCCTAACCTCTATTAAGGTAGTACGTACACCTGTCTGGTGACTGTAATGGTTTCTGGAGACGATTTTAGTCCCTAACCTGTATTAAGGTAGTACGTACACCTGTCTGGTGACTGTAATGGTTTCAGTAGACGATTTTAGTCCCTAACCTGTATTAAGGTAGTACGTACACCTGTCTGGTGACTGTTGAGATGACAAGAGTTAGGATTTTAGTTCCCTAACCTGTATTAAGGTAGTACGTGCACCTGTCTGGTGACTGTAATGGTTTCAGGAGACGATTTTAGTCCCTAACCTGTATTAAGGTAGTACGTACACCTGTCTGGTGACTGTAATGGTTTCAGTAGACGATTTTAGTCCCTAACCTGTATTAAGGTAGTACGTACACCTGTCTGGTGACTGTTGAGATGACAAGAGTTAGGATTTTAGTTCCCTAACCTGTATTAAGGTAGTACGTGCACCTGTCTGGTGACTGTAATGGTTTCAGGAGACGATTTTAGTCCCTAACCTGTATTAAGGTAGTAAGTACAAGAGTGTGGTGACTCTAATGGTCACAGAAAAGCTTGGATTCCAATCTGTATCACCCTGCCTATATCCTCCTAGATTAGTCCTGAGAAGGACTGTTCTGGTCACTGGAAAGCTTGGACTCCGATCTGGATCACCCTGCCTATATCCTCCTAGATTAGTCCTGAGAAGGACTGTAGTGGTCAGCAGCAGCAGTTTGCAGCCCTGCTCCGGATCTACCTGTAAGGGCCGCAAATCTGTCCCTAAGCAGCAGCAGACACTCTCCCTACACTCACTGTCTGGAAGGCTGTGTGCCGAGCACAGCGAGCCGGGAGTTATAAAGGCTCGGTGACGCTGTGCAGGCCGGCCAATCACTGCTATGCCACAACTAACAGGGCTGTGGCATTGCAGTGGTCTGCCAGCCAATCCCTGCACGTGGGCTGGCTCTCAAAAGAGCGCCAACATGCAGAGATGACGACCACGAGCACAGCACGAGTATCGCGAGATTACTCGGTGCTCGGCTAGTCGCCCGAGTACAGTGATACTCGTGCGAGTACCGAGTAGTGGCGAGCATGCTCGCTCATCACTAGTAATGTATACTCCCGGAGGAGTTTTTTTATTTTTTTACACCCAGGGAGAGGACAGGGGACAGGATAGTGATAGAGGAGGATAGAGAAGCGGGGGACACAGCAAAGAATAGCGGGGGCACATCATATAGAATAGGAGAGGGAAGAAGATGGAGGAGCAGAGCAGGGAAAGACAGGGAGATACGGAGCTGACATCGGATCTGAGGTGAACTCAGATCCGATGTCCATAGGCTCCCATGCTGTGGGCCCTAGGATCAGCCTCGGATCAGCAGGCTGTCCGATGTGAGTCATGGACACAAAATCGTAGCAGGCTACGATTTTGTGCCCGTGATTACATCGGATGGGATCGGATGGTGCCAAAATCGGATGCCAATAGTGGCACATCCGATCCCATCCAATTCCCATAGGGGAACATGGGGTCCGATTTCGGATCTGATTGTATCCGTTTTGAAACGGATACAATCGGATGACCGAAAATCGTTATGTGAAAGCAGCCTAAGTGTGTGTTATTGTGAGAATTGAACACTGTGTAAATAACTTGTGATTGCTATAATTGGTTATCAAGGGGAAAAGCGGGTACCCGGGACATATTGTAAATAGTGTGGGAGGTTGTAGGATTATATGCCTGAGGGGAACACGTGCTGCGGCTGCAGTAAAATACTTGGTAGACCCCATTCTGAGTAAGATATAGAGTAGATATGACAGGCTCAAACCCTAATTTAGGTGCTCTGGGGAAAAAACAAAGCTAAAGTATAGGAGTAGCCCCGGCACACTAATATCATGAAAGATAGAGTCTTTGCAATGACAGTCTTTTTTGTTGTGATTTTATTTTTGTGAAAAAGGTGGTGTTACAATCCAACGTTTCAGCTCTACATCTCAAGCTTTCATCAGGGATATGACTACAGAATATACAATAAAGAACAAAATATCAGTGTATAAACTTTACTAAACAATAAACCTGGTGATGAGTGATTTATTTTGTTAAAACAGTGTCATGCATCCTTTGTGAAGTTATATATGGACCTATAGTGATGTGAGGCCAGTGAATGTGTATTGTGGTGTGATACGGTGTACGTGTGAGGGAGGTGGAGTTGAGGAATTGGGTGAAGGTGTGTGTGACTGTGTGGGAGATGAATGGCATGGGTGTGTGGGTTGTATTGAGAAGGGGCACTAGAGGACAGTGAAGTGGAGTGGGAGTCAGGGTAGGGTCATCTAAAGAAGCTGTGTGCAAGGGGGGCTCTTGGAGGTTTTGAGGCATAAGTTGTGATTACCTTGGTTTCGGGGTGTATGTATAGGTGGTATAGGTTTACTTTTGTGGTCCAGCTAGGGTGAGGTCATCCCTGTCAAGGGTAGTCCTGCTGGTCCGGACTCAATTGAAGTCACAGACTTCACAGGAGAGAATGAGGGGTTATTGTATTAGCACAGGTGGAGTACCTGTAGGTATAAAGAAAAGGTAGACTTAGCACTTAGAGACCTGGAAGGACGGTGTGCTTAGGTGGGGTACTGTATAGTGGTACCGCACCTATGTCAGAGTACTAATAAAAGGTGCTTAGTCACTTAGTCACTGGCATGAGCGTGATGCATTTTACCTTAAGCTAGAAGGATAAATGAGAAGGAGACCTCAGGTGTGTATCGCTGGAGCGGTACCTATAGTGACCACTGAGAAAAGGTATAGATTAAGGAATGGCAAGGTGTGTTAAAGGAAAGAGTAAAAGAGAGAGTTTAGGGGTCACATACCGATGTGTAGGGTCAGCACGTGAATCCCGTCTTGAGGACAAAATGAGCAGGTCAATTAGCTGTAAAGGAGAGAGGAAACCCAGTCTGTAGAGACCGTGGGGCACCATTACCTTGTGTCCTAAGTCTAGTCAGGTGTAGAGGAGGCCGGGAGTGCATGTGGCCAGTGCAGTGGTGTTATAAACTGTCCTGCACTTCCTAGATGGGTGGGGATGGGCGGGGATCGAGAATGTCTACTGCACATGTGCGAAGGCCGTCGCCATCTTGGTGAGGTCAAGAGATGTCAAATTGAGTGTACTGCACATGTGCGGGGCGGGAATAGGAAATGAGCATGTTTTGACCTTCCAGGAAGTGATGTTGGCTAAGGAGGAGTGTAATGAAGTGTCACATGCATACAGGCGGCCATTTTAATGGTGAACTGTGCTGTATTCATGCACAGAGGTGATTTCAGTGCTGGTTGTGTCCATCAGGTTTCAAAGAGACTTCCTTTGCCTGCCTAAAAACAAAGATAAGGCAATTAGAGCAGGGTTTACACACATAGAGTAAAATGGCATTTACTATAACACACTTATGTCAGAAATATCTCCTTGTAACCAAAATACATCATATGGGAAAAGAACATTTGGTAATGTTTTTACTCCTGATGAAAACAATACCAATTCACTATGTAGTGGAATTGAGAAAAGATTAACAATACATTTCAAATTCTCTATTGAGACCGTATGGGTGGAGGGTATTTAGGTGATATATCCAATACGCTTCGCGCTCTTTGAGTGTTTGGATTCTATTACCCCCTCGCCTGGGTACAGGGATTTGTTCAATGACCTGAAACTTCAGTTGACTTACAGAATATCTGTTCTCCACAAAATGGGCAGGAATTGGTAACAGTGTGTTTTTGCACCGGATGGTTGATTTATGTTTGGAGATGCAGTCTTTGACATGTTGGGTAGTTTCCCCAACGTATCCTAGGCGGCATGGACATTTGATTAGGTAAACGACATAATTAGAGTCGCAGGTGAAATAACCATTGATCTTGTACCGTTTGCCGGACCTTGGATGTGTGAATGAGTCACCTTTACTGACATTAGTGCATTGTGCGCAGCCCAAACAAGGGAAGGTTCCGTTGTGTACCGTACTAAATGTCTTCTGCCTAAGTGTCTTGAGGTTGGAGCCCACGTCAGCTCTAACTAAAGTGTTTTTTAGGTTCTGAGCCCGCTTGTGGCAGATGAGAGGAGGATTTTTGAAGTTTTCAACCACTGGGTAGGCTTTTTCTAGTAGGGGCCAGTGTTCAAGGACCGCTTTTTTGATTAGAGGAGAGAAAGGGTGGTAGGTGTTGATGAACTTGACCCTATTCTCAACGTTGCGGTCACGTTGGGTAGTTCTGGTTTGATGTTCAGCGTTACTTCTGGGGTATCCTCTTGTTTGAAACTTTTCAGTCATGTCGTCATGTCTCGCTTGCCTGTTTTCATGTGTTGAGACTATGCGGTCAATCCTGTCATGTTGGGATTTAGGTAAAGCTATCTTGATGTGTCTTGGGTGGCAGCTAGACCAGTGTAGCAGACTGTTGCGGTCTGTAGGTTTGACTTAAAGGTCACTTGTAAGGGTGCTTGAGTCAGTTTTAGAGATCATGGTGTCAAGGAAACTAACAGACTGTGTGTTGGCATGTAAGGTAAAGGATAGGTTCGGTATACTCTGGTTGAGGTCATGTACAAAGTCTGTGAGGCTATTGGTGTCGCCTGTCCATACACAAAAAATGTTGTCTATGTATCTGAGCCAGGTAAGAGCATGCTTTCTGTATAGATGATGTATGTAGACAAAGTCAGCCTCAAATTTACTCATAAAGATATTAGCGTACGGGGGGCTACGTTCGCCCCCATTGCGGTGCCCCCTTCCTGTAGATAGAATTGGTCATTGGTCCTCAAAGAGGAAGTAGTTGTTGGTGAGGACCAATTTGAGTGTATCGGTGCAGAACAATTTCTGGGGTTCGCTAAGAGAGGATTGTTGGTCTAGGAACCATTTAACAGCTTTGATACCAAGATTGTGATCTATACTGGTGTATAGACTGTTAATGTCTAGGCTGGCTAACAAACATGAGGAAGGAATGACATGGAGAGTTCTTATGTGGTTCAGAAAGTCACCGGTGTCTTTAAGGTAAGATGGAATTTTTGGTACTAGTGGAGTGAGGATCTTTTCCAAGGTTATTGACAAAGGTGAGTGGATAGAGTCGGTAGATGCCACTATGGGTCTACCGGGGGGCTTCTCCAAGTTTTTATGTATTCTGGGGAGTATATAAATGACTGGAGTTATGGGATTTTGTTTGTGCAAATACTCCGCCAGTTTAGAATCAATTGTACCCAAATTTAAGTGGAAGTTGATCAAATTGTCTATCTTTCTCTCTATGGAGTAGATAGGATTCGTGGGGATGGGTCTGTATGTCGTGACGTCAGAGAGTTGTCTCTGGATTTCAGACAGATAGTATTTCTTATCAAGTACTACAATGGAACCACGTTTATCAGCAGGCTTTATGACAATGTTATTATTGTTCTTAAGGCTTTTCAGCGCTAATGATTCTTCTCGATTAAGGTTATGCTTAAGGTGGTATTTACCGTTTTTTATTTCATCTATATACTTATCCACAGAGGCAGTAACAAGTGAAATATAAGTCTCGACAGGGTGATAGAAGCGAGGTGGTTGATATGTGCTCGAGATCTTGAGTCCAAGATCTTTGAGGATGAACGTCTCTTGGGTGCTGTTTCCCGACGAGGAAGACACCTGGTTGGTGTTTGTGTCTCCGCCATCTTTGTCCAGCGATACACACCTGAGGTCTCCTTCTCATTTATCCTTCTAGCCTAAGGTGAAATGCATAACGCTCATGCCAGTGACTAAGTGACTAAGCACTTTTTATTAGTACTCTGACATAGGTGCGGTACCACTATACAGTACCCCACCTAAGCACACCGTCCTTCCAGATCTCTAAGTGCTAAGTCTACCTTTTCTTTACACCTCCACCTGTGCTAATACAATAACCCCTCATTCTCTCCTGTGACGTCTGTGACTTCAATTGAGTCCGGACCAGCAGGACTACCCTTGACAGGGATGACCTCACCCTAGCTGGACCACAAAAGTAAACCTATACCACCTATACATACACCCCAAAACCAAAAACCAAGGTAATCACACCTTACGCCTCAAAACCTCCAAGAGCCCCCCCCTTGCACACAGCCTCTTTAGATGACCCTACCCTCACTCCCACTCCACTTCACTGCCATTCATCTCCCACACAGTCACACACACCTTCACCCAATTCCTCAACTTCACCTCCCTCACATGTACACCGTATCACACCACAATACACATTCACTGGCCTCACATCACTATACAGTTAGGGCCAGAAATATTTGGACAGTGACACAATTTTCGCGAGTTGGGCTCTGCATGCCACCACATTGGATTTGAAATGAAACCTCTACAACAGAATTCAAGTGCAGATTGTAACGTTTAATTTGAAGGGTTGAACAAAAATATCTGATAGAAAATGTAGGAATTGTACACATTTCTTTACAAACACTTCACATTTTAGGAGGTCAAAAGTAATTGGACAAATAAACATAACCCAAACAAAATATTTTTATTTTCAATATTTTGTGGCGAATCCTTTGGAGGCAATCACTGCCTTCAGTCTGGAACCCATGGACATCACCAAACGCTGGGTTTCCTCCTTCTTAATGCTTTGCCAGGCCTTTACAGCCGCAGCCTTCAGGTCTTGCTTGTTTGTTGGTCTTTTCGTCTTAAGTCTGGATTTGAGCAAGTGAAATGCATGCTCAACTGGGTTAAGATCTGGTGATTGACTTGGCCATTGCAGAATGTTCCACTTTTTTGCACTCATGAACTCCTGGGTAGCTTTGGCTGTATGCTTGGGGTCATTGTCCATCTGTACTATGAAGCGCCGTCCAATCAACTTTGCAGCATTTGGCTGAATCTGGGCTGAAAGTATATCCCGGTACACTTCAGAATTCATCCGGCTACTCTTGTCTGCTGTTATGTCATCAATAAACACAAGTGACCCAGTGCCATTGAAAGCCATGCATGCCCATGCCATCACGTTGCCTCCACCATGTTTTACAGAGGATGTGGTGTGCCTTGGATCATGTGCCGTTCCCTTTCTTCTCCAAACTTTTTTCTTCCCATCATTCTGGTACAGGTTGATCTTTGTCTCATCTGTCCATAGAATACTTTTCCAGAACTGAGCTGGCTTCTTGAGGTGTTTTTCAGCAAATTTAACTCTGGCCTGTCTATTTTTGGAATTGATGAATGGTTTGCATCTAGATGTGAACCCTTTGTATTTACTGTCATGGAGTCTTCTCTTTACTGTTGACTTAGAGACAGATACACCTACTTCACTGAGAGTGTTCTGGACTTCAGTTGATGTTGTGAACGGGTTCTTCTTCACCAAATAAAGTATGCGGCGATCATCCACCACTGTTGTCATCCGTGGACGCCCAGGCCTTTTAGAGTTCCCAAGCTCACCAGTCAATTCCTTTTTTCTCAGAATGTACCCAACTGTTGATTTTGCTACTCCAAGCATGTCTGCTATCTCTCTGATGGATTTTTTCTTTTTTTTCAGCCTCAGGATGTTCTGCTTCTCCTCAATTGAGAGTTCCTTTGACCGCATGTTGTCTGGTCAGAGCAACAGCTTCCAAATGCAAAACCACACACCTGACCTTTTAACTACTTCATTGATTACAGGTTAACGAGGGAGACACCTTCAGAGTTAATTGCAGCCCTTAGAGTCCATTGTCCAATTACTTTTGGTCCCTTGAAAAAGAGGAGGCTATGCATTACAGAGCTATGATTCCTAAACCCTTTCTCCGATTTGGATGTGGAAACTCTCATATTGCAGCTGGGGGTGTGCACTTTCAGCCCATATTATATATATAATTGTATTTCTGAACATGTTTTTGTAAACAGCTAAAATAACAAAACTTGTGTCACTGTCCAAATATTTCTGGCCCTAACTGTAGATCCATATATAACTTCACAAAGGATGCATGACACTGTTTTCACAAAATAAATCACTCATCACCAGGTTTATTGTTTAGTAAAGTTTATACACTGATATTTTGTTCTTTATTGTATATTCTGTAGTCATATCCCTGATGAAAGCTCGAGATGTAGAGCTGAAACGTTGGATTGTAACACCACCTTTTTCACAAAAAAAAAATCACAACAAAAAAGACTGTCGTTGCAAAGACTCTATTTTTCATGATATTATTGTGCCGGGGCTACTCCTATACTTTACCATTCTGAGTAAGGGCAGGGTGGCATAGTTCGGGGTACTCATGTTCCTCACTGTGAAACTGGCACTTGAGTTCGGGCTGCATAATTTGTATTGTGTTTTTGGGCTGTTGTGGCCCATAGTTTGTAGAGTACAACCCTGTCATTTGTTTTACAAGTTTCCATAAAATACTTAATTTACCACTATATTGAATCAGCGTTATTCATAGCAGCGCCATATCTTCTATATTCAAACGACTGGCGGCCCGGTCGTTACATTTTGGCGTAGTTGGCAGGATACGGTGCTCGCTATGTATGGTACCAGTAGCACAGAAGGCGCTGCTGTGACTGCTGTAGTTGTCCACCCCCTTCTCCCATTGTGACCGGTAGTGACCGGTTAGTGGGTAGCTCCGCAACTGGCGCATTACTTAATCACCTGGCTAAGTTTGATGGGTATAACTTGCTGTTTAGTGATTGGGTAGGGAGGCTGAAGAATGCGATTGCCTTGCACGGTGTTAGTCCTCAACTGTAACCAGAGGTTGCGCTAAATGCCCTGAATGGGTATGCCCACAAAATTGTTCTGCTAACCCATTCCAGACCTTTAATGTTGTAAAACGTCATGAAAGTCTGTGCCTTCCCGACCTATGATGTTGTCATGGCAGTTACCGCGGCACCATTGCCACGGTAACCGCCATCGCGCCCCAGTGTTCAGTGATTCTTATCACTGAACACAGGGCCTTGAGGTTGGGGGGGATGGATTCTCCGCCCTGTCTTCACAATCGCTTTGATTGGCAGTTCAAAGATTGGTATACAGTGCACCATCACTGTAACATCAGAGACTGCAATAAGAGGACTCTTGATCCCTTGTTGTAGTATCTGGGGTCACAGTGATGATGCACTGTATGGCAGATCATTACCATACAGTGCACCATCACTATGACACCAGAGAATGCAACAAGGGATCAAGTGTACTCTTGTTGTAGTCTCTGGCGTCACAGTGATGGTACACTGGATGGCATATTATTGCCACACAGTGCAAAATCACCGTGACCTCAGAGACTGCAACAAGGGATCAAGTGACCTATGTGGGGTCACAATGATGGTGCACTGTATGGCAATGATCTGCTATACAGTGCACCATCACTATGGCAAAACTTACCATCAACAGCCAGATACAAAACCAACACTGCACTTGGCAGGATGCAGTCATACCCCATTATGTAGAGCAAGCCCAGGTGTAGGCAGATAAAATCACCTCTAGCTACAAATACATGTAAATATACTTGTGTTTTACAAATACATGTGGCAGATGACTTGACATTGGGCCTGCATAGGACGCCATTCACACTGATACACATGATGCGGAGTGTCTGATAGCTACTCATTGGTCCTGCGACCTTACCAAACGAGCAGCCTAGCACGATGCATCTGCACCACTGGGTGAACAGTGCTCTAAGGTCCCCAACCGCACCCCACAGATGATAAAAAAGTGCATAAAGTTTTTTATGATAAACAATAAACCTTTTATATGGGGTATTAGTTCATGTATTGGCCAAGACACTTAAGCTCGTAGTGGTGTGGATGAATCGTGCTGGGCGGCCCGTTGGGTCAGGTGGCAGGACCAATGGGTAGCTATTAGACACTCTGCATCATGTGTACCAATGTGAATGGTGTCCTATGCAGGCCCAATTGCAAGTCACCTCCCACATGTGTAGGTAGAGGTGATTTTATCTGCCTACACCTGGGCTTGCTCTACATAATGGAGTCTGACTGTATCCTGCCAAGTGCAGTGTTGGTTTTGTATCTGGCTGTTGATAAGTTTTTTCTGATGCTGCCTTTATAAGTAGTTTTTTTTTACAAATTTTTTTTTCATCACTATGACACCAGAGACTGCAACAAAAGGACACTTGATGCTTTGCTGCAGTCTCTGGATGTAGCTGAGGCAAACGAGCATTGTGGGACCGTTGTTTTGGACTATGTTGGAAAATAATAAAAAAGAAGGAGTCTAAATTTTGTTTCTGTTTTTTTTCAAATAAAAAGATTTTTGTCTGTGTGGTGTATTTTTTTTACTGTTTACTAGAGATTCCTAATGCGGAGATCTAACACTGGCCCGACATTATGAATCTTGGGCTTAGTGCCAGCTGCCAATATAAAAGTGGTATTAACCCCTTTATTAACCAGTTTGCCACCGGCATCACAGCAACTGGAAGAGTCTGGGTACAGCGCCAGAAAATGGGGCTTCAATGAATGCGCCATTTTCTGGGGCGGCTGCAATTCACAGAATGGGGGGCCCAGAATGCCTGGGCCTCTGCATGCTGAGGATTCCAGCCCCCAGATGCCTAGTTGTACCTGGCTGGACAAAAAATATGGCGAAGCTCCATGTCGTTTTTTTTCTCTCCCAAATACTATAAAAAAAATTATGTTGGGCTTCGCTGTATTTTTGGTTGACAGCCAAGTACAACTAGGCAGCTGGGGGTGGATGGCAGTCTGTAGCTCCCAAGCTGTATCTGGCTAGCAACCAAAAATAAGACGAAGCCCACGTTTTTTTTTTTATTATTATTTATACAACTAAAAAGACGTGGAGCTTAGCCATATTTTTAGTTGACAGCTAGGTGAAACTTGGCAGCTGACGGCTGGAATGCTCAGTATGGACAGGCCTAAATATTATGGGCCCCCCATGCTGCGATTTGCAGCCCACAGCCATCCCAGAAAATGGCGCATTCATTAGAGGCACCATTTTCTGGTGCTATACCCAGACTCTTCCAGTTGCCCTTGTGCCGGTGGCAAACTGGGTAAACAATTCCTGCTTTTTTATTGGCAGCTTGCCCTAATAGTCCGAGATTCATAATGTCGGGTTAATGTTAGACCCCGCCATTAGGAATCTATAGTAGATAGTAAATAATACACAACACTCAGAGAATTTTTTTTTTTTTATTAGAACAAAAAACAAACATCTCAAGTCCATCATTATTACTCCCACATAACCCTCCACGATCCTTCATCCAGAGTCAGCAGGGAGAGAACAAGCGTCCTCTCCCTGCAGAGTCTGCAATCACAATGACCGCAGGAACTCAGGGAGTGACGTCACCTACGGCAGTCAGAGACTGCCACAGGGGAGTGGTGACAGCACTCGCTAAATCACCAGGGCTCCCCATGGCAGGGAACTCAAAATGTTGTCACTTGGGGTTTACGCTGCTTAGGCCCATCAGGGCCTATCCAAACAGGACATGACACCCACAGATCATGCCATCAAAATCTGTGTTCCAAAATCTCACTCCCTCCTTTCAGAGCCATGACGTGTGCCCAAACAGTGGTTTTCTGCCACATATGAGGTATCTGTGTACTCAGGAGAAATTGACCAACAAATTTTAGGATCTATTTTATTCTGTTGCCTTTGTAAAAATGAAAAAATTGAGGCTAAAAGAAGATTTTTGTGAAAAAAAAACAACTTTACGGAGGTTTAAAGTGCTCACTATTAGTGATGAGCGAGCATGCTCGCCACTACTCGGTACTCGCACGAGTATCACTGTATTCGGGCGACTCGCCGAGCACCGAGTAATCTCGCGATACTCGTGCTGTGCTCGTGGTCGTCATCTCTGCATGTTGGCACTCTTTTGAGAGCCAGCCCACGTGCAGGGATTGGCTGGCAGACCACTGCAATGCCACAGCCCTGTTAGTTGTGGCATAGCAGTGATTGGCCGCCCTGCACAGCGTGACCGAGCCTTTATAACTCCCGGCGTGCTGTGCTCGGCACACAGCCATCCAGACAGTGAGTGTAGGGAGAGTGTCTGCTGCTGCTTAGGGACAGATTTGCGGCCCTCATAGGTAGATCCGGAGCAGGGCTGCAAACTGCTGCTGCTGACCACAACAGTCCTTCTCAGGACTAATCTAGGAGGATATAGGCAGGGTGATCCAGATCGGAGTCCAAGCTTTCCAGTGACCAGAACAGTCCTTCTCAGGACTAATCTAGGAGGATATAGGCAGGGTGATACAGATTGGAATCCAAGCTTTTCTGTGACCATTAGAGTCACCACACTCTTGTACTTACTACCTTAATACAGGTTAGGGACTAAAATCCTCTCCTGAAACCATTACAGTCACCAGACAGGTGTACGTACTACCTTAATACAGGTTAGGGACTAAAATCCTCTCCTGAAACCATTAAAGTCACCAGACAGGTGTACGTACTACCTTAATACAGGTTAGGTACTAAAATTCTCTCCTGACACCATTAAAGTCACCAGACAGGTGTACGTACTACCTTAATACAGGTTAGGGACTAAAATCCTCTCCTGACACCATTACAGTCACCAGACAGGTGTACGTACTACCTTAATACAGGTTAGGGACTAAAATCCTCTCCTGAAACCATTACAGTCACCAGACAGGTGTACGTACTACCTTAATACAGGTTAGGGACTAAAATCCTCTCCTGACACCATTAAAGTCACCAGACAGGTGTACGTACTACCTTAATACAGGTTAGGGACTAAAATCCTCTCGTGAAACCATTAAAGTCACCAGACAGGTGTACGTACTACCTTAATACAGGTTAGGGACTAAAATCCTCTCCTCACACCATTACAGTCACCAGACAGGTGTACGTACTACCTTAATACAGGTTAGGGACTAAAATCCTCTCCTGACCCCATTACAGTCACCAGACAGGTGTACGTACTACCTTAATACAGGTTAGGGACTAAAATCCTCTCCTGACCCCATTACAGTCACCAGACAGGTGTACGTACTACCTTAATACAGGTTAGGGACTAAAATCCTCTCCTGAAACCATTACAGTCACCAGACAGGTGTACGTACTACCTTAATACAGGTTAGGGACTAAAATCCTCTCCTGAAACCATTAAAGTCACCAGACAGGTGTACGTACTACGTTAATACAGGTTAGGGACTAAAATCCTCTCCTGACACCATTAAAGTCACCAGACAGGTGTACGTACTACCTTAATACAGGTTAGGGACTAAAATCCTCTCGTGAAACCATTACAGTCACCAGAGAGGTGTACGTACTACCTTAATACAGGTTAGGGAACTAAAATCCTAACCTCTTGTGATCTCAACAGTCACCACACTGGTGTACGTCATACCTTGATACAGGTTAGGGAACTAAAATCCTAATCTCTTGTGATCTCAACAGTCACCAGACTGGTGTACGTCATACCTTGATACAGGTTAGGGAACTAAAATCCTAACCTCTTGTGATCTCAACAGTCACCACACTGGTGTACGTCATACCTTGATACAGGTTAGGGAACTAAAATCCTAATCTCTTGTGATCTCAACAGTCACCACACTGGTGTACGTCATACCTTGATACAGGTTAGGGAACTAAAATCCTAATCTCTTGTGATCTCAACAGTCACCACACTGGTGTACGTCATACCTTGATACAGGTTAGGGAACTAAAATCCTAACCTCCTGTGATCTCAACAGTCACCACACTGGTGTACGTCATACCTTGATACAGGTTAGGGAACTAAAATCCTAATCTCTTGTGATCTCAACAGTCACCACACTGGTGTACGTCATACCTTGATACAGGTTAGGGACTAAAATCCTCTCCTGAAACTATTAAAGTCACCAGACAGGTGTACGTACTACCTTAATACAGGTTAGGGACTAAAATCCTCTCCTGAAACCATTACAGTCACCAGACAGGTGTACGTACTACCTTAATACAGGTTAGGGACTAAAATCCTCTCCTGAAACCATTACAGTCACCAGACAGGTGTACGTACTACCTTAATACAGGTTAGGGAACTAAAATCCTAACCTCTTGTGATCTCAACAGTCACCACACTGGTGTACGTCATACCTTGATACAGGTTAGGGAACTAAAATCCTAATCTCTTGTGATCTCAACAGTCACCAGACTGGTGTACGTCATACCTTGATACAGGTTAGGGAACTAAAATCCTAACCTCTTGTGATCTCAACAGTCACCACACTGGTGTACGTCATACCTTGATACAGGTTAGGGAACTAAAATCCTAATCTCTTGTGATCTCAACAGTCACCACACTGGTGTACGTCATACCTTGATACAGGTTAGGGAACTAAAATCCTAACCTCTTGTGATCTCAACAGTCACCACACTGGTGTACGTCATACCTTGATACAGGTTAGGGAACTAAAATCCTAATCTCTTGTGATCTCAACAGTCACCACACTGGTGTACGTCATACCTTGATACAGGTTAGGGAACTAAAATCCTAATCTCTTGTGATCTCAACAGTCACCACACTGGTGTACGTCATACCTTGATACAGGTTAGGGAACTAAAATCCTAATCTCTTGTGATCTCAACAGTCACCACACTGGTGTACGTCATACCTTGATACAGGTTAGGGAACTAAAATCCTAATCTCTTGTGATCTCAACAGTCACCACACTGGTGTACGTCATACCTTGATACAGGTTAGGGACTAAAATCCTCTCCTGAAACCATTAAAGTCACCAGACAGGTGTACGTACTACCTTAATACAGGTTAGGGACTAAAATCCTAACCTCTTGTGATCTCAACAGTCACCACACTGGTGTACGTCATACCTTGATACAGGTTAGGGAACTAAAATCCTAATCTCTTGTGATCTCAACAGTCACCACACTGGTGTACGTCATACCTTGATACAAGTTAGGGAACTAAAATCCTAATCTCTTGTGATCTCAACAGTCACCACACTGGTGTACGTCATGCCTTGTTACAGTTTAGGGAACTAAAATCCTAATCTCTTGTGATCTCAACAGTCACCAGACTGGTGTACGTCATACCTTGATACAGGTTAGGGAACTAAAATCCTAATCTACTGTGACCTCAACAGTCACCAGACAGTTGTCGCTCTATACAGGCAAAATGCGCAAAGGCGTTGGCAAGGGCGTTGGCAAGGAACAAGGAAGTGGACGTGATGGTGGTGCAGGCAGAGGCCGAGGTCGTGTGCAAGCACTAATTTTGCAACAACAAAGGGCCACATCTCCTCGCTCGCACGTCCTGTCCCAAATTCTTGGGGCCCGCAGCAGTACACCACTGTTGAACCAAGACCAGTGTCAACAGGTTGTTACTTGGATAGCGGATAATGCTTCAAGTCAGATGGGCACCTCCACAAACACCCTGTCTTCCACACGGTCAACTGTCAGTAGCCGTGATACTACACCGCACATTTCCCAACTTGATCCTCCTTCCTACCACCTGGCCGAGTACACGTCCACGGACATTACTGATCCCACACTAGGACACTCGGAAGAGCTGTTCACGTATCCATTCGCAGAATCTGGCCTGTCGCCACCTCCTCTTGAAGTGGGTGATGAGGAGATGGTATGTACAGATGCCCAAATATTTGAGCAGCCACGTTATGACGAACGGAACGTTGTCAAAGTGTCTCAACAAGGGGTGGACGATGATGAGACTCAATTGCTAGGAAGTCAGGAGGAGGATCAGGGTGCGGAAGAGGAAGACGACGTGGTGGATGATCCAGTAGCTGACCCAACATGGCAGGAGGACATGCAGAGCGAGGACAGCAGTGCACAGGGGGAGGGAGGCGTAGCATCCCAACAGTCAGTACGAAGCAGGGTTGCGTCCGCAGGCAGAAGGCAGGCAACCGTTCCCCGGAACAACAACACGACTCAAGGTGCCTGTGCAAATGTTCGGTCTTCCCAAGTCTGGGAGTTTTTAAAGTTGGCTCCAGAAGACTCTAAAAAGGCCATTTGCCACACCTGCCATGCCACTATCAGCAGGGGTACGAAAACTAGCAGCCTGACCACCACCAGCATGATCAGGCACATGTCAGCCAAGCACCCGACTTTGTGGGAAGTACAACAGAGTCCAGGAGCGGTGATTGCTGATGTCACTGCTACGTCTTCGCCTGTTGTGCATGCGAGCCAATCCCCTGTCCATGCTGGCCGCGAACAAGCCTCCGGCCCTGCACCTGAAGTTGCCCACGCACAAATTACACCACCATCAAGCACGTCCTTGTCCCAGCGCAGCGTTCAATTATCCATTCAGCAAACATTTGAACGCAGGTGCAAATACGCTGCCAACGCCCCACATGCCACAGTCCTGAATGATCACATTTCGCGACTCATAGCGCTAGAAATGTTGCCTTTCCGGCTGGTGGAGACGGACGCATTCCGCGACCTGATGGCGGCTGCTGTCCCATGTTACTCGGTCCCCAGCCGCCACTATTTCTCCAGATGTGCCGTCCCCGCATTGCATAACCACGTGTCCAACAGCATCACACGTGCCCTGAACAATGCTGTTTCAGCCAAAGTCCACCTAACAACAGACACGTGGACAAGTGCTTGTGGGCAAGGCCGCTACATCTCCTTGACTGCAAAATATAAAGGGAGGGGACAAGAGGCGCAATAGTGCCCTATCACTAGTGACACTAGTATGTAAATGGTGGTGCTGTGTGGCCGCTCACCTGATCCAGTTGTGGTCCCCACAACTGGTTTAACTGCGTTTAGGAATCAATGTTCCAAGCTGCTGCAGGACCTCCACCTACCACTGGATCGTGGTATATTCCAAGAAAGTGATGGGAGTAATGGTGTGCCACGGTCCGCGCTGCTTCTGGATTCAAAAAACTCAACAAAGAGCCCGACAACCTTTCATCCTCTTTATTCCAACGCGTTTCAACGCCACAACCCGGCGTCCCTGAGGAAGACGCCGGGTTGTGGCGTTGAAACGCGTTGGAATAAAGAGGATGAAAGGTTGTCGGGCTCTTTGTTGAGTTTTTTGAATCCAGAAGCAGCGCGGACCGTGGCACACCATTACTCCCATCACATCTCCTTGACAGCACACTGGATTAATATTGTGGAGGCTGGGACCCAGTCTGAGCGAGGGACGGAACACGTCCTTCCCACACCAAGGATAGCAGGCCCTACCTCTGTCAGGGTTTCACCGACACTCTACAGCTCCGGAATGTCATGCTCTTCAGCCTCCTCCTCCTGCGCATCCTCATCCACTGTACCCTCCACACCAGTCCCAAGCTGGAAGCACTGCAGCACTGCCTCTGCAAAGCGGCAACAGGCTGTGCTGAAGCTGGTTTGCATAGGTGACAAACCCCACAATGCAGAAGAGGTGTGGACAGCTCTGAAAGAGCAGGCAGATCACTGGCTCACACCTCTGAACCTAAAGCCAGGAAAGGTCGTGTGTGACAATGGCAGGAACCTGGTGGCAGCTTTGAGGCGAGGGCAGCTGACGCATGTTCTATGCGTGGCCCATGTGCTCAACCTGGTGGTTCAGAGGTTTGTGAAGTCCTACCCAGAGGTGTCTGACCTGCTGGTAAAAGTTCGGCGTCTGTCTGCACATTTTCGCAAGTCACCTGCTACTTCAGCCGGCCTTGCCGGCTTTCAGCGCCGTTTGCGTCTTCCGGCCCACAGACTGGTGTGTGATGTCCCCACGCGTTGGAATTCAACTCTGCACATGTTGGTCAGGATATGTGAGCAGAAGAGGGCAGTTGTGGACTACCTGCATCACCTAAGCCGTCGGGAAATGGGTCAAACTCCACACATAACACCTAAGGAGTGGAGATGGATGTCGGACCTATGCACTGTCCTCCAAAACTTTGAGGACTCCACCAAGATGGCGAGCGGCGATGACGCCATTATTAGCGTCACCATACCACTACTCTGCCTTCTAAAACGGTCTCTGCTGAAAATCAAAGAGGATGCATTGCAGGCCGAGCGCGATGACTTTGAGCAAGAAACAGTAGTGGGTGTGGGTGAAAACACACAGCCCAGCCTCATCTCATCACAACGTGAAGTGGAGGACTATGACGAGGAGGAGGAGGATGAAGACATGGAGCAACTCTCTGGCCAAATTGAGGATATGACATGCACACCAGTCATACCCTCGATTCAGCGTGGCTGGCCAGAGGACAGGGGAGATGAGGAGGAGGAGGAGGAGGACAGCATGTTCAGTCATCGTGTTGGTCTGGATACTGAAGTGATGGCTGTTAAGAGTCTGGCGCACATGGCTGACTTTATGGTAAGCTGCCTGTCTCGTGACCCTCGCGTTCAGAACATCTTGGCCGACAATCAGTACTGGTTGGCAACACTGTTAGACCCACGCTACAAGGAGAACTTTATGTCTCTCATTCCTGAGGCGGAGAGGTCAGCCAAAATGCAGCAGTTCCACAGGGCCATAGTCACGGAAGTAGTGAAATCATTCCCCTCACAAAACGCTAGCGGCATAGGTCAGGATTCGGTGGACAACCAAGGCGTACGGCCGAGAGGGGCACAAGTCCAATCCGCCAGAGGCAGGGGAACTGTCTTTACGATATGGGACAGTTTTCTCAGCCCCTCACGTACCACAGCCCCTGAGGTGCGGGGTAGTGCCACCAGAAATGCTAAGTTTGGGCAGATGCTGAAGGAGTACCTTGCAGATCGAACAACTGTACTGCGAGATTCCTCTGTGCCTTTCAATTATTGGGTCTCCAAGCTCGACACGTGGCATGAATTGGCTCTCTACGCCTTGGAAGTCCTGGCCTGCCCTGCCGCTAGCGTTTTATCAGAGCGTGTTTTCAGTGCTGCAGGTGGAATCATCACTGATAAACGCACCCGCCTGTCAACTGAAAATGCGGACAGGCTGACTCTGATCAAGATGAACAAGGGTTGGATTGGGCTAGACTTCACCACACCACCAGCAAATGACAACTGAATTAAAATTTTGATATTTGAATTTGACATGTACCTCCACTCACCCATGGGTACACACTTCCGGACTTTGGCTAATCGCTGGACTGCTCCTCCTTCTCCTCATGTGACACCATGATGACCGTTACAATAGTTAGGCTGTTGTTTGAGGTATACCCGCAGTGGTAAATTTTTTAGCCCATTCTTTTAGAATGGGCATAACAACGACAGGAGACCCGCTCCCTTTCAATGGGAAAAATGTTTTGAGGCCTTCCTGCACGTCTCTGTCCAGGGACAATGTGGAGCCTCCCAATTTTTGTCTGCCCTGACCAAAGGGCTATACTACAATACACCCACTTGAGGGTTACAGGCCCTACTGCATGTCTGTATGCATGGGTCATTGTTGAACCTCCCAATTTTTGACTGCCCTGACCAAAAGGCTATACTACAATACACCCACTTGAGGGTTACAGGCCCTACTACATGTCTATATGCATGGGTCATTGTTGAACCTCCCAATTTTTGGCCGCCCTGACCAAAGGGCTATACTACAATACACCCACTTGAGGGTTACAGGCCCTACTGCATGTCTGTATGCATGGGTCATTGTTGAACCTCCCAATTTGTGGCTGCCCTGACCAAAGGGCTATACTACAATACACCCACTTGAGGGTTACAGGCCCTACTACATGTCTGTATGCATGGGTCATTGTTGAACCTCCCAATTTGTGGCTGCCCTGACCAAAGGGCTATATTACAATACACCAACTTGAGGGTTACAGGCCCTCCTGCACGTCTCTATCCAGGGACAAAGAGGAGCCTCCCAATTTTTGGCTGCCCTGACCAAAGGGCTATACTACAATACACCCACTTGAGGGTTACAGGCCCTACTACATGTCTGTATGCATGGGTCATTGTTGAACCTCCCAATTTTTGGCTGGTCTGACCAAAGGGCTATACTACAATACACCCACTTGAGGGTTACAGGCCCTACTACATGTCTGTATGCATGGGTCATTGTTGAACCTCCCAATTTGTGGCTGCCCTGACCAAAGGGCTATACTACAATACACCCACTTGAGGGTTACAGGCCCTCCTGCACGTCTCTATCCAGGGACAAAGAGGAGCCTCCCAATTTTTGGCTGCCCTGACCAAAGGGCTATACTACAATACACCCACTTGAGGGTTACAGGCCCTACTACATGTCTGTATGCATGGGTCATTGTGAACCTCCCAATTTTTGGCGCTCTGACCAAAGGGCTATACTACAATACACCCACTTGAGGGTTACAGGCCCTACTACATGTCTGTATGCATGGGTCATTGTTGAACCTCCCAATTTGTGGCTGCCCTGACCAAAGGGCTATACTACAATACACCCACTTGAGAGGTTACAGACCCTATTACATGTCTGTATGCATGGGTCATTGTTGAACCTCCCAATTTTTGGCTGCCCTGACCAAAGGGCTATACTACAATATACCCACTTGAGGGTTACAGGCCCTACTACATGTCTGTATGCATGGCTCATTGTTGAACCTCCCAATTTGTGGCTGCCCTGACCAAAGGGCTATACTACAATACACCCACTTTGGGGTTACAGGCCCTCCTGCACGTCTCTATCCAGGGACAAAGAGGAGCCTCCCAATTTTTGGCTGCCCTGACCAAAGGGCTATACTACAATACACCCACTTGAGGGTTACAGGCCCTACTACATGTCTGTATGCATGGGTCATTGAACCTCCCAATTTTTGGCTGCCCTGACCAAAGGGCTATACTACAATACACCCACTTGAGGGTTACAGGCCCTACTACATGTCTGTATGCATGGGTCATTGTTGAACCTCCCAATTTTTGGCTGCCCTGACCAAAGGGCTATACTACAATACACCCACTTGAGGTTACAGGCCCTACTCATGTCTGTATGCATGGGTCATTGTTGAACCTCCCAATTTGTGGCTGCCCTGACCAAAGGGCTATACTACAATACACCCACTTGAGGGTTACAGGCCCTACTACATGTCTGATGCCATGGGTCATTGTTGAACCTCCCAATTTTTGGCTGCCATGACCAAAGGGCTATACTACAATACACCCACTTGAGGGTTACAGGCCCTACTACATGTCTGTATGCATGGGTCATTGTTGACCTCCCAATTTTTGGCTGCCCTGACCAAAGGGCTATACTACAATACACCCACTTGAGGTTACAGGCCCTACTACATGTCTGTATGCATGGGTCATGTGAACCTCCCAATTTTTGGCTGCCCTGACCAAAGGGCTATTACTACAATACACCCACTTGAGGGTTACAGGCCCTACTACATGTCTGTATGCATGGGTCATTGTTGAACCTCCCAATTTTTGGCTGCCCTGACCAAAGGGCTATACTACAATACACCCACTTGAGGGTTACAGGCCCTACTACATGTCTGTATGCATGGGTCATTGTTGAACCTCCAATTTTGGCTGCCCTGACCAAAGGGCTATATACTACAATACACCCACTTGAGGGTTACAGGCCCTACTACATGTCTGTATGCATGGGTCATTGTTGAACCTCCCAATTTTTGGCTGCCCTGACCAAAGGGCTATACTACAATACACCCACTTGAGGTTACAGGCCCTACTACATGTCTGTATGCATGGGTCATTGTTGAACCTCCCAATTTTTGGCTGCCCTGACCAAAGGCTATACTACAATACACCCAGTTCTTCTTTACAGGCCCTCCTGCAGTCTCTATCCAGGGACAATCTCCCAATTTGTGGCTGCCTCACCAAAGGGCTATACTACAATACACCCACTTAGGGTTACAGGCCCTCCTGCACGTCTCTATCCAGGGACAAGTGGAGCCTCCCAATTTTTGGACTGCCCTGACCAAAGGGCTATACTACAATACACCCACTTGAGGGTTACAGGCCCTCTACATGTCTGCATGCATGGCTCATTGGTGAACCTCCCAATTTTTGCTGCCCTGAGCCAAAGGCCTATACTACAATACACCCATTGTCTTTACAGGCCCTCTACACGTCTCTATCCATGGGCAATGTGAGCCTCCCAATTTTGGCTGCCCTCACCAAAGGGCTATACTACAATACACCCACTTGAGGGTTACAGGCCCTACTGACATGTCTTATCCATGGGTCAATGTGAAGCCTCCCAATTTGTGGCTGCCCTGACCAAAGGGCTTACTACAATACACCCACTTGAGGGTTACAGGCCATACTACATCGTCTGTATCAGGGCCAATGATGGAGCCTCCCAATTTTTGGCTGCCCTGACCAAAGGCTATACTACAATACACCCACTTGAGGGTTACAGGCCCTACTACATGTCTTATGCATGGTCATTGTTGAACCTCCCAATTTTGGCTGCCCTGACCAAAGGGCTATACTACAATACCCCAGTTCTTGATTACAGGCCCTCCTGACTCTCTATCCAGGGACAATGTGGGCTCTCCAATTTTTGGTGCCCTGACCAAACGGCTATACTACAATACACCCACTTGAGGGTTACAGGCCCTACTACATGTCTGTATGCATGGGTCATTGTTGAACCTCCAATTTTGTGGCTGCCCTCACCAAAGGGCTATACTACAATACACCCACTTGGGGTTACAGGCCCTACTACAGTCTGTATGCATGGCTCATTGTTGAACACTCCCAATTTTTGCTGCCATGGCCAAAGGGCCTATACTACAATACACCAGTTACTTCTTTACAGGCCCTCTGCACGTCTCTATCCAGGGACAATGTGGAGCCTCCCAATTTTTGGATGCCCTGGCCAAAGGGCTATACTACAATACACCCAGTTCTTGTTTACAGGCCATCCTGCATGTGTGTATCCAGGGACAAAGAGGAGCTCCCAATTTTTGGCTGCCCTGACCAAAGGGCTATACTACAATACACCCAGTTCTTCTTTACAGGCCCTCCTGCACGTCTCTATCCAGGGACAATGTGGAGCCTCCAAATTTTTGGCTGCCCTGACCAAAGGGCTATACTACAATACACCCACTTGAGGGTTACAGGCCCTACTACATGTCTGTATGCATGGGTCATTGTTGAACCTCCCAATTTGTGGCTTGCCTCACCAAAGGGCTATACTACAATACACCCAGTTCTTCTTTACAGGCCCTCCTGCACGTCTCTATCCAGGGACAATGTGGAGCCTCCCAATTTTTGGATGCCCTGGCCAAAGGGCTATACTACAATACACCCAGTTCTTCTTTACAGGCCCTCCTGCACGTCTCTATCCAGGGACAATGTGGAGCCTCCCAATTTTTGGCTGCCTGACCAAAGGGCTATACTACAATACACCCACTTGAGGGTTACAGGCCCTACTACATGTCTGTATGCATGGGTCATTGTTGAACCTCCCAATTTGTGGCTGCCCTCACCAAAGGGCTATACTACAATACACCACTTGAGGGTTACAGGCCCTCCTGCACGTCTCTATCCAGGGACAAAGAGGAGCCTCCAATTTTTGGCTGCCCTGACCAAAGGGCTATACTACAATATACCCACTTGAGGGTTACAGGCCCTACTACATGTCTGTATGCATGCCTCATTGTTGAACCTCCCAATTTTTGGCTGCCCTGACCAAAGGACTATACTACAATACACCAACTTGAGGGTTACAGGCCCTACTACATGTCTGTATGCATGGGTCATTGTTGAACCTCCCAATTTGTGGCTGCCCTGACCAAAGGGCTATACTACAATACACCACTTGAGGGTTACAGGCCATCCTGCACGTCTCTATCCAGGGACAAAGAGGAGCTCCCAATTTTTGGCTGCCCTGACCAAAGGGCTATACTACAATACACCCACTTGAGGGTTACAGGCCCTACTACATGTCTGTATGCATGGGTCATTGTTGAACCTCCCAATTTTTGGCTGCCTGACCAAAGGGCTATACTACAATACACCACTTGAGGGTTACAGGCCCTACTACATGTCTGTATGCATGGGTCATTGTTGAACCTCCAATTTTTGGCTGCCCTGACCAAAGGGCTATACTACAATACACCCACTTGAGGGTTACAGGCCCTACTACATGTCTGTATGCATGGGTCATTGTTGAACCTCCCAATTTGTGGCTGCCCTGACCAAAGGGCTATACTACAATACACCCACTTGAGGGTTACAGGCCCTCCTGCACGTCTCTATCCAGGGACAAAGAGGAGCCTCCCAATTTTTGGCTGCCCTGACCAAAAAGCTATACTACAATACACCAACTTGAGGGTTACAGGCCCTACTACATGTCTGTATGCATGGGTCATTGTTGAACCTCCCAATTTTGGCCGCTCTGACCAAAGGGCTATACTACAATACACCCACTTGAGGGTTACAGGCCTTACTGCATGTCTGTATGCATGGGTCATTGTTGAACCTCCCAATTTGTGGCTGCCCTGACAAAGGGCTATACTACAATACACCCACTTGAGGGTTACAGGCCCTATTACATGTCTGTATGCATGGGTCATTGTTGAACCTCCCAATTTTTGGCTGCCCTGACCAAAGGGCTATACTACAATACACCCACTTGAGGGTTACAGGCCCTACTACATGTCTGTATGCATGGCTCATTGTTGAACCTCCCAATTTGTGGCTGCCCTGACCAAAGGGCTATACTACAATACACCCACTTGAGGGTTACAGGCCCTCCTGCACGTCTCTATCCAGGGACAAAGAGGAGCCTCCCAATTTTTGGCTGCCCTGACCAAGGGCTATACTACAATACACCCACTTGAGGGTTACAGGCCCTACTACATGTCTGTATGCATGGGTCATTGAACTCCCAATTTTTGGCTGCCTGACCAAAGGGCTATACTACAATACACCCACTTGAGGGTTACAGGCCCTACTACATGTCTGTATGCATGGGTCATTGTTGAACCTCCCAATTTTTGGCCGCCCTGACCAAAGGGCTATACTACAATACACCCACTTGAGGGTTACAGGCCCTACTACATGTCTGTATGCATGGGTCATTGTTGAACCTCCCAATTTTTGGCCGCCCTGACCAAAGGGCTATACTACAATACACCCACTTGAGGGTTACAGGCCCTACTGCATGTCTGTATGCATGGGTCATTGTTGAACCTCCCAATTTTTGGCTGCCCTGACCAAAGGGCTATACTACAATACACCCACTTGAGGGTTACAGGCCCTACTACATGTCTGTATGCATGGGTCATTGTTGAACCTCCCAATTTTTGGCTGCCCTGACCAAAGGGCTATACTACAATACACCCACTTGAGGGTTACAGGCCCTACTCATGTCTGTATGCATGGGTCATTGTTGAACCTCCCAATTTTTGGCTGCCCTGACCAAAGGGCTATACTACAATACACCCACTTGAGGGTTACAGGCCCTACTCATGTCTGTATGCATGGGTCATGTTGAACCTCCCAATTTTTGGCTGCCCTGACCAAAGGGCTATACTACAATACACCCACTTGAGGGTTACAGGCCCTACTACATGTCTGTATGCATGGGTCATTGTTGAACCTCCCAATTTTTGGCGCCCTCCCCAAAGGGCTATACTACAATACACCCACTTGAGGGTTACAGGCCCTACTACATGTCTGTATGCATGGGTCATTGTTGAACCTCCCAATTTTTGGCCGCCCTGACCAAAGGGCTATACTACAATACACCCACTTGAGGGTTACAGGCCCTACTGCATGTCTGTATGCATGGTCATTGTTGAACCTCCCAATTTGTGGCTGCCCTGACCAAAGGCTATACTACAATACACCCACTTGAGGTTACAGGCCCTACTACATGTCTGTATGCATAGGTCATTGTGGGACCCCCAATTTTTGGCTGCCCTGACCAAAGGGCTATACTACAATACACCCACTTGAGGGTTACAGGCCCTACTTCATGTCTGTATGCATGGGTCATTGTTGAACCTCCCAATTTTTGGCTGCCCTGACCAAAGGGCTATACTACAATACACCCACTTGAGGGTTACAGGCCCTACTACATGTCTGCTATGCATGGTCATTGTTGAACCTCCCAATTTTTGCCTGCCCTGCCAAAGGCCTATACTACAATACACCCACTCTTCTTACAGGCCCTCTGCACGTCTCTATCCAGGGACAATGTGGAGCCTCCCAATTTTGGCTGCCCTGACCAAAGGGCTATACTACAATACACCCACTTGAGGTTACAGGCCCTACTACATGTCTGTATGCATGGTCATTGTTGAACCTCCCAATTTTGTGGCTGCCCTCACCAAAGGGCTATACTACAATACACCCACTTGAGGGTTACAGGCCCTACTACATGTCTGTATGCATGGTCTCATTGTTGAACCTCCCAATTTTTGGCCTGCCCTGGACCAAAGGGCTATACTACAATACACCCATCTTGAGTTTACAGGCCCTACTACATGTCTGTATGCATGGGACAATTGTTGACCTCCCAATTTTTGGTGCCCTGGCCAAAGGGCTATACTACAATACACCCACTTGGTTACAGGCCTACTGCATGTCTGTATCAGGGACAGTGGAGCCTCCCAATTTTGGCTGCCCTGACCAAAGGGCTATACTACAATACACCCAGTTGTGTTTACAGGCCCTACTGCATGTCTGTATCAGGGACAATGTTGAACCTCCCAATTTTTGGCTGCCCTGACCAAAGGGCTATACTACAATACACCCACTTGAGGGTTACAGGCCCTACTACATGTCTGTATGCATGGGTCATTGTTGAACCTCCCAATTTTTGGCTGCCTGACCAAAGGGCTATACTACAATACACCCACTTATTTTACAGGCCCTACTCACGTCTCTATCATGGAAAATGTGGAGCCTCCCAATTTTTGGATGCCCTGGCCAAAGGGCTATACTACAATACACCCAGTTCTTCTTTACAGGCCCTCCTGCACGTCTCTATCCAGGGACAATGTGGAGCCTCCCAATTTTGGCTGCCCTGACCAAAGGCTATACTACAATACACCCACTTGAGGTTACAGGCCCTACTACATGTCTGTATGCATGGGTCATTGTTGAACCTCCCAATTTGTGGCTGCCCTCACCAAAGGGCTATACTACAATACACCCACTTGAGGGTTACAGGCCCTCCTACATTTCTGTATGCATGGTCATTGTTGACCTCCCAATTTTTGGCTGCCTGGCCAAAAGGGCTATACTACAATATACCCACTTGAGGTTACAGGCCCTACTACATGTCTGTATCAGCCATTTGCCTCCCAATTTTGCTCCCTCCAAGCTATACCATACACCACTTCACCCGTCTATGCAGGGACTTTGTGGAGCCTCCCAATTTTTGGCTGCCCTGACCAAAGGGCTATACTACAATACACCCACTTGGTTTACAGGCCATCCTGCATGTCTGTATCCAGGGACAAAGAGGAGCCTCCCAATTTTTGGCTGCCCTGACCAAAGGGCTATACTACAATACACCCACTTGAGGTTACAGGCCCTCCTGCACTGTCTCTATCAGGGACAATGTGGAGCCTCCAATTTTTGGCTGCCCTGACCAAAGGGCTATACTACAATACACCCACTTGAGGGTTACAGGCCCTACTACATGTCTGTATGCATGGGTCATTGTTGAACCTCCCAATTTTTGGCTGCCTGCACCAAAGGGCTATACTACAATACACCCACTTGAGGTTACAGGCCCTACTACATGTCTGTATGCAGGGTCATTGTTGGACCTCCCAATTTTTGGGTCGCCTACAAGCTGTATCTGGTCATTGTTGAACCTCCATTTGTCTGTCCAAGGGCTAACACAATCCCCATTTTCTTACAGCCCTCTGAGTCTCTATCAGGACAGGGAGCTCCCAATTTTGCCAAAGGGCTATACTACAAAACCTAAGTGGGTCAGCTACTATACATGAGGTTAGCCTCCATTTTTCCTGACACTAAACACCTTGGTCGCCTACCAAAGATCTCATACCCCAGGTTCGCCCTCTTCAAACCATGGCTTCCATTTTTGGCGTCTGACAGGCTTTACCCAATTTGCTGCAGGGCAAGGCTCTAATCTGTATGTGGCATTACTCTTCTGGCCTGCACCAAAGGGCTATCACTACAAGGCACTTGAGGTTACAGCCCCTTAGTTTAGCCAGCCCAATTTTGTTGCTGCCAATTTGGACCTACCAATAACTACTAGTTAAGCCCTTGATACAGGCTACTACATGGTTGGGCTCATTTGTTGCCTCAATTTTTGGGCCTACAAGGCTTAGGTTACAGCCCCTTTACGTTAGGCCTTCATGTTGATCCAGGGAATTTTGGACCCCCAATTTTGGCTCCCTGCCAAAGGGCTATACTACAAACCCCACTGGGTTACAGGCCTTTCAGTTCATGTTGAACCCAATTTCTTTTGCCCTGCCAAGGCTAAACAATACCCACCTTGAGGGTTACAGGCCCTTACATGTCTGTATGCATGGGTCATTTTAACTCCCAATTTTTGCTCTGCCATCATACCTACAAGTACCACTTGGTTTAAGGCCCTCTCTGGTCTTATCATGGCATTGTTTGAACCACCCCAATTTTTTGGCTGCCCTGACCAAAGGGCTATACTACAATACACCCACTTTGAGGGTTTACAGGCCTCTGCATGTCTGTATCAGGACATTGTTGAGCCTCCCAATTTTTGCTGCCATGGCCAAAGGCCTATACTACAATACACCCATTGAGGCGTTACAGGCCCTACTACATGTCTGTATGCAGGGTCATGTGGAACTCCAATTTTTGGATGCCCTGGCCAAAGGGCTATACTACAATACACCCATTTGGTTTACAGGCCATCCTGCATGTCTGTATCCAGGGACAAGAGGAGCCTCCCAATTTTTTGGCGCCCTGACCAAAGGGCTTATACTACAATACACCCACTTGAGGGTTACAGGCCCTACTACATGTCTGTATGCATGGGTCATTGTTGAACCTCCCAATTTTTGGCCTGCCCTGACCAAAGGGCTATACTACAATACACCCACTTGAGGGTTACAGGCCCTACTGCATGTCTGTATGCATGGGTCATTGTTGAACTCCCCCAATTTTGTGGCTGCCCTGACCAAAGGGCTATACTACAATACACCCACTTGAGGGTTACAGGCCCTACTACATGTCTGTATGCATGGGTCATTGTTGAACCTCCCAATTTTTGGCTGCCCTGACCAAAGGGCTATACTACAATACACCCACTTGAGGGTTACAGGCCCTACTCATGTCTGTATGCATGGGTCATTGTTGAACCTCCAATTTTTGGCTGCCTGACCAAAGGGCTATACTACAATACACCCACTTGAGGGTTACAGGCCCTACTCATGTCTGTATGCATGGGTCATTGTTGAACCTCCCAATTTTTGGCTGCCCTGACCAAAGGGCTATACTACAATACACCCACTTGAGGGTTACAGGCCCTACTACATGTCTGTATGCATGGGTCATTGTTGAACCTCCCAATTTTTGGCTGCCCTGACCAAAGGGCTATACTACAATACACCCACTTGAGGGTTACAGGCCCTACCTACATGTCTGTATGCATGGTCATTGTTGAACCTCCCAATTTTTGGCTGCCCTGACCAAAGGGCTATACTACAATACACCCATCTTGAGGTTACAGGCCCTCCTGCATGTCTGTATCCAGGGCACATGTTGAAGCCTCCCAATTTTTGGCTCCCCTGACCAAAGGGCTATACTACAATACACCCCTTGAGGTTACAGGCCCTACTACATGTCTGTATGCATGGGTCATTGTTGAACCTCCCAATTTTTGGCTGCCCTGACCAAAGGGCTATACTACAATACACCCACTTGAGGGTTACAGGCCCTACTACATGTCTTATGCAGGGATCAATGTTGACCTCCCAATTTTTGGCTGCCCTGACCAAAGGGCTATACTACAATACACCCACTTGAGGGTTTACAGGCCCTACTGACAGTCTGCTATCCAGGGACAATGTGGAGCCTCCCAATTTTTGGCTGCCCTGACCAAAGGGCTATACTACAATACACCCACTTGAGGGTTACAGGCCCTACTACGTCTGTATGCATGGGTCATTGTTGAACCTCCCAATTTTGGCTGCCCTGACCAAAGGGCTATACTACAATACACCCACTTGAGGGTTACAGGCCCTCCTGCACATGTCTGTATCAGGGATCAATGTGGAGCCTCCCAATTTTTGGCTGCCCTGACCAAAGGGCTATACTACAATACACCCACTTGAGGGTTACAGGCCCTACTACATGTCTGTATGCATGGGTCATTGTTGAACCTCCCAATTTTTGGCTGCCCTGACCAAAGGGCTATACTACAATACACCCACTTGAGGGTTACAGGCCCTACTACATGTCTGTATGCATGGGTCATTGTTGAACCTCCCAATTTTTGGCCTGCCCTGACCAAAGGGCTATACTACAATACACCCACTTGAGGGTTACAGGCCCTACTGCATGTCTGTATGCATGGGTCATTGTTGAACCTCCAATTTTTGGCTGCCCTGACCAAAGGGCTATACTACAATACACCCACTTTAGGTTACAGGCCCTACTACATGTCTGTATGCATGGGTCATTGTATGAACCTCCCAATTTTTGGCTGCCCTGACCAAAGGGCTATACTACAATACACCCACTTGAGGGTTACAGGCCCTACTCATGTCTGTATGCATGGGTCATTGTTGAACCTCCCAATTTTTGGCTGCCCTGACCAAAGGGCTATACTACAATACACCCACTTGAGGGTTACAGGCCCTACTACATGTCTGTATGCATGGGTCATTGTTGAACCTCCCAATTTGTGGCTGCCCTCACCAAAGGGCTATACTACAATACACCCCTATGAGGGTTACAGGCCCTCCTGGACGTCTCTATCCAGGGACAAAGAGGAGCCTCCCAATTTTTGGCTGCCCTGACCAAAGGGATATACTACAATACACCCACTTGAGGGTTACAGGCCCTACTACATGTCTGTATGCATGCCTCATTGTTGAACCTCCCAATTTTTGGCTGCCCTGACCAAAGGACTATACTACAATACACCAACTTGAGGGTTACAGGCCCTACTACATGTCTGTATGCATGGGTCATTGTTGAACCTCCCAATTTGTGGCTGCCCTGACCAAAGGGCTATACTACAATACACCCACTTGAGGGTTACAGGCCATCCTGCACGTCTCTATCCAGGGACAAAGAGGAGCCTCCCAATTTTTGGCTGCCCTGACCAAAGGGCTATACTACAATACACCCACTTGAGGGTTACAGGCCCTACTACATGTCTGTATGCATGGGTCATTGTTGAACCTCCCAATTTTTGGCTGCCCTGACCAAAGGGCTATACTACAATACACCCACTTGAGGGTTACAGGCCCTACTACATGTCTGTATGCATGGGTCATTGTTGAACCTCCCAATTTTTGGCTGCCCTGACCAAAGGGCTATACTACAATACACCCACTTGAGGGTTACAGGCCCTACTACATGTCTGTATGCATGGGTCATTGTTGAACCTCCCAATTTGTGGCTGCCCTGACCAAAGGGCTATACTACAATACACCCACTTGAGGGTTACAGGCCCTCCTGCACGTCTCTATCCAGGGACAAAGAGGAGCCTCCCAATTTTTGGCTGCCCTGACCAAAGGGCTATACTACAATACACCCACTTGAGGGTTACAGGCCCTACTACATGTCTGTATGCATGGGTCATTGTTGAACCTCCCAATTTTTGGCTGCCCTGACCAAAGGGCTATACTACAATACACCCACTTGAGGGTTACAGGCCCTACTACATGTCTGTATGCATGGGTCATTGTTGAACCTCCCAATTTTTGGCCGCCCTGACCAAAGGGCTATACTACAATACACCCACTTGAGGTTACAGGCCCTACTACATGTCTGTATGCATGGGTCATTGTTGAACCTCCCAATTTTTGGCCGCCTGACCAAAGGGCTATACTACAATACACCCACTTGAGGGTTACAGGCCCTACTGCATGTCTGTATGCATGGGTCATTGTTGAACCTCCCAATTTGTGGCTGCCCTGACCAAAGGGCTATACTACAATACACCCACTTGAGGGTTACAGGCCCTACTACATGTCTGTATGCATAGGTCATTGTTGAACCCCCCAATTTTTGGCTGCCCTGACCAAAGGGCTATACTACAATACACCCACTTGAGGGTTACAGGCCCTACTTCATGTCTGTATGCATAGGTGATTGTTGAACCTCCCAATTTTTGGCTGCCCTGACCAAAGGGCTATACTACAATACACCCACTTGAGGGTTACAGGCCCTACTACATGTCTGCATGCATGGCTCATTGTTGAACCTCCCAATTTTTGCTGCCATGGCCAAAGGCCTATACTACAATACACCCAGTTCTTCTTTACAGGCCCTCCTGCACGTCTTATCAAGGGACAATGTGGAGCCTCCCAATTTTGGATGCCCTGGCCAAAGGGCTATACTACAATACACCCAGTTCTTGTTTACAGGCCTCTGCATGTCTGTATCCAGGGACAAAGAGTAGCCTCCCAATTTTTGGCTGCCCTGACCAAAGGGCTATACTACAATACACCCACTTGAGGGTTACAGGCCCTACTACATGTCTGTGTGCATGGGTCATTGTTGAACTCCCAATTTTTGGCTGCCCTGACCAAAGGGCTATACTACAATACACCCACTTGAGGGTTACAGGCCCTACTCATGTCTGTATGCATGGGTCATTGTTGAACCTCCCAATTTTTGGCTGTCCTGACCAAAGGGCTATACTACAATACACCCACTTGAGGGTTACAGGCCCTACTACATGTCTGTATGCATGGTCATTGTTGAACCTCCCAATTTGTGGCTGCCCTGACCAAAGGGCTATACTACAATACACCCACTTGAGGGTTACAGGCCCTCCTGCAGTCTTATCAGGGACAAGAGGAGCCTCCCAATTTTTCGCTGCCCTGACCAAAGGGCTATACTACAATACACCCACTTGAGGGTTACAGGCCCTACTACATGTCTGTATGCATGGGTCATTGAACCTCCCAATTTTTTGGCTGCCCTGACCAAAGGGCTATACTACAATACACCCACTTGAGGGTTACAGGCCCTACTACATGTCTGTATGCATGGGTCATTGTTGAACCTCCCAATTTTGGCGCCCTGACCAAAGGGCTATACTACAATACACCCACTTGAGGGTTACAGGCCCTACTACATGTCTGTATGCATGGGTCATTGTTGAACCTCCCAATTTTTGGCCGCCCTGACCAAAGGGCTATACTACAATACACCACTTGAGGGTTACAGGCCCTACTCATGTCTGTATGCATGGTCATTGTTGAACCTCCCAATTTGTGGCTGCCCTGACCAAAGGGCTATACTACAATACACCCACTTGAGGGTTACAGGCCCTACTACATGTCTGATGCTAGGTCATTGTTGAACCCCCCAATTTTTGGCTGCCCTGACCAAAGGCTATACTACAATACACCCACTTGAGGTTACAGGCCTACTCATGTCTGTATGCAAGGTGATTGTTGAACCTCCCAATTTTTGGCTGCCCTGACCAAAGGGCTATACTACAATACACCCACTTGAGGTTACAGGCCCTACTACATGTCTGCATGCATGGCTCATTGTTGAACCTCCCAATTTTTGCCTGCCTGGCCAAAGGCCTATACTACAATACACCCAGTTCTTCTTTACAGGCCCTCCTGACGTCTTATCAAGGGACATGTGGAGCCTCCCAATTTTTGGATGCCCTGCCAAAGGGCTATACTACAATACACCCATTTGTTTACAGGCCATCTGCATGTCTGTATCCAGGGACAAAGAGTGGAACCTCCCAATTTTTGGCTGCCCTGACCAAAGGGCTATACTACAATACACCCACTTGAGGGTTACAGGCCCTACTGCATGTCTGTATGCATGGGTGATTGTTGAACCTCCCAATTTGTGGCTGCCCTGACCAAAGGGCTATACTACAATACACTCACTTGAGGGTTACAGGCCCTACTACATGTCTGTATGTATGGGTCATTGTTGAACCTCCCAATTTTTGGCTGCCCTGACCAAAGGGCTATACTACAATACACCCACTTGAGGGTTACAGGCTCTACTACATGTCTGTATGCATGGGTCATTGTTGAACCTCCCAATTTTTGGCTGCCCTGACCAAAGGGCTATACTACAATACACCCACTTGAGGGTTACAGGCCCTACTACATGTCTGTATGCATGGCTCATTGTTGAACCTCCCAATTTTTGCCTGCCCTGGCCAAAGGCCTAAACTACAATACACCCAGTTCTTCTTTACAGGCCCTCCTGCACGTCTCTATCCAGGGACAATGTGGAGCCTCCCAATTTTTGGATGCCCTGGCCAAAGGGCTATACTACAATACACCCAGTTCTTGTTTACAGGCCATCCTGCATGTCTGTATCCAGGGGCATTGGTGAACCTCCCAATTTTGGACTGCCCTTGCAAAGGAAGATACTACAATAGACCCAGTTCCTCAAAATGGGCACTTTATTTCTAGACAGGGCTTCATGTACGTCTCTTGTCAGGGTCATCGGAGTGTCGCACAATGTTTTCACGTAAAATCTTTCATGTAATCACAAAAAGTGACATACACCAGCTGTATCTCACTATTGGGTATGTGCCCTTAACATTTCCACCCTAAATATTCATTTTGGTGTCATTTTGGAAGGTTTTCTGGAGACTCCGTAAAATTGGCGTGAAACTCGGACAACATTGTTCACAGCTGTGACTTTTGAGTGAGAAATGCTTCCAGGGGTCTTCCCCATGGTGTTGCCATGTCATTTCAGCACTCTTCTGAGACTTTTGTGACATTTTTAGGGTTTTTCCATGCTGCCGGCAGTCATTTCATAAAAATACTTGTGTCTCCCATAGGATAACATTGGGCTCGTTACTCGGGCCGAGTACACGAGTATCTCGGGATGCTCGGCCCTAGCTTCGAGCACCCGAGCATTTTAGTACTCGCTCATCACTACTCACTATGCATCTAGCTAAGTTCCTTGGGGGGGGTCTAGTTTCCAAAATGTGGTCACTTGTGGAGGAGCTCCAATGTTTAGCCACACAGAGATTCTCTATATGCGACATGGTGTCCGCTAACAATTGCAGCTAATTTTCCATTCAAAAAGTTAAATGGCGCTCCTTCCCTTCTGAGCCCTACCGTGCATCCAAACAGTTGCTTATGACTACATATGAGGTATCAGTGTACTCAGGAGAAATTGCCCAACAAATGTTAGGATTCACTTTATCCTGTTGCCCATGTGAAAATGAAAAAAATTAAGGCTAAAAGAACATTTTTGTTGGAAAAGTTAAAATGTCAATTTTTTCCTTCTATGTTGCTTTAGTTCCTGTGAAGCACCTGAAGTGTTAATAATCCTCTTGAATGTAGTGTTGAATAGCTTGGGAGGTGCAGTCTTTGGAATGGTATCACTTTTGGGTGTTTTCTCTCATGTACACCCCTCAAAGGGACTTCAAATCTGATATGGTCACTAAAAAAATTGGCTGGAAAAATGAGAAATTGTTGATGAACTTGGACCCTTATAACATCCTAACAAAAACATGTTTTTTTATTCCAAAATTGTGCTGATGTAAAGTAGACATGTGGGAAATGTTATTTATTAACTATTTGGTGTCCCATAACTATCTGGTTTATCAGAATAAAAATTGAAAATTTAAAAATTGCAAAATGTTTAAAATTTCACCAAATTTCCGATTTTTTTCACAAATAAACGCAAAAATTATCGACCTAAATTTACCACTAACACGAAGCCCAATATGTCACAAAAAAACAATCTCAGAATCGCATGGATCCGTTGAAGCGTTCTAGAGTTATTACCTCATAAAGTGACACTGGTCAGAATTGCAAAAAATGGCCAGGTCATTAGGGTCAAAATAGGCTGAGTGATGAAGGGGTTAAAAAGTTGAGCTGTGAAAATAAAAAAGTCCTTTTTTTCCATAAAAATATTTAAAAAAAAAAAGCCTCAATTTTTTAATTTTAACAAGGGCAAGAGGATAAAATGGATCCCAAAATTTGTTGGGCAATATGTCCTGAGTATGCTGATACCTCATATGTGGTGCAAAACCACTGTGTGGGTGCACGACAGGGCTCTGAAGGGAGGTAGGGACATTTTGAAGCACAGATTTTTCTTTTTAACCATAAATTTTTATTGAACAAAAAGTAACAAACTCAGTATTATACATAAGAATAACAATTGGAAGGAATTGAACAATAAAGACATATGAGGGAGAAGCACTTTGGCGAATGTCTTGTAGTTAAAATTGGTCAGGCCATCAGGGCCTCCACCTCATCAGGAGCAATTACAGTATTAAGTGCATCAATCGCTTCTTGAGGTAAGGAAGGGAGGTCCAAGGTAGAAAGGTACTCCTCTAGAGCCTTTGCTCCCCGTGAGCTATCGGCCGGCGGAGCCTGTAAGTTGTAGAAGTTATTAAAGATGTCTGCTATGGTGTCAGGATGGTAGTGTGTTACCCTCTCAGTGTCCCGCAAAGATTGAGACAAGAAGGAAATATAGTATGGAAGTGAGTGCTAGAAAAGACCAAGGAACTGAAAATTAAGAGAATTACCTCTAAGTTTATTAAAAGGTGGGTGGAGCGAGCCCTTAGCCACAACGCGTTTCGACAAACGTCTTTCTTAAGTTGATCCACTTGAGAAAGATGTTTGTCGAAACGCGTTGTGGCTGAGGGCTCGCTCCACCCACCTTTTAATAAACTTAGAGGTAATTCTCTTAATTTTCAGTTCCTTGGTCTTTTCTAGCGCTCACTTCCATACTATATTTCCTTCTTGTCATTATCCTCCTCCCTTCGGGGTGTGGTATGAGAGCTGCTGGAGGAGAGACCCTGCTGAACATACAATAGAACTGCCTCCCCTGGGATTAAGTGTTCAGGCCCGTTGGACACGGTCGGCCCGACCGCGGAGCCTTACTACACGAAGCTAAGTGGAAGGTCGCTTCAGGAAAAACAGACAGATCTTACACTCACCCTGTACTCCATTCCCTGTTGTGCGGTGCACAACAGTTCCAGGTGAGTGTACCTCTGATTAACCCTTATTCAAAGTGTGGGATCAGCGTGGCGCAACTTGTTGTCTTTTCCTTCCGCAAAGATTGAGGACATGATGCCACAGTACATTCTTTCTGCTGGCGTGCGAGAAGAGTATGTGCTTTATTTCCTCTCTCATAAAATTTTTGTTTGGAGAAAGTTAGCAGCTTCTCCGCATCTCGCACTGCCAAGTCCTTCAAGCTCTCCCTTAAGTCTGACCACCTCTCTCAAAGTGGCCAGAGAGGGGGATACCAAGAGTTCCCTCTCTTGAAGTATCAGTTGAGTGGTCAGGGAGGCTCCTCGGATTTTTTGGCCCTAGCACCCTCTCTAATACAAAGGCCCCTCATCATGGCCTTATGAGCTTCTCATAAACAGGGGAGAGTTCACAAAGAAATAATCGATCCTGGTATGGGTGGGAGAAAAAGGAAAAGGCCCTCTGTCCTGGAAAAGTTACCCTCCATGCGTCAAAAAGAGATGCGGATCTAATGATCTTCCGGAAGCTTAAGGATAGCTTCCATATGGCTTTGGAGGGTGGAAGACCCCCGGAGAGAGAGCCTGTCAAATGTTTCTGAGAATGGGAGATTAAAGTCCCCACCCAAAATTGTCGCTGCAGGGGAGAGCCCCTCGATCAGAGAGAAGACCACCCTCAAAAAGTAAATCTGTCCTTCATTCGGGGCATAAATGTTAGCACGTATGTGGGGAGAACCTCCCACAAGAGCCTCTAAAACCACATATCTTCCTTTAGTGTCAGTTCAGTATGGGTGGCGGTGACTTGAACAGGGCAGTTAGTTGCAATAAGAATTGCCACACCCCCTTTCTTATTGTCTGAGTAAGCAATTTAAATGAGCCCGTAGAGTCAGAATGTATTTCTTGGAGAAAGGCCACTTCGGCTCTATTGGAGCGAAGCTCCTGGAGAACTAGTTTCCTTATGCGAGGGGAATTAAGACCCCTCACATTGAGAGATACAATACGGGTCATTCCGGAGGAGTCACATAGATAACAATGCTGATGTCAGAGCTTTTACCATTAAAGGTGCAGTTTTCCATGGGAGTCATCTCCGTAGGGCTGGTCTTCTGTCCGCAGTCTAGTACGGTTCGTACCAAGGATGTGAACATGTCGGTTAGTGACATTAAGGAAGGGGAGAAACGAGGACAAACAATGAGAATGTTATACAACAAAATTATTAGAAAACTTGTGAAAACATGAAGTAAGACCTGGGATTTAACCCGGTTAGGAGGGTGTACTCGGACCACATAGGGCCAAAATAAGACAATAGGATAAAACCCAACATGGTCCCCAGGGGAACCCTGTAGGAAGTGAAGGGAGTCTGAGTCCACTCTAGCGAGCAGCTCCATTTCAGGAGAAATAAGATATAAGAAAAACAAGGTGGCCGTAGCGAAGTTCCTGCTAATCACCACCCCAGTAGTCCCACCCTGGATGTCCCTTTATGTACAGCGGCTAAAGGTACCCAGAGTCATTATAAAGTCAGTCATTTGACAGCATGAGGGCACCGCTGCCGATGATACAAGAGGGGAGGTAGGAGATAAGAAAAAAGCCCTGTAGGGTATACACCTAGGCTTTTGGATCCTTCAACGGGAGCGGGGGAAGACCCGGCGTTTCCACCTCTCCCCCGTTCCCTCTTCCCTCTGCCCGCATCTCCCTCCCCTCATTTTGGACTCATTGGGTTCCCAGGTACGTGCAGAACCCACTGTGGTATGTGTACAACCGGTATCTCCTGGGCATCACAAAAGGCTGGCTCATCTGCTGGGGTGCATAGGGACGCTGACCTCCCCTCTCTCCTGGTGGTCAAGGCAAACGGGAACTTCAACCTAAATAGTATCTGATGGTCTTGGAGGACCTTAAGTAGTGGCCTGAGGTGTCTCCACTTCAGTAAGTTTATATGGGAGAGGTCTGGATAAAACTGGACCTCAGTACCATTTTTTCTGGGGGGTATGGGTTCACATCCTGGTCTTAGATATGATTAGTTCTTTAGTGGCAAAGTCGTGGACGCAACATATGATGCCCTGGGGCTGTGCTGACATGTTCTTGAGCTGCAGAACCCTGTGGGCCGTGTCCAGTTCAGTGAAGTTAGCTGAAGGGGCCCCGAGTATGTCATTAAAGATGCTCTGCTGGGGGTGCGTGTCCTGCAGCTGATGGAGCAGGACGCATGAAGTAGGAGCTCCTCAGGCAGAGCCCTGTGAACGGCACTTACCGGAACCTGTGGGACTTCCTCACTGACCACTCCGACTGGAGAGGACCCCAGGAGCAGACTGGGATGCCTCGAGCTTCCTCCCGCCACAGCGATCCCCTTCAAAAGGTGAATGACTTCCCTGTTGAGAGGCCGCCCGCGCCCCATTCCAAAATGGCGCCAGCGACCAGATCCTGCACATTATCCCCGCGGCTCCCGCAGCCCTGCAGAGCGCACTGACAGGGGAGAGGAGACGGGCCCCAGTCACACAGCAGTATCTGTGCAATATGTTTGACTCAAAGCGCAAATCTCTTCAGGAGGATATAAGAGGACTAATAGGGGAATTGAGGGAGGATTTGGTGGTTATGGGGGAGTTTTCAGTCTAGCTGTTTCTCCATTGCAAACGGTACGCGTCAGGGCTGCCCGCTGTCACCGGTGATTTTTGCCTTGGCAGTGAAGTCTTTGGCTATAGCGATCCTTTCTAACCCCATGATTACCGGGATCTGGATTGGGGAGAAAGATCAGTCTGTATGCAGATGATATTATAATTTCATGCATCTCCATACTTCTTTGCCAGCTATCATGCATACTTTGTCCTCCTATGCTCAAATTTCTTACTAGAAACTAAACGCAAACAAATCAGTTATTTTTCCTATTCACATCCCATCTGTGCTCTCAGAAAAATTTGATTCGGCTTACCCCTTTCAATGGTGCCCGGAGGGGAATCCTTATTTGGGGGTCACTCTTTGTTTGTCTTCCTCACTCGCAGCCAAAAACTTAAGGTACCGTCACATGCGGCAATTTTGCTAGCAATTTCACTGGCAATTTGCTGGTTGCAGTGAAATCATGGACACATTGTTCTATTTAGTTGCCGTGTACAAATGGAACAATATGTCCATGATTTCAGTGCAACCAGCAAATTGCTAGCAAAATTGCCGCGGGTGACGGTACTTTTAAGGTACCTTTACATGCGGCAACTTTTCTAGGAATATTACTGGCAACTTACTGGTTGCAGTGAAATCATGGACACATTGTTCTATTTTGTTGCTGTGTACAAATGGAACAATGTGTCCATAATTTCACTGCAACCAGTAAGTTTCCAGTGAAATTCCTAGAAAAGTTGCCGCTTGTAAAGGTACCTTTAGAGTCCCTTTGTCAATCCCTAAGGCACTGCATAGAGACCCACCCTTTACAAGATCTCTCTTGGATGGCCAGAACCCAGGCATTTAAAATGATTTTGCTTCCGAAAATATTATATTGCTTTAGATGCTTACCCATTGCTTATCCTAACAAACTAATGGTGAAACTTCAAAACTTGGTTAATAAATATATCTGGGCAAATAAAAAACCTAGGGTATCCAAGAATGTGATGTATCTAGGTTTGACAAGAGGTAGGATGGGGGTACCAGATTTAAAATCATACCACAAAGCGGTAATACTTGAGGAGGCTAAGGCTAGGTGGTATTCCCTGGCCCGTCTGGGATGGATACAGATTGAGACCAGCTTAGTGATTGGGGGCTCTTTACGGCGGATCTTGCCTGCGGAGTCCTTGGGTCCGACTAAGAAAGTGTATGGCCTGGATGCCGTGCGGACGCATTTTGGTCACTGGAGAGGTTTCCCTGGTGGGTCGACCTCCCTTCCACCCACAGAGATTACTACAGCAGCTCTTCACCTGCATGTCCCTTCTTTGGATTATTATTTATTATTATTATTTATTTATATAGCGCCATTGGGTTCCATGGCGCTTTACATGAGGATGAGGGAGACAAGAACAAGTACACTAAATCTAGGCGATCAGGACGTACAGGTACAGGAGGGGCAGGGACCCTGTCCACGAGGGCTCACAGTCTATGAGGGGTGGGTAAGGATACAGTAGGATGGGGGAATGTCATGTATGGGGCGTTCGCCTGGGTCTCATGGCAGGTTGTAGGCTTGACGGAACAGGTGAGTCTTCAGGTGACACTTGAAGTTACTCAGGGTAGGAGAGTGTCTGACGTGTTCGGGTAGGGAGTTCCAGAGTAAGGCAGATGCCCGGGAGAAGTCCTGGACTCGGTTGTGTGAAGAGGTGATGAGGGGGGAGCAGAGGAGGAGTTCTTGGGAGGAGCGGAGGTTGCGTGAGGGTAGGTATCGGGAGACCAGGTCGGAGATGTATGGTGGGGCCAGGTTGTGTATGGCTTTGTAGGTCATGGTTAGTGTTTTGAATTGGGATCTCTTGGAGACGGGGAGCCAGTGAAGGGCTTGGCAGAGGGGGGAGACAGGGGAGTAGCGGGAGGACATATAGATGAGTCGGGCAGCGGAGTTGAGGATAGACTGGAGAGGTGTGAGGGAGTTAGCCGGGAGGCCATTGAGAAGGAGGTTGCAGTAGTCAAGGCGGGAGATGATAAGAGCATGGATGAGTGTTTTAGCGGTGTGTCGTGGGTGAGGAAGGAGCGGATCCGTGAGATGTTCTTGAGCTGGAGCCGGAGGGATGTGGTGAGGGCCTCGATGTGGGGTTTGAAGGATAGGGAGGAGTCAAGGATTACCCCGAGGCACTTGGCTTGGGGGACTGGGGAGAGGGCGCAGTCGTTGATGCAGATGGATAGGTTGGGAGGTGGGGTGGAATTTCTTGGGGGGAAGACTATGAATTCAGTTTTGTCCATGTTGAGTTTAAGGAAGCGAGCAGAGAAGAAGGATGAGATGGCGGAAAGGCATTGAGGGATTTTCGAGAGTAGGGAGGTGATGTCAGGGGCCGGACAGGTAGATTTGGGTGTCATCGGCGTAGAGGTGGTACTGGAGGCCATGGGACTCGATGAGTTGCCCTAGGCCGAGAGTGTAAATGGAGAAAAGTAGGGGTCCCAGGACGGAACCTTGGGGGACTCCGACAGAAAGGGGGTAGGGTGAGGAGGAGGTGTGGGAGTGGGAGACGCTGAAGGTCCGATCTGCTAGGTATGAGGAGATCCAGGAGAGGGCAAGGTGGGTGATGCCAAGGGATTCCAGGATCCGGAGAAGAAGGGAGTGGTCAACCGTGTCGAAGGCGGCAGACAGGTCAAGGAGTAGCAGGATGGAGTAGTGGTGTTTGTTCTTGGCGGTCAGTAGGTCGTTGGTGACTTTGGTCAGGGCTGTTTCGGTGGAATGGAGGGGTCGAAAGCCGGACTGTAGGCGGTCGAAGTGGGAGCACGAGGAGAGGTGAGAGGACAGTTCGGAGTGGACGTGTTGTTCAAGTAGCTTAGAGGCGAATGGGAGAAGAGATATGGGGCGATAGTTAGAGACAGAGGTAGGGTCAAGTGAGGGTTTTTTTAGGATGGGCGTGATTAGGGCGTGTTTGAAGGCCGAGGGGAAGGTACCAGTGCGAAGTGAAAGGTTAAAGAGGTGGGTGAGGGCTGGGATGAAAATGGAGGTGTGGTTGGGAATGAGGTGGGATGGGAGTGGGTCGTGGGCGCTGGTGGTGAGGTGTGATTTTGACAGGAGGGAGGAAAGTTGGTCTTCAGTTATGGGGGGGAAGTGGCTGATGGAGGAGGAGGGCAGTGTAGGTGGGAAGGGGAGTTGTGGGGATAGTGGACTGAAGCTGCTTCTGATCTTGTCGATCTTCTCCTTGAAGAAGGTCGCAAAGTCTTCAGCAGAGATGAGGGGAGAAGGGGGAGGAGCAGGTGGGCGAAGTAAGGAGTTGAAAGTTTTGAAGAGCTGTTTGGGGTTGCGGGACAGAGAGGTTATAAGGGATGAGAAGAACGCTTGCTTGGCTGTAGCGAGTGCCGTCTTGAAGTCAGTGATGGATTGCTTGAACAGAGCAAAGTGCTCGGGGGTGTGAGACTTTTTCCATCTCCTCTGGGCGACTCTGGACGCCCGTCTCAGGTTTTTAGTGAGGGTGGTGTGCCAGGGTTGCCTGTTAATGCGTGGGGCATGGAGAGTGAGGGGGGCGGCTAGGTCGAGAGCGTTCATTATGGTGGTGTTGTATAGGGTGGTGGCAATGTCAATGTCGTCAGCGCAGAGTAGGTCGGTGAGAGGGAGGAGTGATTCAGAGAATAAAGGAAGATCAAGATCTTTTAGGTTTCGGCGAGGGTGATCAAGTTTGCGGAGAGGGGGTAGTGTGGCAGGGGAGGAGAGGGCGGAGAAGGTCAAGAGATGGTGGTCGGACAGTGTGAGTACTGAGGTTGTGAGGTTAGAGAGGGAGCAAAGGCGGGTAAAGATGAGGTCAAGCGTGTGGCCTTGTTCGTGGGTGGGAGAGGAGGACCATTGGGAGAGCCCTAGGGAAGTGGTCAAGGAAAGAAGGTTGGAGGCGGCTGGGCGGGGAGTGTCAATGGGGATATTGAAGTCGCCCATGATGATGGAGGGGATGTCAGTGGAGAGGAAGTGAAGTAGCCAGGTGGTGAAGTGGTCAAGGAAGGAGGCGGTGGGTCCGGGGGGGCGGTAGATGATGGCTATTTGGAGGTTGCAGGGGGAGAAGATTCGGACTGAGTGGGCTTCGAAGGAGGGGACAGTGACGGATGGGGGCTGGGGGATGGGGCTGAAGGTGCAGGAGTTGGACAGCAGTATGCCGACTCCACCGCCGTGCTTGCCAGAGGGACGGGGGGTGTGGGACAGGCTGAGGCCGCCGTAGGATAGTGCGGCAGGGGAGGCCGTGTCGGAGGGGGTGAGCCAGGTCTCGGTGAGGCCAAGGAATGACAGTTTCCTGGAGATAAAGAGATCATGGATGTCGGGGAGTTTGTTGCACACTGAGCGGGCATTCCAGAGTGCGCCGGGTGTGGATGTGGACACGTGGGTGGAGGCGGGCATTGTGACCTTGAATGATTTATTAATTGATGATAACTTAATTACATTTGGACTTTTGATCTCAAGATCCCCTTCACTTAAACCGTTTTTTCTTCAGTACCTCCAACTTAAACATTTCTTACAGTCTAGGCTTGGTAGACTTGAATTGGACTCTACAAAGTTGTCCCCATTTACAAAATTTTTGCTTTCAGATCCGAAAAATACTAAGGGCTTAACTGGTATATATGACGGGTAGAGATGAGCGAGTATGCTTGCCACTACTCGGTACTCGCACGAATATCTCGGTACTCGGCGAGTACCGAGTAATCTCGCGATACTCTTGCTATGCTCGGGGTCCACCTCCCTGCATGTTGGCGCTCTTTTCAGAGCCAGCCCGCATGCAGGGATTGGCTGAGAGACACTGTAATGCCACAGCCATGTTGGTTGTGGCATTACAGTGATTGGCTGGCCGCACAGCGTTATCAGGTCTTTATAAGACCTGACCGCGCTGTGCTCATCACTCTGCTCCACAGACAGTCAGTGTAGGGAGAGCTGCTGCTGATTGAGGGACAGATTTTTGGCCTTTCAGCTAGTGTAGGCACAGGGCTGCCAGTCCAATTACCACAACAGTCCTTCTGAGGACTAATAGAGCTGTATACAGGCAGGCAGGGAGGCAGGGTATATAGCAAACTTTGTTGTGCCAGTATACCAGCCTGCATCACATCTGGGGCTGGAGTACAGGCTGCAAATCTCATCCATCCCAAAACAGTGCTTTTACTGATTACTTTAGCTCACTTATAGGCAGGAGTAGGTTTTAGCTCAAATTAGGATACGCCAAAAAACTCGCTATTCTTGTCAGCGTTTGTGTATGACTAATCCACCTGCAGGGCCTTAATCTCCAATCTCAGGGTTGTGCTAAAAACCAACTCTTGTCTGCATTCATCTAACATTTGTGTGCGGCAGGAGTAGGTTGCAAAGCAAATTAGGATACGCCAAAAGACTCGCTATTGTAGTCAGCGTTTGTGTCTGACTAGTCCACCTGCAGGGCCTTAACCCCTTCAGGACCCAGCCTATTTTGACCCTATAGACCTTGTCATTTTTTCAATTCTGACCAGTGTCTCTTTATAAGGTTATAACTCTGGAACGCTTCAACCGATCCTAACAATTCTGAGACTGTTTTTTCGTGACATATTGGGCTTCATGCTAGTATTAAATTTAGGTTGATAATTTTTGCGTTTATTTGTGAAAAAATCAAAAATATGGCAAAAATGTTGAAAATTTCGCAATTTTCAAATTTTTAATTTTTTTTCTGCTAAACCAGAGAGTTATGTGACACAAAATAGTTATTAAATAATATTTCCCACATGTCTACTTCACATCAGCAAAAAGGGTTCAAAGTTCATGAGCAATTTTTCATTTTTCAACCAAAATTTACTAAACCATTTTTTTTAGTGACCACATCACATTCGAAGTCTCTTTGAGGGGTGTACATGACAGAAAACACCCAAAAGTGACACCATTCCAAAAACTGCACCCCTCAAGCTACTCAAAACTACATTCAAGAAGTTTATTAACCCTTCAGGTGCTTCACAGGAACTAAACTAAAAAAGTGGAAACAAAAAATGGATATCTTAATTTTTTTATCAAAAATGTTCTTTTAACCTCAATTCTTTCATTTTCACATGGGCAACAGGATAATATGGATCTTAAAATGTGTTGTGCAATTTCTCCCGAGTTTATCGATACCTCATATGTGGTCATAAACCAATGTTTGGGCACACGGCAGGGCTCAGAAGGGAAGGAGCGCAATTTGAATTTTGGAGCTAATTTTACATTCAAAAAGTGAAATGGTGCTCCTTCCCTACTGAGCCCTGTCGTACACCCAAACAGTGGTTTATGACCGCATATGAGGTATCGATGTACTCAGGAGAAATTGCCCAACAAATTTTAGGTTGAATTTTATCCTGTTGCCCATGAGAAAAGAAAAAATGTAGGCTAAAAGAAAAGTTTTGTGAAAAAAAAGTACTTTTTCATTTTCAGAGATCAATTTGTAAAGCACCTGGGGGTTCAAAATGCTCACTACCCATCTAGATACGTTCCCTGGAGGGTCTAGTTTCCAAAATGGGGCCACTTGTAGAGTAGCTCCAATGTTTAGGCACACAGGGGCTCACCAAATGCGACATGGTCTCAGCTAACAATTTGAGCTGATTTTCCATTCAAATTGTTAGCGGACACCATGTCGCGTTTGGAGAGCCCCTGTGTGCCTAAACATTGGAGTCCCCCACAAGTGACCCCATTTTGGAAACTAGAGCCTCCAGGAAACTTATCTAGATGGGTGGTGAGCATTTTGAACCTCCAGGTGCTTCACAAATTAATCCGTAAAAATGAAAAAGTACTTTTTTTTCCACAAATTGTTTTTTCATTAATTTGTGAAGCACCTGGGGGTTCAATATGCTCCCCACCCATCTAGATAAGTTCCCTGGGGGGTCTATTTTCCAAAATGTGGTCACTTGTAGGGGAGCTGCAATGTTTAGGCACACAGGGGCTCTCCAAACGCAACATGGTGTCCGCTAACAATTTGAGCTGATTTCCATTCAAATTGGAAGCGGACACCAGGTAGCATTTGGAGATCCCCTGTGTGCCTAAACATTGGAGCTCCCCAAGTGACCCCATTTTGGAAACTACAGCCCCCAGGAAACTTATCTAGATGGGTGGTGAGCATTTTGAACGCCCCGGTGTTTCACAAATTAATCTCTAAAAATGAAAAAAGAAAATGTTTGTGGAAATAAAAGTACTTTTTCATTTTTACGGTTGAATTTGTGAACCCCTAGGGGGTTCAAAATGCTCACCACCCATCTAGATAAGTTCCCTGGGGGCTTTAGTTTCCAAAATGGGGTCACTTCTGGGGGAGCTCTAATGTTTAGGCACACAGGGGCTCTCCAAACGCGACATGGTGTCCGCTAACAATTTGAGCTGATTTTCCATTCAAATTGTTAGCGGACACCATGTCGTGTTTGGAGAGCCCCTGTGTGCCTAAACATTGGAGCTCCCCCACAAGTGACCCCATTTTGGAAACTAAAGCCCCCAAGAAACTTATCTAGATGGGTGGTGAGCATTTTGAACTTCCAGGTGCTTCACAAATTCATCCGTAAAAATGAAAGAGTACTTTTTTATTCCACAAAAACTTTCTTTTTTCATTTTTACAGATTAATTTGTGAAGCACCGGGGCATTCAAAATGCTCACCACCCATCTAGATAAGTTCCCTGGGGGGTCTAGTTTCCAAAATGGGGTCACTTGTAGGGGAGCTCCAATGTTTCGGCACACAGGGGCTTTCCAAATGCGACATGGTGTCCGATAACAATTTGAGCTGATTTTCCAAATTGTTAGCGGATACCATGTCGCATTTGAAGAGCCCCTGTGTGCCTAAACATTGAAGCTCCACCACAAGTAACCCCATTTTGGAAACTACAGCCCCCAGGAAACTTATCTAGATGGTTGGAGAGCATTTTGAACCTCCAGGTGCTTCACAATTTCATCCGTAAAAATGAAAAAGTACTTTTTTTTCCACAAATTTTTTTTTCCATACATTTGTAAAGCACCTGGGGGTTCAATATGCTCACCACCCATCTAGATAAGTTCCCTGGGGGGTCTAGTTTCCAAAATGAGGTCACCTGTAGGGGAGCTCCAATGTTTAGGCACACAGGGGCTCTCCAAACGCGACATGGTGTCCGCTAACAATTTGAGCTGATTTCAATTCAAATTGTTAGCGGACACCATGTCGCGTTCGGAGAGCCCTGTGTGCCTAAACATTGGAGCTCCCCCATAAGTGACCCCATTTTGGAAACTAGACCCCCCCAAGGAACTTATCTAGATGCATAGTGAGCACTTTGAACCCCCAAGTGCTTCACAAATTGATCCGTAAAAATGAAAAAGTACTTTTGTTCCACAAAAAAATTGATTTTTCATTTTTGTGGATCAATTTGGGAATGCCCAGTGAGCATTTTAAATGCCCAGGTGCTTCACAAATTGATCCGCAAAAATGAAAAAATACATTTTTTTGTGGAAAAAAAAGTACTTTTTTATTTTATGGATCAATTTGTGAAGCACTTGGGGGTTCAAAGTGCTCACTATGCATCTAGATACGTTTCTTGGGGGTCTAGTTTCCAAAATGGAGTCACTTGTGAGGGAACTTCAATGTTTAGGCACACAGGGGTTTTCCATACGTGACATGGTGTCCGCTAATAATTGGAGCTAATTTTCCATTCAACTTGTCGCGTATGGAGTGCTCCTGTGTGCCACCAGCATAAGGGCATCTGGAAGAGTTGGGGTACAGCACCAGAAAATGGCACCTCTAATGTGCTATTTTCTGGGTTGGCTGTTGTTGCAATTTGCAGCGTGGGGGACCATAACATTTGGGTCTCTCCACGATGAGGATTGCAGCCCCCCAACTGACAACCAAAAATAAGGCAAAGCTCCTAGTCATTTTATTGGTAGAAGTAATAAAAAAAAATGATGTTTGGCTCTGCCATATTTTTGGACCAGCCAGGTAGAACTTGGCATAGCGCACCTGTCGTGTACCTGGCTGGCAACCAAAAGTACAGCGAAGCCCATTTTTTTTTTCTAGGACTAATTCTTGAAAAAAAATGGCGTGCTGCTCAGCCATACTTTTGGTACAGCCAGGTACAACTTGGCAGCTACCGATTGCCACCAACCCCCAAGCTGCCTCGTTGTACCTGGCTGGCAACCAAAAATACAGCAAAGCCCTTTTTTCTATAACTAATTCTAGAAAAAAAAGACGTGGGGCTTCGCCATATTTTTGGTCCAGCCAGGTACAACTAGGCAGCTGGGGGCTGGAATCCGCAGCATGGAGAGTCCCAAGTGTTCTGGGCCCCCCATGCTGCGAATTGTAGCCCGCAGACGCCCCAGAAAATGGCGCATTCATTGAAGCGCCATTTTCTGGCGCTGTACCCAGACTCTTCCAGTTGCCCTGGTGCCAGTGGCAAACTGGGTAATAAAGGGGTTAATGCCAGCTTTTTTTGGCAGCTGGCACTAAGCCCGAGATTCATAATATAGGGCCAATGTTAGACCCGCCATTAGGAATCTCTGGTAAATAGTCAGAAAATACACACAGAGAAAAATTCGGACTCCATCTTTATTATAAAGATCCGACGTAGTCCACAACGAAGGCCCCACGACGCTCGATCGCCTCCGATGTAGTCCACAATGAAGGTCCCACGACGCTCGATCACCTCTGCTCAATCCAGAGACTGCAGCAGGGGATCAAGTGTCCTCTTCCTACAGACTCTGGGGTCAGAGTTATGGTGCACTGTATGACAATGATCTGTCATACAGTGCACCATGACTATGATCCCAGAGACTACAACAAGAGGACACTTGATCCCTTGTTGCACCCATCCATCCACCTATGCACCCATCATCCATGCACGCACACATCCACGCACGCATGCTGACATCAACGCACACACGCTGACATCCATGCACACACCCACGCACGCATCCACGCACACATCCACACACGCACGCTGACATCCACGCACGCTGCCATCCACGCATGCTGACATCCACGCACGCTCATCTACACCACGCACGCACATCCACATCCATGCACGCACATCCACGTACGCACACATCCACGCACGCACAGATGCACGTTGACATCCACGCACGATGACATCCACGCACACACATCTACATCCACGCACGCACATCCACGCACGCTGACATCCACACACACTGACATCCACGCACGCTCATCCACAGCCACGCATGCACATCCACATCAATGCACACACATCCACGCACGCACACATCCACGTTGACATCCACGCACGATGACATCCACATCCACGCACACACATCTACATCCATCCACATCCACGCACACACATCCACGCACGCTGACATCCACGCACGCACACATCCATGCATGCACATCCACGCACGCTGACATCCAGGCACGCTCATCTACATCCACGCACACACATACACATCCACGCACACACATCCACGCACGCATCCACGCACTCACACATCCACGTTGACATCCACGCACGATGACATCCACATCGACGCAAATCTACATCCACGCTCATCCAAACACACACATCCACGCACGCTGACATGCACGCATGCTGACATCCATGCACGCACATCCACATCCATGCACGCACATCCACGCATGCACACATCCACGCACGCACACATCCACGTTGACATCCACGCACGATGACATCCACATCCACGCACGCACATCTACATCCACGCACGCATACATCCATGCATGCACGTCCACCCACACTGACATCCACGCATGCACACATCCACGCACGCACACATCCACGCTCGCACGCACATCTCATCCACGCACATACATGCACGCACATCCACGCACGCTGACATCCACGCACGCACACATCCATGCATGCACATCCACCCACGCTGACATCCACGCATGCACACATCCACGCACGCACACATCCACGCACGCTGACATCTATGCACGTTGACATTCACACACGATGACATCCACATCCACGCACTCTGACATCCACGCACGCTCACATCCACGCACGCTAACATCCACGCACACATCCAACGTACACCGACATCCACGCACGCTGACATCCACGCATGCTGACATCCATGCATGCACACAACCATGCACGCACCCATCCATCCATTTACCCATCCATCTATTCATTCATTCATACTTACCCACCGATGAGGAGGAGCCCCTGAGAGGAGGTGGGGCCACATCGGAGCTGCAGAGGAGGCCGATGGGCGGGTGCATCGGCGCGTGCAGCCCGCCGGAATAGGTGAGCGGGGCTAGAGGTGGGGGGCTAGACAGGGGGGGGAGAGTGAGCAGGGGAAGGGGGGGAGAGCGAGCAGGGGGAGAGTGTGCTTTGCAGGCTGCCCTGCAGGCTCATGAGCAGGATGCATTGTAATGACAGGAGGAGGGCTGGTGGATGACGGGGATGCGGGGGGGGGCAAGCCAGACACAGGGGGGGCTGGAGAGAGGGGGGACAAGACACAGGGGGAGCTGGAGGAGGAAGGGGGCGGGGGCGCAGGAAGGGATGGCTGGCGGTGCACCCGCCGGCAGATAAATATGATCGGAGGGGCGGAGGGGCAGATGGGAGAGAAGGGGGGCCCCTATAGTGTCCTGGAGCAGGGGGGAAGCTGAGTAGGGGGAGGGCACCCGCCGATCCACCCCTCCAGATCTGATTGGAGAGCTCCAATCAGATGTGGGAGGAAGGGAATCGCTATTATTTCTCCGATCTGCAGTTTCAGTTTGAAACTGCCAATTGGAGGGGCCCTGGGCACGGCGGGGTTAATCCACCCCCCGTGGGGTTAACTACAGGCAGTAGCAATGGTGACACCTGAGTTAACCCGCTCACACACGCCACAGAAGCGCGATCATTGCGTGGCCCACCCCTTGGGCCATAGGTCGGGAACGCACCGACTTTCATGGCCCAAACGGTGGGCCAAGGGTCGGGAAGGGGTTACTCTCCAATCTCAGGGTCGTGCTAAAAACCAACTCTTGTCTGCATTCATCTAACATTTGTGTGCGGCAGGAGTAAGTTGCAGTGCAAATTAGGATACGCCAAAAGACTCGCTATTGTAGTCAGCGTTTGTGTCTGACTAGTCCACCTGCAGGGCCTTAATCTTAAATCTCAGGGTCATGCTAAAAACTAACTCTTGTCTGGACTCATTTAGCATCTTAGTGCAGCTACTGTAGGTTGCAGCGTAAATTAAGATACGCCAAAAGACTCACTATTGTAGTAAGCGTTTGTGTCTGACTAGTCCACCTGCAGGGCCTTAATCTCCAATCTCTGGATCGTGCTAAAAACCAACTCTTGTCTGCACTCATTTAGCATCTTAGTGCAGCTACTGTAGGTTGCAGCGTAAGTTAGGATACGCCAAAAGACTCGCTATTGTAGTTAGCGTTTGTGTCTGATTAGTCCACCTGCAGGGCCTTAATCTCCAATCTCTGGATTGTGCTAAAAACCAACTCTTGTCTGCACTCATTTAGCATCTTAGTGCAGCTACTGTAAGTTGCAGCGTAAATTAGGATACGCCAAAAGAATCGCTATTGTAGTCAGCGTTTGTGTCTGACTAGTCCACCTGCAGGGCCTTAATCTCCAATCTAAGGGCCGCTTTACACACACCAACTTCTGTGTCCAACTTCTGAACAGATCTCTGGTTGCAGTGAAATCATGGACACATTGTTCCATTTTGTGGCTGTGTACAATTGAACAATGTGTCCATGATTTCACTGCAACCAGAGATCTGTTCAGAAGTTGGATACAGATATCTGTGTGTGTAAAGTGGCTTTCAGGGTCGTGCTAAAACCAACTCTTGTCTGCATTCATCTAACATTTGTGTGTGGCAGGAGTAGGTTGCAGAGCAAATTAGGATATGCCAAAAGACTCGCTATTGTAGTCAGCGTTTGTGTCTGACTAGTCCACCTGGAGGGCCTTAATCTCAAATCTCAGGGTCGTGCTAAAAACCAACTCTTGTCTGCACTCATTTAGCATCTAAGTGCTGCTACTGTTGGTTGCAGCGTAAATTAGGATACGCCAAAAGACTCGCTATTGTAGTCAGCGTTTGTGTCTGACTAGTACACCTGCAGGGCCTTAATCTCCAATCTTAGGGTCGTGCTAAAAACAAACTCTTGTCTGCACTCATTTAGCATCTTAGTGCAGCTACTGTAGGTTGCAGCGTAAATTAGGATACGCCAAAAGACTCGCTATTGTAGTCAGCGTTTGTGTCTGACTAGTCCACCTGCAGGGCCTTAATCTCCAATCTCAGGGTCGTGCTAAAAACCAAATTTGGACGCCTTTATTTAGCTGTATACAGTCAGCATAACATTGAAAATGCACAAGTCCGCAAGGGACAAGGAACTGGACGTGATGGTGGTGCAAGCAGAGGCTGAGCCCGTGTGCAAGCTCGAATTGCGCCACAACAAACGCCCACATCATCTCGCTCGACTTTCCTGTCCCACTTTCTAGGTGAACACAGCAGTACTCCACTATTAAACCAAGACCAGTGTCAACAGGTTGTTAGTTGGATAGCGGATAATGCTTCCAGTCAGTTTGGCACCACCACAAATGGCACTTCCACACGGTCAAGTGTCAGTAGCCGTGAGACTGGACCGCACATTCCACACCTTGATACTCCTTCCTCCCACCATGCCGAGTGCCTGGCCCCGGACATAACTGATCTCACACTTGGACACTCTGAAGAGCTGTTCACTTATCCATTCGTAGATTCTGGCCTCTCGCCAGCTCCAGTTGAAGTGGGTCATGATGAGATCATATCTACCGATGCCCAAATATTTGAGCAGCCACGATCTCACGAGGGCAATGGTGGGAACGTGTCTCAACAAGAGGTGGACGATGATGAGACAATTGCCAGAAAGTCAGGAGGAGGACCAGGGTGCGGAAGTGGAAGACGACGTGGTGGATGATCCAGTAACTGACCCAACCGGGCAGGAGGACATGCAGAGCGAGGAGAGCAGTGCACAGGGGCAGTTAGGGGTAGCATCACAACAGGCCGGAAGAAGCAGGGTGGTGTCCGCAGGCAGAAGGCAGTCAACCGTTTCCCGGAACAACAACACGAGTGATGTTGCCAGTACAACTGTTAAGTCTTCTCGAGTCTGGCTGTTTTTTAAGGTGTCTGCAGAAATTCGAAAAAGGCAACACCGGCCATGCCAGAATCAGCAGGGGGTAGCAAAACTAGCAGCCTGACCACCACCATGATCAGGTACATGGCAGCAAAGCACCCAACTTTGTGGGATGTACAGCAGAGTACAGGAGCATTGTCTGCAGGTGACACCGCTGCGTCTTCCACTGTTGTGCATGCAAACCAAACCCCTGTCCATACTGCAGGCGAAGATGCCTCCTGTCCTTCACCTGTACTTGCACAAGCAGAAATAGCACCATCATCAGCCACGTCCTTGTCCCAGCGCAGCGTACACCAATCTTTGGAACGCAGGCGCAAATACGCTGCCAACGCCCCACATGCCACAGTTCTAAATGCACACATTTCACGACTGCTTGTGCTGGAAATGTTGCCTTTTAGGCTGGTGGAGACGGAAGCATTCCGCAACCTAATGGCGGCAGCTGTTCCACGTTACTCAGTCCCCAGTCGCCACTATTTTTCCCGGTGTGCCATCACCGCATTACATAAGCACATGTCACAAAACATCATACGTGCCCTTAACAACGCAGTTTCAGGCAAAGTCCTCCTAACCACAGACACGTGGACAAGTGCTTGCGGGCAGGGCCGGTACATCTCACTGACGGCACACTGGGTTAATATTCTGGAAGCCGGGACCCAGTCTGAGCTTGGGACAGAACACGTCCTTCCAACACCAAGGATTGCAGGCCCTAACTCAGTCAGGGTTTCACCCACAGTGTACAGCTCTGGCACGTCATGCTCCTCAGCCTCCTTCTTTTCCTATAACTTCACCCTCCACACCAGTCTCAAGCTGGAAGCACTGCCTCGGCTAAGCGGCAACAGGCTGTGCTGAAGCTAATATGCATAGGTGACAAACCACACAACGCTAAAGAGTTGTGGACAGCTCTGAAACAGCAGGCAGATCACTGGCTCACACCGCTGAACCTACAGCCAGGCATGGTCGTGTGTGACAATGGCTGAACCTTGTGGCGGCTCTGAGGCGAGCTGACACATGTTCCATGCGTGGCCCATGTGCTCAAACTCGTGGTTCAGCGGTTTCTTAAATCCTATCCGGAGCTGTCTGATCTGCTCGTCAAAGTACGCCGCCGGTGTGCCCATTTTAGAAAGTCACCTACTGCTTCTGCCAGTCTTGCTGGCTTTCAGCGGCGTTTGCAGCTTTCGGCTCACAGACTGGTGTGTGATGTCCCCACGCGTTGGAATTCCACACTGCACATGTTGGTCAGGATTTGTGAGCAGAAGAGGGCAGTTGTTGAGTACCAGCATCAACTAGGCTGTCGGTATACAGTTCAAACTCCATACATAAGACTTCAGGAGTGGACATGGATGTCCGACATATGTACCGTCCTCCAAAACTTTGAGGACTCCACCAAGATGGTGAGCGGCGATAACGCCATCATTAGCGTCACCATCCCGCTTCTCTGTCTTCTAAAACGCTCTCTGCTCAAAATCAAAGACTATGCATTGCAGGCGGAGCAGGATGACTTGCAGCAAGAAACCGTACTGGGTGATTACACACAGCCCAGCCTCATCTCATCCCAACGTGCATTGGAGGACTATGACGACGAGGAGGAGGATGAAGAAATGGAGCTACTTTCATGCGGAATTGACGGTAATACATGCACAACTGTCAGAACATCGGTTCAGAGTGGATGGCCATAGGATAGGGGAGAGGAGGAGGAGGTCATAAAGGCCAGTCATGATGTTGGTGAGGACCCTGAAGTCTTGCCTGTTAACAGTCTGGCGCACATGGCTGACTTTATGTTATGCTGCCTGTGCTGTGATCCTCGCATTATCAAGATGGCGGACACTAATTACTGGTTGGTTGACACTTTTAGACCCACGCTACAAAGAGAACTTTATTTCTCTTATTCCCGAGGCGGAGAGGTCTATAAAAATGCTGCAGTACCAGAAGCCCATAGTCACGGAATTAGTCAAAAAATTGCCTTCTGAAAACGCTCGTGGCAGAGGTCACGATTCAGTGGACAACCAAGGCGTCCGGCCGAGAGAGGCACAAGTCCAATCCAGCAGAGGTAGGGGAACACTCTCAAAGATCTGGGACACTTTTCTCAGCACCCCCCGTACCACAGGCCCTGAGGTGCGGGGTAGTGTCACAAGGAATGCAAAGTTTGCCAAGATGCTGAGGGAGTACCTTGCCGATCGTATTAAAGTGCTCCTAGTCAATTGCCGGTAGATTGCCATGCACCTCCGCACACCCACACATCGGTACACACTTCATGTCTGTGCCTTATAATTATTGGGTATCTAAGCTGGACACGTGGCAGGAATTGGCTCTCTACGCCTTGGAAGTCCTGGCCTGCCCTGCCGCTAGCGTTTTGTCAGAGCGTGTTTTTAGTGCCGCAGGTGGAATCATTACATATAAACGCACCCGCCTGTCAACTGAAAATGCTGACAGGCCGACTTTGATCAAGATGAACAAGGGTTGGATTGGGCCTGACTTCACCACACCACCACCAAATGATAGCGGAATTTAAATTTTGTGCCGGTAGATTGCCATGCACCTCCGCACACCCACACATCGGTACACACTTCATGTCTTTGGCTACTTGCTGTACTGCTCCTCCTTCTCCTCATCTGCCACCATCATATGATCAGTGTGACCCTAGTTCATGATGCCACAAAACCATAATTTTTTTACATCATATTTATGATGATGATGACCCTAACTGTTCAAACGTTAGGCATTAGTTTCATGTATACCCCCCAGGGTTAAATGTTTTAGTCCATGCTTGCAGAATGGGTATTAAAAGTACAGGAGACCCGCTCCTTTGTAATGGGAACAATTTTTAGAGGCTCTCCTCCATGTTTCTTCCCAGGGGCATCGCAATGCCACACAATTTTTGGCTTCCCTGCCTAGGGCAATCCTACAAAAGACTCACTTGCTTAAAATGGGCACATTATTTAAAATGGCTCTCATGCACGTCTCTATCCAGGGGCATTGAAGTGCCTCCCAACCTTTGGCTTCCATGCCTAGGGCAATCCTACAAAAGACTCACTTGCTTAAAATGGGCACATTATTTAAAAAGGCTCTCATGCACGTCTCAATCCAGGGGCATTGAAGTGCCTCCCAACCTTTGGCTTTCCTGCCTGTGGCAATCCAACAAAAGACTCACTTGCTTAAAATGGGCATATTATTTAAAAAGGCTGTCATGCACGTCTCTATCCAGGGGCATTGAAGTGCAACACAATTTTTGGCTTCCATGCCTAGGGCAATCCTACAAAAGACCCACTTCCTTATAATGGACACAATATTAAAAGAGGCTCTCATGCACGTCTCTATCTAGGGGCATTGAAGTGCCACACAATTTTTGGCTTCCCTACCTAGGCCAATACTACAAAAGACCCACTTGCTTAAAATGGGCACATTATTTAAAGAGGCACTCATGCACGCCTCCATCCAGAGGCATTGAAGTTCCTCCCAACTTTGGGCAACCCTGTCTAGGGCAATACTACAAAACACCCACCTGCTTAAAATGGGCACATTATTTAAAGAGGCCTTCATGACTTCCGGTTTCGGCGCCTCCATGGTCGGTCGCAGCTAAAGAGGCTCCGGTCCCCGTCGCACTACCACCCGGATCCCCAAGCCCCTGAGCAACATAAGTACCAGAGATGTCGGGAGGTCGGTCCGGTGCGGCGTCCACAATGGACCGCTTCATTACAAGAGGCGGTGACGGAGGGACATGTGGAGCCAAAAACGGAGCTGGAGGAAAAGGCACCAAGACTGTAATGGCAGCCGGTAGGAGAGGGACAGGAGCAGCCCCCAAGTGAAAAGGAGAGGAGGGCCGGAATACAGGAGGGGCAGGAGACAACGATGAAGATCGGAGGGGCTGCGGGAACGAGCGCCCAGGGTCTCCAGGCAGAGGGGCAGATGGCAGCCTGTGGAGGGAACCAGCAATTTACTGTAGAAAACAGTATGGCAGCGGCGACTGCGGTACACAAGCTGGACTATAAACTGTTAGCCAAGGAATTGGCAAGCCACCCGGCTGAAGACTTTAAACAAGCAGTCTCTGATCTGGTGGCTGCTAGTACTCAGGAGCTAAATACTAAATTAGGGCAACATGAGAGGCAGTTGCTTGAGGCAGAATCCAGGGTTGCAGCTGCAGAAGATAGAGTGTTGGAGCTGGAGCAGCAAGTCCAATCCCTTCAGAAGCAATCTACATTTGCTTTGAACAAGTTGGATGACTTGGAAAACAGGAGCCGCAGGAGCAATTTAAAAATTGTGTGCCTCCCTGAATCCATCTCCTTGTCCCAGTTAGAGGAGGTGTTTGAGGTCGAAATGCCAAAAGAACTGGGCCTGACACATAAATGTAGAACAGAACGGACCCACAGAATTGGTCCCCCTCGTGACCCTCCTGGGACTGACGGCAACAATGGGTCAAGACGTGACAAAATGACAGATAAACCGCGCCCATGCCATTACCAAATACTTGAATCACAGGGATAAGGAGGAAATTCTGCGTGCTTACAAAGCCAGGAGACAACCTCTCATGATTCTGGGATATAAAATTCAAGTCTTTGCAGATTATTCCATAGAGATTTCCAGACGCAGGAGGGCCTTTGGCGAAGTTTGTGCCTCCCTGTTCAAAAAGAACATTCGTTTCCAACTGAACTACCCGGCTACCTTGAGATTTAGATCCCAAGATGGGAATATGTTGTCTTTTACTAACCCAGACGACGCAATGGCGGTGATTACAAGTGGACATAAATCTCCTAATAGGTTACGAGCAAGTTAGAGAGTCAGATTCGCACCTAGATCAGGAACTTGAACCAGATAAAGATCACGAACCCACAAGAGCTTATAGGTTGCGTTTTGATTCCCTGTTGGAAGGGCCACAGATGAGACCTACTACACCGAAACATCAACGTCAGTCCATGCCCAGATGGTCTAGGAAGAAATCGAATCAATCCAATAATTAATTGAAGATTTGATCGGGCTAAAAAGTTTTATTCTAGAAGGAACTGAAAGACATGAGGAGGAGGAGGTGCAGGGTTTCCCGCTCTCCCGACACATCTGATTGAAGCTTCTTTGGGGATCCCCCCCTCTCTGTTCCCTCCCCCCTTTTTTTTTTCTCTTTTCTCTTTGTAGTTTCCCCTCCTCGGCCCAGAAATGGAAGGAGTGAGAGTGAACGGCATGAGATGTCTTTTGATGTTATGACTAGGGGGCTAGGGGATGTCCTTTCTGAACGTTATTCACCAGATGATCTATGATGTTTTTAGAGGGGGAAGAAGAAGTGGAAGTTTGCTTGAAACTCTTGATGGCCGATTTATTCCAACATTAACTCTGTTATTAACCCGTAAGGCCACGAGACTGTTACACCTGAGGGAATTATACAAAAGAGCTTATATGGTGCCTTGAAAAGTTTAATATTTGATTTATTTATATATGGGGCTTGGGAATACATGCATATATTATTTCTTTTTTCTAATACTACGAATTTGGTGGGCGTTGCGACGGGTTGTGGTTTATGTGTATCATTACCAGGGAGGAAAAAAGTGAAGTCATACAATGTTAGGTATGAAGAGAGAGAGAAAGATTTGGGGGGGGGTTTACTTGGAACGGGGAAAAGGGGGGCAACACAACTACCTTACTACTGTCATTAGGATTGATAATCTCAAAAACTACATTTAATACGGGCCTGGATTCCGGATTTCGCTCGGGTACACACCACCGTTTGAGACCTCATAACTGCTTTGGGAAATTCAAATATGAGTCGCAGCGATGGTTAGATGGCTCTCGTGGAACGTAAAAGGACTGCGCTCCCCTACGAAGCGCATGATGGTACTTCGCCATCTTAAAAGGTTGAAGGCAGATGTGGCCTTGCTCCAGGAGACCCATCTGACGTCCGAAGACTATTTTAGACTCAGGAAAATGTGGGTGGGGGAGGTCTACGGTTCCAGTGCAGTAAATACAAAAGCTGGGGTAAAAATACTGCTTAATAAATCTTTGGCATACACGGTCTTGACCCCGACGACAGACAATGAAGGCAGACTATTGCATATGACCCTACAGATACAGAATATCACATATAGCCTTTACAATATCTATGCCCCTAGCACAATGCAGAAATCTTTCTTCCTGAGATTGCAGAACCAACTCTTGACGGACCAGGAATGTAATAGAATAGTTGGTGGGGACTTCAATTTGGTGGTAAATGAGGGGGAGGATAGGAGCCATGGGGGGTTGCTTACACCGCTTTCTGCCAGACCAAGCCCTCTAGAGGACCTTCTCACTAATTGCAGTTTGACTGACTCATGGTGCATGCTACACCCTTTGGAGCGGGAGTACACCCACTTTTCTCATGTGCATAAATCCTGGTCAAGATTGGACATGTTTTTTGTTTCCCAGCAGTTATTCCATAGAGTCCTGGTATCAAGGGTGGAGGACATGGTTCTGATCATAGTCCTTTGACATTAGAAACTAAAGATGTATACCAAAAGGGGAAAGATTACTTGTGGAGGTTCCCCGATATGCTAGTTAGAGAGGAGAACTTTGTTAAACTTCTTGGGGAGTGGTGGTCAGAATATTCCAAGAACAATGCGGAACACCAATCAAATCCGGGATTGTTTTGGGAGACGGCAAAAGCAGTTCTCCGCGGGCATATCATGGCTTACAGCGTTCGAATGAAAAGGCGGGTAAAAGAGCAATATATAAAAGCCAGCACTAATGATAGAAATGCATACCTCCAATATAGGCTGACAATGACAGAGGCAGATAAAGAGATATGGCTGAAGGCCAAAAAGACATTTGACTTATGGGCCAACAAAAGAGAAAACATTTATAGAAGTCATATGGAAATTGAATTAAATAGATTTGGTGATAAGGCTGGACGCCTTTTGGCACGATTGGCGAAGGGTAGAAGGCCTATCACCCCTATTTTGGCAATTAAAGACAAGTACGGTGAGCTCCACTCTGACCCTGGAAAGATAGTACAGGTACTGGGGAAATACTATGCTTCCCTATATAAAGAAGCAGATGTGGAGGGACAGGGGGAGATATATGGCTTAACTCCATAAATCTGACCGATTTGACAGAGGATGATAAGCAATATCTAAATAGGCCCATCTCAACAGATGAAATTTTGTCCGCAATTAAACTTCTAAGTCCGGGAAAAGCCCCTGACCCAGACGGTTTTAATGGTGCCTTCTTCAAATCATTAAGAGAACAAATCTCCCCTGTGTTAAAAGATTTATATAATGACATTTTACAGGGCGCCCCAATACCGGAAAGAATGAACATGGCGTATATAAAGCTAATCCCAAAAACTGGCAAGCCGCCATCATACCCAGCTAGCTATAGACCTATCTCGCTTATACATCAGGATCTCAAGCTCTTATCAAAGATTTTGGCGGATAGGCTGGCCATGATTTTGCCTAAGCTTGATATCACCACTTCAAGCGGAGTTTGTCAGGGGGTGCTCCACAAATGTCAGAAGAGCGATGCTCCTCTTGGATGCAGTGAGACATCAGGGGGGAGGGAGGGCGGTTCGGCCATGGTCACCTTAGAAGCTGAAAAAGCATTTGACAATGTGAGGTGGTCATGGCTGGACCTGGTCCTTGATCGTGTTGGACTAGCGGGCCCCTTTCGCCAATGTATGAAATCATTGTATAACAATCCCAAAGCCTGTATTAATGTACCAGGTTTCCTGTCAGACACGTTTAAACTGGAAAAAGGCACGCGGCAGGGTTGCCTGCTGTCACCCCTCCTTTTTAATCTTGCAATTGAGCCATTAGCAAGATATCTGGCATCTCAGAGCTCTTTTGAGGGTCTCAGGGTGGGGGAGCTAGAGGTTAAGTTGTCCCTGTTCGCCGACAACATCATTCTCTTTATTGACAAAGTTAGTGAAGGGCGTACTGGACCTCATGAGTAATTGGTGCTACATAAAACCACTTAGAACAGAAACGAAACAACGTACAATGCACCTAAATAAACAGGTATGGAAAATTGTTTGCTTGCAAATAAAAATCTTCTGTTTATTACACTTAGAAGCAAGCAGACAAAACTCCAAACCAGTGAAGTACATAAAAAGGAGGGTGAAGACAATTGGGGAGACAGAGGACACTGTGTGACTCAAAATTCAGCAAACCACCATGGGTATAGTTACAGGCCAAAGCACAATGCACAACATGAATAACAAGGGTTAACAGGTACAATCCATGTAACACAGTCAGTATATTTTAAAGTACAAGTCACATCATTACAGGATAAACAAGATAACCCATATGAACCTTACATAGTGCTGCGGCTGGAGTACTGCATATACTCAGACAGGTAGATGGAGAGGCACACAGTGTCAGGAGAGCCCCGACACATGTGTTTCCCTGTTTTCTTCATGGGGCTGTGGTAAGGTGTGCAGAAGGAGTCAGGTATTTATGGGAAAAACCCTATTAAGTGCAGCTGTGGCTATAATTGGCGCATGACCGCCCCCTTACCTCAGATCAGAGGTGACTGCCACAGCGGTCGCCGGCGGGGATCCGGAAAAGGGAAAATTCCCGGTGACGTCATGTGATTCCGGAGCCCCGCCTCTTGCGGCCGCGTCACAGCCACGTGATCGGGCTGGTTGGCGCATGCGCACTAGCCTAACAGGGGGAAGGAACGATAACACCGCTGATAGTGCAGTGACAGGGGGTTTAACCCTTCACTAGCACTCCATTGGAGATATAAATGACGCTCCTAATGATAAGCCCCCCCTGCCCTATATATAGCATGGAACACAGGACACACAAGTCTATTCATAACAGGAAACGCTATCACAGAGGAAAATGTGAATACGCTGATTACAGCCAGATAAAGTACATTATCCAGGTCATATATAATGACAGATCCTGGAGGCTCATAATCTTTGTTATTGATTCCACTGTATGACTCAATCCATAGGTGTGTGTTCTGATCCAGAGTTCCCACAGATCCAGACTCCAAGTCAATGTGAACTACAAGTGAGAATAAAAACACACACAAATTAAAATACCATACTGACAATAAGGACAGTTCTCATAAAGGAGAAAAAGACCGAAACAGCTCCAATAAGTTCAGATATAGATAAGACAATAGAGACTGAGGAGAAAGGACACAGGGATCATGAGAACGAGGATAGCCAGAAATGCTATATTAGGGAGGTGGATAGGCACACTTGAAAATACTACCACAACAAATAGAGTCAGGTAAAAATATATATATATATATAGACCGCAATACTCAGAGACTCTCCCGGCCACAGCCATCAGGCCCAAGATAGCACAATATTAGTAGACCCTCTCTCTCTACCAGAGGTATTCCTACCCAAAAATTCCTTTGGGAGAAGGAGACCTGGAAAAAAACACTATTGCAAGCCGGAAGGACAACTATTACTGCCACGATTGGTGGCAGCAGGGGCGAATGAAGTACGTGTGGAGAGCCACAGTCTGCAGACGTTCCCGGGAATGCAGGTACTTTCTTCTCATTCCCCAAAAACAAGTGGAGAAGGAGAAGGAAGAACTCTGACCAAGGAGTACATCCTACAGTATAACGGATAGAATAGATCACTCATGCATGCGGGCGTACATACAGATGTCCAGAAAGAGGTATTGACGTCTTAGGGTGGTAATGGCTGTGAATATTAGGATGGGGATGGGAGTCACAGAAAAGAGGAGAAACTTAGTCGCTCATTGAGCCCATTTGGCGACAAGGTTCCCAGTCTGTGGATCCAGCGACATTCCAATTTAGCCAGAGTCTTTTTTAGATCTCCGCCTCGTGTACCCAGATGAACTTGGTCTATGCCGCGGACTCGAAGACTAGAGGGATCACACTGATGATAAAGTTTAAAATGTCGCGGGATGGTTCGTAGGGTTGACAACTCCTCCACCTTTACAGCTCCCTCAATCCCTTTCACATGCTCACGAACCCTTCTCCGGAACTCCCTTGACGTCAACCCAATATAAACAAGCTCACAACTGCATGTGGCGTAATAAATTACCCCCACACTGCTGCATGTGATGTACTGCCTAATTTCAAAATTCTTTTTCCCATCGACACTAGCAAAATGTGTGGCTCTAATTATATTTCTACATGAAAGGCAGGGCCCGCATGGATAACATCCCCATTTCGGTTTTCCAATATTAAATGGAAGTACCGATTTACGCACGTAATGGCTATGAACTAGGGTATCACGCAGGCTCCTGCCTCTCCGTGCTGTCATCAGTGGACGATCCGGGATATAATCCCGTAGGACTGGATCACTTTTAAGAACTTGCCAGTGTCTGTTGAGAATGCCTGTGATAGCGTGCCATTGATTGTTATATGTTGAAATAAATCTCACCACGGGTTTGTCAGTCTTTTCCTCTGGAGATTTGGAGCACAATAAGGTGTTTCTAGGTGTTCCTCTTGCTCTCCTATAACCTTTACTAATACTCCGGTTGCTATACCCTCTGTCAACAAACCGCTCCCGCATGTCCGCCGCGTTTCTTTATGCAGAACCAACAGAGAGATCTCCAGGCCACTCTGGATGATATAGAAAAATTGGGGAAATTCTCCGGATTCCGTCTAAATAGGGATAAATGTGATATCCGCTTTCTTAAAAATGGAAATCACACTTCAAGGGGAGTTACATTATTTGGGATATCTAAAGCTAGGGAAAGTATAAAGTATTTGGGTAGTCAATTGGCCAGAGCACCGGGACTGATATATAGGCTCAATTACTCGCCGATTATAGACAAAATTGAAAGAGAGTTGAAGGGATGGAGAAATCTGCCTCTGTCGTTGCTGGGTCGCTGTCATCTTATCAAGATGATTAGCTTTGCGTGGTTGCTCTACCTGCTTCAAACTATTCCTATGCTGATAAAGCACACAGACATTAAGAGGATAAACGCTGCCTTTTCGGGGTTTCTGTGGGGGAGAAAGAGGGCAAGAATAGCTGTCTTCACCCTGATTCAATCAAGAGAGGAGGGAGGGCTTCGGCTCCCAGATATTAGGGGATATAACCTAGCATGCGTCATGAGAAACGTCTTAGACTGGATATAATACAACCAAATTCTCAGATATAGGTCTGGAGGGAGAATGGGCGAAGCCCTGGGAGCTTTCTGCTCTCTTGCACTCCTCACTGTCAGAACTGCCACCTAGCATTAAACAAACGTCCATATGCAGAGACACAGTAATGACGTGGAAGGCAGTCAGGAAAAAAATGAACCTCTCTTGGAAAATATCCAAGAGATTAAATCCTTGGGCCTGTCCGGCCTTCCCGCAAGGCCGAGATAATGCGCTCTTTCGTGTATGGAGGACAAGGAGAATTGCATTGGGGGACCTCATGCACACACAAGAGAGAAGGTGGTTGACCGGCAGAGAGACAATGATAAAATTTAATCTTTCTGAGGTACACATATTGCAATATTTACAGTTGTACCACCACCTCATGTCTCGACTGTGCGATATCTCTAAAGAAATAGACAATGTAGTGTGGGAGGATCTGGTGGGGACGAGAATAGAGGACCTGTCCATATCCTATCTGTATGGGACACTCCAACGTACACTCAGGCCAGCTCCCACCCACAAACTATTTTCCAATTGGAAAAAACACTATAATGACCCTAACTTAACACAGAAACTATTAGACGGTTGGGTGACGGACAGAAAATTCATTATAAACGAAAAATGGAGAGACTCGCAATATAGACTCATGCATGGGACTATACGGGTTTTTAATATTCCACCCTCTCCGGCTAATCGAGAGAGACTGTTACACTGTCCCAAATGCAAACAATATATGACGGACCTAGAGCATGGGATCTGGTCTTGTCCGGAGTCACAGCAATTTTGGACCAGAGTGGGGAGATTGGCTACGGGTCTTTCCCCTGGAGAACGCAAAATGGACCCGATGATGTGGTTGTTTCATTATTCAAACAAGGCTGGTGGGATGAGACCGCCGCATATCCTATTCCATACGATAGCTATAGTTGCGAAAAATCTACTACTCCAGCACTGGCTTGACGATTTCACACCAAAGCTCGAGTCGGTCCGAGACACCCTAACGAAACACTTGACATTGGAGTCTAGGGAGACGCTTAAGAATCCGAGTAAATTGGCTAAAAAATTCTTTCTCAAATGGAGAGATTATTTATAGAAAAAATCTTCTCGGATTCTGATATCAAAATATTTATGATACCCTTTACGAATACGGAATGGTATGCCTTAGAGGAGTTGGGAGGCACGTTAGGAAAATTAAGTTGTAGTACCTAGATGGGATAAATTGGAATCAAACTGATTGATTGACATCCATAGTGATAGAGGAGAGGTAGTGTGAAGGGGGATTTGGGGGGGAAGGGATTAATTTCTTTATTGTTCTTTTATTACGCTTATATTCTTCTTTTATTGAAGCGTGAAGATTCATTTTTGTATTTTTTGACATACATGTTCAATTTTATGGAGGAGTAATATGTGTATGAGGTTATATTTTTGCCTAGCTTTTACATGCTTCATTTTTATCACTTGCACCTCACATTTCTACTATGTACCTTTCCATGCTTATTATTTACCTTTCTTCTATGCTTTTATGTACAGTGCCTACAAGTAGTCTTCAACCCCCTGCAGATTTAGCTGGTTTGATAAGATGCAAATAAGTTAGAGCCTTCAAACTGCAAACGAGAGTAGGATTTATTAACAGAAGCATAAATCTTACAAACCAAAAAGTTATGTTGCTCAGTTGAATTTTTATAAATTTTAAACATAAAAGTGTGGGTCAATTATTATTCAACCTCTATGTTTAATATTTTGTGGAATAACCCTTGTTTGCAATTACAGCTAATAATCGTCTTTTATAAGACCTGATCAGGCCAGCACATGTCTCTGGAGTTATCTTGGCCCACTCCTCCATGCAGATCTTCTCCAAGTTATCTAGGTTCTTTGGGTGTCTCATGTGGACTTTAATCTTGAGCTCCTTCCACAAGTTTTCTATTGGGTTAAGGTCAGGAGACTGACTAGGCCACTCCAACACCTTGATATTTTCCCTCTTGAACCAGGCCTTGGTTTTCTTGGCTGTGTGCTTCGGGTCGTTGTCTTGTTGGAAGATGAAATTACGACCCATCTTAAGATCCTTGATGGAGGAGCGGAGGTCCTTGGCCAAAATCTCCAGGTAGGCCGTGCTATCCATCTTCCCATGGATGCGGACCAGATGGCCAGGCCCCTTGGCTGAGAAACAGCCCCGCAGCATGATGCTGCCACCACCATGCTTGACTGTAGGAATGGTATTCTTGGGGTCGTATGCAGTGCCATCCAGTCTCCAAACATCACGTGTGTGGTTGGCACCAAAGATCTCGATCTTGGTCTCATCAGACCATAGAACCTTGAACCAGTCCCAGAGTCCTCCAAGTGATCATGAGCAAACTGTAGACGAGCCTTGACATGACGCTTTGAAAGTAAAGGTACCTTACGGGCTCGTCTGGAACGGAGACCATTGCGGTGGAGTACGTTACTTATGGTATTGACTGAAACCAATGTCCCCACTGCCATGAGATCTTCCCGGAGCTCATTCCTTGTTGTCCTTGGGTTAGCCTTGACTCTTTGGACAAGCCTGGCCTCGGCATGGGAGGAAACTTTCAAAGGCTGTCCAGGCCGTGGAAGGCTAACGGTAGTTCCATAAGCCTTCCACTTCCGGATGATGCTCCCAACAGTGGAGACAGGTAGGCCCAACTCCTTGGAAAGGGTTTTGTACCCCTTGCCAGCCTTGTGACCCTCCACGATCTTGTCTCTGATGGCCTTGGAATGCTCCTTTGTCTTTCGCATGTTGACCATGTATGAGTGCTGTTCACAAGTTTGGGGAGGGTCTTAAATAGTCAGAAAAGGCTGGCAAAAGAGATAATTAATCCACACATGTGAAGCTCATTGTTCTTTGTGCCTGAACTACTTCTTAATACTTTAGGGGGACCAAACAGAATTCTGGTGGTTTGAGGGGTTGAATAATAAATGACCCTCTGAATTAATTTTTAACGCTTTAAAAAAAAAAAATTTTTGTTGCACTGCATTTCCCACTTCCAGGCTGATCTACAGTCCAAATGTCACAATGCCAAGTTAATTCCGCATGTGTCAACCAGCTAAATCTGCAGGGGGTTGAAGACTACTTGTAGGCACTGTATATATCGACAAAATTTATAATAAAAATGATGGTTCAAAAAAAAAAAGAGGCCTTCATGTACGTCTCTTCCCAAGGGGCATGGGAGTGCCACACAATTTTTGGCTTCCCTGCCTAGGGCAATGCTACAAAACACACACTTCCTTACAGTGCGCACATTATTTAAAGAGGCCCTCATGCACGTCTCTATCCAGGGGCATCACAGTGCCACACAATTTTTGGCTTCCCTGCCAAGGGCATTACTACAAAAGACCCACTTCCTTATAATGGGCACAATATTTAAAGAGGCCTTCATTTACGTCTCTTCCCAGGGGCATGGGAGTGCTACACAATTTAAAAAAAAACAACTTTCATATAATCCAAAAAACTAACATACGCCAACTCTGTTTCACAAGTGGGTATGAGCCCTTTATATTTTTTCCATGAAAATCCGTTTTGGTTTCATTTTGTAACGTTTTCTTGACAGTCCGTAAAAGTGGCGTCATAGTCTGACAACATTGTTGACATCAGTGACCTTGGGGTCTGAAATGCTTCCAGGGGTCTTCCCCATGCTGTTCCCATATCATTTCAGCACTGTTCTGATACTTTTGTGACATTTTTAGGGTTTTTACATGCTGCCGGGGGTCATGTCAGAAAAATACTCGGGTCTCCCATAGGATAGTCCAGAGCAGAAATGAAAAGGGGCACCGCTGTAGCTAATACTGGGGTTCCCACTGGGGAACTCAATTACGTGTGATGGGGAGACACAGGACCGTCTGAGGTGCCAGAAACAGCCTCAGTACTGGAAATCAAGCAGAAGGAAGAAAAAAACTGAATTAGTCCTTACCGGTAATTCCTTTTCTTGGAGCCTTCCACGACAGCATTGGAGGATGTCGTCCACGCCCTATTGGGGGACAGGAACACAGAGAGGTTAAAAGCCCCTCCCCTTCCTCCGCACTCCAGTGTATTACCAAGATCACCTGAAGACATGGATTACCTGATACAACCGAATCCAAATACGGACAACAAGGGGGAGGACTAATGCTGTCGTGGAAGGCTCCAAGAAAAGGAATTACCGGTAAGGACTAATTCAGTTTTCTCCCATCGCCTTCCACGACAGCATTGGAGGAATACCACCGATACTCCTCAGGGTGGGACAATTGCTTGTAGGACTTTCCTACCAAAGGACAGATCCCGACTAGAGGACAGATCTAACCTATAGTGGCGAGAAAAGGTGTGGAGGGACGACCACGTAGCCGCTCTGCATATCTGCTCAGATGAAGCTCCAGCCCGCTCCGCCCAGGATGTAGCAGCAGCCCGAGTGGAATGAGCCTTCAACCCCACCGGAGGAGCAAGGTCTTGAGCGACGTAGGCCGAACAGATCGCCTTCTTGATCCAGGAAGTGATGGTAGCCTTGGAAGCTTTCTTCCCTTTCTTTTTCCCAAAATGCTGAACAAACAGGTTCTGATCCAACCTCCAGAAAGCGGTCACTTGGAGATAGTGGAGGACAGATCAACGCACATCCAAGGTGTGAAACACGGCCTCAACTGCATTAGCAGGAGAATGACAAAAGGACGCGAGAACCACTTCCTGGGACCGATGGAAATCTGACACAACTTTAGGAAGAAAGGACGGATCCAACCGAAGCGTAATGCGATCATCAGAAACCACGAGGTAAGGCGCCCGGACTGAGAGCGCCTGCAGCTCCCCAACTCACCTGGCCGAAGTAATGGCCACCAAAAACGCCATCTTGTGAGAGAGAGATGGAAGGGAAGCAGCAGACAAGGGCTCAAAGGGATCCTAAGAGAGCCCTTGAAGAACAATGTTCAAATCCCAAGTAGGGACGGAAGTCCGAAGCCCGGGACGCAGTGTACAAGCAGAGGTAAAAAAATCGCTTGATCCATCGATGGCCAGCCATATCTTGATCAAACACGGCACTGAGAGCTGAAACCTGGACCTTAAGAGTGCTCGGCTGAAGGCCCAAATCCAAGCCTCGCTGCAAAAAATCCAAAATGAGAGCCACATTAGGATGACGTACATCCGGAACGGAAGGAGCACACCAGGACAGAAAGCATTTCCAAACCTTCCCGTAAATGGCGTTCGTCATGGGCTTCCTGCTTTGCTGAAGCGTGCGGATCACTGCTTGGGAGAGACCCTTGGCCGTCAGGATCTCAGCCTCAACAGCCAGGCCGCCAGATTGAGCCACTGAGGGTCCGGGTGAAACAGAGGACCCTGGGACAGCAGGTCGAGGTTGTGGGGCAACAGAATTGGACCCTCCAGGCACAGGTCTTGGATAGCGTCGTACCATGCCCGCTTGGGCCACAGGGGAGCCACCAGGATAGCCGTCACCCCCTCCGCCCGAATCTTCTGCAACGTCTTGGGGAGCAGCGGGATCAGAGGAAATGCATACACCAACCGGAAGTCCCAGCGATGGGCGAAGGCATCCAGCCCCAGAGGATGGTCTGACCGACTCAGGGAAAAAAATGTTGGCACCTTGGCATTTGATCCCGACGTAAACAGTTCGATTGACGGGACTCCCCACCTGTCCGTAAGAGCGAAACACGGCCGGATGGGGGCTCCATTCGCCAGGGTGGACCTTCGTGCGGCTCAAAAAATCTGCCTGTACATTGTCCGCTCCCCTCAGATGAACCGCTGACAAGGAGAGAAGATGGCGTTCCGCCCAGGAAAATATTCGTCTTGCGAGCACCTGCAAGTGGATGCCTCGAGTACCACCTTGGTGGCGCAAGAAGGCAACCGTAGTTACATTGTCCGACAGAACCTTGACGTGACGCCCTTTTAGGATGTGAACTGCAGCATGAAGCGTCTCCTCCACCGCTAGAAGTTCCCGGAAGTTCGAAGATTGACAACTGATAGATCGACTCCAAACCCCCTGGAACGGCACGCGATCCACCATCGCTCCCCAACTGGACCCGCTGGCATCTGTAGTTACGGTGGTCACTGGAGCCTGCAGCCAGGCCACCCCCATCCGGAGGTTCCCGGGATTCATCCACCAGGAAAGGGAGGCCAACACCCACCCTGGGGTCTGGACCCGAGAGTTCAGGGAATCCTGGCGCCTGTCCCAGGAGCACAGAATGTGTTCCTGAAGCAGACGGGAATGAGCCTGAGCCCAAGCTACTGATGGAATGCAGGCCGTCATGGACCCCAACAGGGACATCGCCTCCAGCAAGGTGGGAGACTCCCGAGCCTGGAAGCGGGTCAGTTTGTCGCGGAGCAGAAGCCAGTGTGTGACAGGAAGGAACAAGGTCTGTTTGGAGGAGTCCAGAAAGACTCCTAAAAATTGACGGCGGGTCGCCAGAACCAGTTCCGACTTCGAAGATTGGGCACCCACCCCAGACCCTGAAGAATCTCTAAAGTTCTGGAGAGTTATGGGTGCACAGGACCTCTGCCCAAGGAGCCACCACAAGCATGTCGTCTAGATAGGGAATCACGCATAAGCCCTGGGACTGGAGGAATGCTATCACCTCCCCCATGAGTTTGGTAAAAACCCTGGGGGCTGACAAGATCCTGAACGGCAATACATTGAACTGATAATGGACCGTCCCGCCTGCCCCGGAGATCTCGAAGCGCAGAAAGCGTTTGTGAGACGGGTGAGTGGGGACGTGATAGTACGCGTCCTGGAGGTCGATGGTGGCCATCATGTAATCTTGACCGATCAGGGGAATCGCCGAGCTGACGGATTCCATCTTGAATCGCCTGTAGAGAACATGACGATTGAGAGGTTTTAGATTGAAGATGATACGGGGCGCCCCAGAGGGCTTTCGCACCACAAACAACCTGGAGTAGTGTCTCTGGCCCACTTCTCCCGGAGGGACCGGAGACACCAAGCTGGAACCTAACAGGTCTTGCAGACCCGACAAAAACAGTGTGCGAGAGTCCCCTAGAGGAAGGGGAGTGATCCGCAGACATGGAGGGGGCTGACTCTCGAATTCCAACCGCAGACCCTCCCGAATGGTCGGGAGGATGCACGGGCATGAGGAGATTGCTTCCCACTGGGGAAGAAACCTTAAGAGCTGCCCCGCAATGGGCCCGGCGTCATTGCTTAGAGACCGCCTGGCCCCCCGCCCCCTAACTTCAGTGGTGGGGGAGCAAGATATTACGGTTTTTGTCACCTTTCTGGACTTACCCTTCCACCTATACTGGGAGGGCTGGCTACGCTCGGGCCGAAAGGACTGCTTCCGAAAGGGCTTCTGTATAGGGAGACACTTTTTCCGGTCTGACACCTTTTCCAAGATGGTTGTATGAATGGCAAGCACTCAGTTTTTGGAGATTTTTGAGGATGGGGATGTCACGTCTAAACTTAAGCTGTGTGGCATCCCTTTTCAGGGGTCTTATGTCTTTGGTCCGGCATTGGATGACATCTTGGAAAAGGTAGATCAGGAAAATCACTGCACTCTCAGAGTCATATATGAGGCAAGGTGAAAAAGGTTTATTGGATATGAACAACAAGCGACCACTGACGCCGTTTCGGTCCAAAACATCGGACCTTTCTCAAAGTGTCGCTGGAATTAAAACAAATGAAACACAAGTGTAAAAAAGTGAACAAGGATTTTAAGTGACTATACATATGTACAATATGATACACATCATCATCAGAGTCATGCTGATTATGGTTGGTTCAAAATATAGAGGCATGGTTTCAAAACTAGATCATTCTACTGCAATAGAAAACAAACAAGACTAGTATACCAGGATGGAAGAAAGATAAGGTTGTAGTTCAGAGTCAGATTTAGGGAGAAAGGGTTTACTGGAAATGGTATGTATTGACTGGTACTGGAGTCTAGGATATTTGAAAAGGGATGCCACACAGCTTAAATTTAGACGTGACATCCCCATTCCACATCTTAAGCCACACAGCTCTGCGAGCTGTGTTGGACAACACTGCGCACCTGGCGCCAATGCGGACCGACTCCGCCGAGGCATCAGCCAGGAAGCCTGTAGCACGCCTCAGGAGTGGAACGGAATCCAAAAGCTCCTCCCTGGAAGTACCCTGCAGGATGTGATCTTCCAGCTGGGCGATCCACTTAAAGAGAGATCTGGCCACACATGTCGATGAAATATTCACCTTCAAAGACATAGCGGCCGCCTCCCAGGATTTTTTAAGAACACTCTCCATCTTACGATCGAGGGGGTCCTTCAACTGGGAGGAATCTTCAAACGGCAAGGTGGTCTTTTTCGCCACCCTGGCCACCTGGATGTCCACCTTCGGAACATCCCCGACAAAGTCAGCACCCTCCAAGGGAAACCGCCGTTTTAACTCGGAAGGGGTGATCAGCCTATTTTCTGGCAATTCCCACTCCCGGTGGACAAGTTCCCGGATGACCTCATGGACAGGGAAGCCCAACTGCCGCTTAGCCTTCAAGCCTCTGAACATTTCGTCCTGCACTGAACAAGGGGATTCCACCTCCTCAACTCCCATGGTGCTACGGACAGCGTCCAGCAATTCCCCATGGACTCAGAGGAAAAATAGTAGTGTCCAGAATCTCGTGCCTGTGCAGAGGCAACATCCTCGCCGTCCTCAGACGCAGAGCTCTGGACAGCCTCCATGAGAGTCACCGAATCACAGTCCTGGAGCTTCCTCTTTTTTGGAGGGGAAGGCCTGGAAGCTGCAGTAAAAACCGGCAAGGCTGAAATAGAAGCCTGCACCTCCTGTCTAACTGCTTGAACTTCTTGTCTAACCATGGACTGGAGTTCTTCAAGCAGGGACGGGGATTCTTCCCTGACCACACCGTCAGTACACGGCTGACACAACTTCTTTTTGCAGGAAGGACGTTTCATGCCGCAGATGCCACATTTTCTGGATGGGGTTTTGCTGCCTTTAACAGAGGGGCCCTTGTCTCCCTATAGAAGAAGGGGAAAGAAGGGGACCCAGAGTGAGTAAAGGGATCTAATGCCCCCTACCGCAGTGACCACCCCCAAGACACTTACAGGAGCTGGGGGAACGCTGGGCTCTGCAGAGGCAGAGGAAGAAGATCTAACACCCTCCATCTTCAGGGATCATCCTTACCTGGGTGTAGTCTTCCGGCGGGTACTTATCCATAAGCACCGTGCCAACGAAGAACAGCTGTTCCCTCCCTCCTCCTGGTCACTGGCCGCAGGCAGACGCGTGCGATAGGCCTGCCGGTTCCCTGGAGCCGCGCCCAAGCCGCCGCCGCGTGCACAGAGCTGCCACCCGAAAACCGGAGGTGAAGTCACCCGAAACCGGAAGTGACGTCGCGGCACTCTTGGCGCGCGCGCTCCCGGGACCGCAGCTGGAGGAGGGAGACGCCGGAGAGCTGGGACAGGCCTCCGACGCTCCGAACAAGGCCTGCTTTGCCCCGAAGGACGCAGGAAGGCCGCAAGGTCCCACCATGGGAGCCCCGAGAAGGAGGAGGAGGTCGCCCCCGATGCCCATCTCTGGCCCGGCTGTAAGTCTACCCAAATGCTGCCCCTGCCGGCCTGACAGCACTGGAACCTCTCCATGCCCAAGGGGGACAGGAAGACACTGGAGTGCGGAGGAAGGGGAGGGGCTTTTAACCTCTCTGTGTTCCTGTCCCCCAATAGGGCGTGGACGACATCCTCCAATGCTGTCGTGGAAGGTGATGGGAGAAACATCGGCACTCACCAGAACGGCATGTAGCGGAATTTTTCTTTTTATTTAGTCCAGGAGTAGCATACAAAGGGGTGCAGGGAGGGGGCGCAGAGGTGACGACGGCACCGTTTTGGGTAAATACCTTTCCATGGGTCACAGGATAACATTGGGCTCGGTGCTCGGGCCGAGTACACTAGTATCTTGGGATGCTCTGCCCGAGCTTCGAGCACCCGAGCATTTTAGTACTCGCTCATCTCTAATGAAGGGGTTGTTGCTTCATGATATGCCTTCGAACCAGGACTACATGATAAATTAAGAGGGGGACTTGAAGTTCTTTTCTGTTCGGGGAGACTGGGAGGAGGCCATTAAATCTATTCAAAAATCTTCTAGGTGCATTAATCATATAGAGAACCTTAAAAAGATTAATCTAAGATGGTATTTTCCCCCCTGTCAAGATTGGCTAAATTTAAAAAGTTCTCTCCTCTGTGTTGGAGAATGTGGGAGGAGTGGCGACTTACTTCACGTCTGGTGGACTTGCCCAAAGATAGCAGCTTTTTGGCATCTTGTAGCTGGCTTACTGAAGTCGCTAACAGTAATTGATGTCCCCCTTTCTCCCCAGTTAGCGGTTGTCACATCGCCATTGGACTCGGTGGCCGGTGTTCCTGCCTCGGCCGCTGGGAGGAGCCGTATTCCTTCGGCTGGTGGCACCGGTGACAGGAGGACCTTGTCCTCATATGGAACTGCTCCCGCGACGTCTGCCTCTGTCGCTGAGCGCCGCTGTGTTTCCCCTCTGGGTGGTGTTCGTCGCAGAGGAGCGGGCCCTGCAGAGGTGTCCGTTAGGTGCAGCCTGCGTTCTTCTGTCAGAGGTGGCGTGGGTGGAGCCAGTCGTGCATCTCCATCTGGCCTGGACCTAAGGGCGGTCCGGATGAGGTCATCGGGCTGTGAGCTCCAGCCTATGGGAGGTAACCGCGCCCTTCAAATACATTGGAGCCTGTCTTGCAGGCCGCCAGATATAGTTTTGGTTCCCCAGTGATATAGTGTATGTTTAGTTTTGTCTCCGACCTTGGCCTGGATTTCTGACTCTGCTTCTTCCTGTCGATTTTGTACCTCAGCTGCCCTCTTGGTTTTGCCCTTGACCCTTGCCTGGATTCTCGACTCTGCTACTGCTTGATGATTTTGTACCTTCGCTGCCCTCTCGGTTTTGACTCAGACTTCTGACTTTGTTTTTCGGGTCTTGATTTTTTCCCCTGGCGACCTTCCCTGCTCTCTTGCTCATAATAGGCAGCTACCCCCTGGGCTCCGCTATAATTCCAGATCCCTGTATAGGGGTTAAGGGTCTCGGGGTTTCTCGGGGTGATGCCTTACCAGCAGCTCAGCTTCACAGCGGATGGTTGTCACAGCGGTCCTACACATTGGAGTGGATGCCTACCTCCGATCTTTCGTCGGACAGTTTCATATATATTGATCGCAGCCAGGCTCTGTATTGCAGCGAAATGGAAGGCACAAACTCCCCCTGGTCTCGCTGATGTCAAGGACAAAATTAATTCAATTTTTTATCATGAGTACTTCCTGGCCATGGATGCCCCGGCTAAGAACCAGACTCTAGATGCATGGCTTATCTGGGCTTCTCACCCACTTGCGACTCTGATTTCACATACTTGATCTCTATGTTAGTGAGTCTTTAATTATACTGTCTGGTTGCTGGACCAGTTATTTCATGGCTCATATTCCTCTTTATACGGACAATGAGTGGTTTTGCCTTTTAGGTATTCATTACTTGTTCATTCTGTGTTTTATTTTATGCAATAACTTGGCACTGTATTTCTTTCCCCTTCCCTTCCCACATACTTCCCCACCCCCCTTATTTCCCTGTTTAAATGTGATTCTTGGCTTGAAAAAGCCGATTGTTTGTATTGAATAATCTTTCAATAAAAATATTGGAACCAAAGATGCTCTGCAGGATCGAGCCTGGGGATTCAGAGTCCTCAGCTTCAGGTACACCCCAAACACATCTGTTGCACCTGTGTCCCCTGTTATCTAGGTCCTCTAAATGGGCCCGACAGTGACCCATTGATCCTGATCCGGGCCGAGGGGCAGGTATACAAAGCTCTAATCTTCTGTAGCATAATTTCCCCTATACTACATATCACCAAGACCTGAAACATGAGCTTCCAATGCATCCTGTGGAACACTTTTTCATAATCTATGGACAGGGCACACATGGAAATCCTCTCTCTGCAGGCTCCGTTCAAGAGTGAGGTGGTTCTAATTATGTCATCTCTAGCTTCCCTTCCAGGGACAAACCCAACCTGGTCATGATCAATAAGTGTGGGGAAATGCAATTTTAATCTTTTGGTTATAAATTTTGCATACATTTTAACATCGAGATTAATTAAGGATATTGGATGGTAACTTGCACATTGCGTAGGGCCCTCCCCTTATTTTGGGCTCACTACTATGTGAGCAATTAGAGCTTGTGGAGGTAAAGAGCCACCTGAGATGTGATTGCACAACAAGACTATTGATGGGCTTAAATGAGGAGTTTGTAGAACCCAGCAGTAAAACCATCTAGACCAGGACTTTTCCCCCGGTTTTAGGCTCTGTATTACTGCTCCTAATTCCCCTAGCATAAAATCGGCCTCGAGATCCAACCTCCTATCCCCACGTAGGGTGGGAAGTTTTTGGTTTCAAGGTACGTTTTGATCTAGTCACGGAGTAGGGGAGGGGATAGGTCCTTATAATGACCTCGGATATTGCATAAACCTTCACAGAAGTTGCTAAATCCATCAAGAATGTCCTGGGTGCTATGGACCTTCTTCCCTTACTACTTATTATTATACTTATTATGCAGAAGATGAATGAATTTGTGTCACGCAGGTAAATAGCTTTTGTGAGTAATTTGCCACGTTTCTTAGTGAGGTGGTAAAACCGACTCTTTCAACTTTTTTGGTTGAGAATGTAGTTGTGGCGAATGTGGAGAGTTGGGAAGAAATAGATGGAAGAGGGTCTCCTTTGTGCTGTGCCTCTAGTGTTGCTATCTGGTCAACAAGGAAAGACACCTCCGCTGCCCTATCTCACTTGAGGTGTGTCCCGTGGGATATAAGTATCCCCGAAGGACACATTTTAATGCTTCCCACTTATAAAAGGGGGCAGTCGAGTCAGCTACATGGTTCTGAGCAAAGTTTTACATTGCTTGTTTGAGGTCCTCCAAGCAGAGGGGATTTTGCAGTAGGTTCTCGTTTAGTCAGCAGGTGAAGTCGGATCTGGTGTTTGGACCCAGCAATAAAGTGAGGTAAATGGGAGCATGGTCTGATCTTAATATGGAGCCAATATCCGCTTCCACCTGGAGATGCAACAGGGAGTGAGAAATAAAAAAATAATCAAGTCTGCTATACTTGTGAATGTGGGAAAGGTATAAAGTCTCTAGTTGTATGAAAAAGGACCCTCCAGACATCCACCAATCTCAGATCGGCAAGATGTTATGTGAGCAGATGGGTGTTAGAAGAGGGCAGTGAGGATTTACCTGTGGAGGTATCTAGACCTGGGTTCATGGGGAGGTTGAAGACACCGCCCAGGATCACATGAAGGGATTCTGCAAGTTCTTCAAGTAGTCTCCTACATCTAGACCCAAACCTGAACTGGCTTTTATTGGGAAAATAAACATTAGCTATTACCAACTTACAGTCCAACCAATCTATCAACAGGAATAGAAACCTTCCCAATGGGTCCACCAGAGTCTTAAGTACTTATGGTGAGAAAGAATTATGGATAGGCCAGCACTACCGCGTCAATAGATTCCAGTTTCATATGCAGAGGCGTATGAAAAACCCGGAATGTATTCGCCATGATCCCGAACGCATTTTCAACCACAAGGCGGGCCCGAGATAGTCGGTAATTGAAAATGCGCCGCTCTGAAGTAATGGTCCTCTGGGGATATGGCCGCAGTAGGTGTGCCTGAAGTGGGAACGCTTCATCCGCCACAAATGCAAAGTTGAGATGATGGCTCGTCTCTTCATTTGAGGGCAAGTTCAGGCCACCTATTCTTAGTTCTTGTGCCAAGTCACAGTGGGCGAACACACCCCCATCTGAGATTCGCCCGTTTATTCCAACGTCCACATAGAGGAACTCATAGTTCGCATCCACCAGGGCCATGAGGACGATACTAAAATACCCTTAGTAATTATAATACAAAGAGCCCGAGTTGGGGGGTTTAGTAATCCTCACGTGCTTACCATCCAAAGCGCCCCCGCAGTTTGGGAAGTTCCTCCGGCTTTCAAAGCCTCGGCTACTTGCATCCATTCTGCGGGTGTTTCTGGCAACTTCAGGTAGGATGGCAGCAGAGCACTCCAGATGGCCTCACACGTCTCAGGGATCAGGCGGCTCAGCAGGGACAGTGATACACATGACGTGTATGTGAGGTCGGTCCTTGATCGCCCTGTAGCCAGTAGCAAAGTAATAGCCAACCGCTCCTCAGCTGATACAGATCGACGCATGACAGTGTCCTGACGGGCTATCAGTGGCCCCACGCGCTCCAAAAGGAAGGTGAAAGAGTCCTCGGACATACGGAGGTAGTTTTGGTAATCATGCGGATTGTTATCCTCCAACTCACGCAACAGCTGCATGTGGCCCAGGGTCTCCCAGCGCCGAAGCCAATCCCGGCTCCACACATGCCGTCATCTGCGACGCATCAACCCTCATATCTATCCTCCATCCACAGTTGCTCTTCCACCAACGCAAGAGCCACGATAACATGTCGATCACGTTGATTCTGCATCTTGTGTATCAGCACCTGTATATGATAAACAAAATTCATCACTACATAGAACAATATTTAGAAATGTTTGCATGTAAAGTAAGCCGCACAATACATTGACTAGCCACTAGGGAAAAGCATATATAATCTGTCGTGTGCGCACAGCACACATCCTTTTACCATTGCACGGCCATCACCCACAAGTGGGCGCAAAACAAACGAAACATGCTCAATGATCAGCCCCGTCCATCCTTCTACACTTTGTTGCGTTGATCAAAGTAACACATCTGGACATATCTGTGTTAAAAAGGGACAAGTGTCACCACAAAGAACGGCTATACATGTCACACAAACAATGTAGGATACCATATTTACACTTCTATAGTCTGTAAGTATTAACGTACCCCAGCCTTTCAGGGTGAGTAATCCCAGATGACACGAAGCAGATTCTACATGACTCATCCTGTAGTGATGCAGGGCCACATGTGTTTGCAAGGGGGAGCTCCACATCTAAACATTCTCGGCTGCCTCACGCCTCAAATCCATGTCTAATCCTAGCCATGTTGGTCCCAGTGTGTGTTGACCCCAAGCAGTATGATATTTTCTTTTCATTGCCCATCTGTAGAACATTACACTTATCATGCAGCCATGATCCTGTATGGCAAATGGAAACAAACACAATACTTTTGTAACTACAATATGGGAATGTATGTGCAACACATGTGAAAAATAAACCAGCGTGCTACGCTATTGTAGTGAGCAAACTGACATCACATGTGCGTCCGATACTGTACCCTATTGCGTTAACAAAGCCAATCATGCGCAACACTTCGCCACGGTGCTACAACCATGTCTGTACACAAATACTTATTTAATGACTCTGGGCAGCAAGCGTGACGCCCTTCCAGCCTGAGCTGCTTTTCAATGAGCGCAAACCAATCACGGTGCGTGGACAATCTCTATTCAGCTGGCGCTATGGATGTTCACAGGTGTTGCCTGGTAATGTGCCTAATTGGTGTGTGCTGATTGGTGTGGGTGAGTACAATTTCCTGCCATGTCGACCAGCCCCTATCCAGACGTCCATGTGCATTGAGCTAGTGGTGTCCAGGAATCCGTTCTCTGTTGCCCTGATGGTAAGTGTCCTCACATGCTTTTTCATCGCCATGCTACTGCTTTTTAGGTACCGCTGATGTGTCTGCTACATGCAGCTTATGCGCTTTGTCTGACAGCAGGTCGCGCCATGTGCAAATGTATATAGTGTGTTAATAATAGTGTTGAGCATTGCTACCTATAGGCAGCAGGCATTGACAATTAGTTAAGTACCCATGTTGATTATATATTCCATACGTTGTAGTGTTGTTGTTTCGGCAGGGATCAGGGGCTGGGTGGCCACTCTAACTCTGGGTTGCAGTATTGGTCCACAAGCCCTTAAAGGGAGGGCCGGGGGGGGGCTGTCAGACTGTTGTGGGGGCCCAGGGTGGAAGGGGGAGGGGGGGTTTGCTGTTGGTGGTCGCAAGGCTCTGCGTCTGCTGTTGTTTCACACCGACAGCCATAACTGGCCGCTAGCCAGACTTTTGATATGGGCCCACGGACCTAGATGAGGGCCATACCACCAGTCCAGGGGGCACTTGCCCCCCTGCCACCGTGGTCCCTCTACCCCAGGCTGTTTTTTTTTCTTGTGTTTTTTTTAAATCATCGTGCCCCTTTAGCCTTTGTGATCCTTTGGACTCCAAAATATCGTTAAATACATGGCAACCATAGCTTATTGAGGGCTCTGGTATAAAGGGTGTCCCACATGGAAACATACATGTTCAACACATGTTTTAAGGGCAAAAACACGTGCATATATACACTGAGTATAGTGTGTAGTAGGCAGCCATGCCTTCTTTTTGCCCTGCTTGGTCTTATTTTCTTTTTTTTAACACAGATGCCAGTGGGGTATGTGGAATTTGTGACCCAACGCCTTGCCTTGTATCAGGAAGACGAGTGCCTGTGGTGGACGGCGCTGCCAACATACCATGACACGGCAGCGAGGGCGGAGGCCTACAAACCTCTAGTGGCGTTGGCCAAACGGCTCCAGCCCGAGAAGAGGTGGGACGCGGTGGCCATTTATGAGAAAATCAAAGGCCTGCGCTCCGCGTTCACGCGAGCTCACAAGTACACACATCTACGGTCCGGGGCTGGAGATGAGGAGGTACCAAAGCCAAAGTTGTGGTATTATGAGCTCCTCACCTTCACCCTCGGACAAGAGAGCCCGCGTTCCCTGTAGGCCCCGCCCAAGCAACATCCCCGCTGCAGGAGGTGGATAATTGTGTTTCGGTGGTGGGCCACCATGTTTGCTCCACAGGCGTGATTGTCTGCATGCATTTCCATACCACACTTCTCTATTGTTTAGTGTTTACTTTTTAAATATGTTATTCTTGGGTATGTGGCCTCAGGGGCATTGCTCTGGATTTTTACACACACCTACAACAGAGTTTCTCCCTGTCCTTAACGTTAAACAACCTGGGGTGATATAATTTTTGGGTGTAACAATATCCCCAATGCAGATTTGTTGCCGTTTATCTTTGCCCCGAGCACAGATATTAACAATGGAACACAGACATGTGTCTTGCCTTTGCCCCATGGAGTGTATGTTGAAATCATGATCAACAGCCTTTGAATATTTTATGAAGGTAAGGCTGAGGCACATGGGCTATCAGCTGGTTTCAAGCTGCTTAAATCTCCTGTGGTCATATACCCATTTTTTTGTGAACTGTACCTTTTAAAACCTATCTCTGTTTGTGTGCAATCCAGTTTGATGCCGCAGGTGAGTATACATCAGACGTGCATTTGTTAGCCATCAGAACCTTGATCCTTTTATTTCTCTGTTGTGTGGTTGGGAGCTGGTGTGTTGTGTGGTGTAGTGGATGGGGTTGCCCTTTGAGCACTTGACATCAATGATGCTGCTTTGTGGTATTATTATTTTTTTTTTTCCACAGGCCCCTGAGGTGCCTGGCTCCATTGAGGACGAGGCAGAAGCTGGTGAGGCTCGCCCAACTACATCTGCGGGCGAGCCAGTGGCCGGAACTAGTGGTGTGGCCCCGGGCCAAGCTCTGCCATTCGTCGCAGAAGAATGCCGGCCCCACCTAACACCAAGCAAGGTACCTGAGCCAAAAGGGTCCTTTTGGATGAGGAAAGGACACCCACCTCTAGTTTCGGCCACCACACCAGCGGCATGCTCGCCCAGATGGAGCCAGAGCAGAGGACCATCACTCAGTGGGCCATCTCTCGTGTCCTGGAGGCGGGCGTAGATGGGTCCCTGCGATGGGGGTGCATGATCCCCGTCCCCCACAAGACGACCCCTTGGCCCACTGCGCCCGCCCAACACAGGGTGAGGAGACCCCCATGTCCAGATACCCCATTTCCCCCAAGACGGAGTGGACAAAGACCTGTACCCTCTCAGGGAGGGTACCAGAAGAGGGTGGGGGAGGAGGCATCGTCGGATCCAGCAGAGGATGATGAGGAGATTAAACACTACTAGCCAAAGCACTAAATTGGCCTTATGGACTGGCATCATTTTCTTTTTTTTAATTTTTAACTTTGGTGCCGAAATATAGCCCACATTGTGGCCAATTTGGCCGGGAACATTTGATTTGTGTTTTTTAGCTTTGAACCTTTAGAAATCAAATAAAAAATTATATTAAACCATGGAGCTACATAATTTGACTTCTCTCAACACAACTGGGTTGAGTGGGTGTATTATTGTGGGCAACATATAGGGTACATTAACCACACATTCAGGCCAATGGCGGGAGTGCTGGTACACGATGTGGACTGGTAACATCTATTAATACATCAAAGAGGTCTCCAAATCTGTGTCACACAGTTAGCCACTTTTGATGATTGTCAGGCCAACATGTGTGTGTTGCCATCAAGGAACACAAAGAAAGATTCCTTAAATATTTTATTCGGAAAAAACATGTGTGGCACACAGTGGCCACAAAGGACACAAAGCTGGTTGAGTGTAGGAGTAGCCACAACACACTCCCCTCGGTTATAAGAAAAGAGGCCAATGGGGCCTAACAAAAAAAAACAAATGCGGGGGGCGTGGCCTGGAGCTGATCTGCAATGGCCGCATAAACCGGGAGCTCTGAAGGCCCTGAGTCAAGCCAGCGACAAATCTCTGCAAGAACCGGAGTTTCGAGTCCCAGAGTGACTCAAACTTACAGCGGAACAGGTCAGGCACCGAATGGGCCGTGTTAGACCCTCTAAACGAGCCCCACCGCGCAGGGTCACGGACTTCTTTGTGTCCACTCAGCCCCTCTGCTGCAGCAGCTAAGATGGCGCTTCCCCCTTCTTCTCCACAACGCCCCACACGCGCTTCCAGGCGCAACTCCATGGCCTCCCTCACCTCCGGCCCTCCCTCGCCGGGATTGATAACGGGCGGCCCAATTACACACGCTGCCATGAAAGATTTACTGGCAGACTTTAGATCATCTCTGCAGGAGGATATGCAGAGAATGATGGCGGGCCTGAAAGGAGAGGTCACTACACGCACTGATCACATAGAGGCTAAAATGGAGGAACTGGTCAAATCTCATAACGCTCTGCTAGATGCCCATGCTGAACTTCAATCTAAGATGGAGAGGCAAGCTCTAAAGCAAATGGATCCGGAAGACCGTTCCAGACAAAATAATGTTAAATTAAGGGGGATCCCTGAGTCTATCCCGCCCGGAGAACTGAGAAAACTTCTCCAAAGCTTTGTCTCTGTGATCCTACCTACACTGCAGCCCATGGAGGTGATTATTGACCGAATTCATAGGCTTCCGAGACCCTCCTCTATTGACCCTGCTCTGCCCAGAGACGTTTTAGCCCGAATCCACTTTTTTTAAATTAAGGAGGATTTTTTGAGAGCCTTAAGGAATGGAGCTGAGGTACCTGAAGAATTTCAACACATCTCCGTCTACCCAGACCTATCGCCAGGAACCTTGGCGAGAAGGAGAGCATTCCAAGAGGCCACTGCAATACTAAGGGACAGTCATCTGGACTATCGATGGGGTTTCCCTCTGAAATTATTAATAAAACGAGGGAATGTAGTCTACGCCTGCTTCACTCCAGAACAAGCAATGGATCACCTGCAGAAATGGAAGATGCTCCCCTCTCAACGTCACTCCCCATCGCCTCAGGATGATCCTGATCCACCTGCAGATTCTGACTCCAATCGTCACTTGGATCCAGCCTGAACTCTTGGACTTACGGAATGCTGGTTATATATTTTCTGACTTACTTAATTTGTTGACTTGGGGCCTCTATTCCTGACCTCTTTTCATCTGACTTTTTCTTCCTACCTTTATCGCTCATTCTAACTTTTCTTTGTACCTATCCCTCAACCTTCACCCCTTGCGTCTCCTTACAGGCTCTTGTTGATCTAAGCTGTTTGTGTGCATCCCCCTTTCCCCCTTTCTCCTTCTCCTATTACTGCACCGACCTCTTCTCTTTGTGCAATTTCTCCTCTTGCCACCTCCTTTATATCCATTCTCTTCTTATGCTTTGGTCCTTACTACAGGACCAGATTTGCCCCTACAGGTACATTTCTAGTACCTAGACCTCCTTGACTCCTAGTGTCTTCCCAATTGGGTTCACACGCTAGGACTCCTCAGGTGCTTGGCACCCTCCACATAGTTAAGTGGAACTGTACATAGTTAACTAACCCCTCCCCATTGGCCCTTATTCTCTCCCCCCTCCTTCTCCCCAGCGTCTCACTCCTTCCCTTACCCTCTTTGGGGATCCTTAATCCCATTCTTGTTTCACGGTCTGGTAAACAAGTGTTACTGGTTATAACTTTTAAATTTAAACAACTGCATAACTTACGTTTTTCTCTATTTGCCATATACTCTGATTAGTCCTTGAAGATGTCAATAAGGTGCTCCACAATCAACGTCAACGGGCTCAACTCACCGGGAAAGAGATCTTTGGTGTGGAACCAAATAAAGAAGCTCCGAAGCGAGGTAATTTTCTTATAGGAAACACACCTATTACAACAGGATAATGGGCGAATGTCCCATCCTAGTATTCCTCATAGATTTTTTGCGAGCTCAGGAGAAAAAAGAGCTGGAGTGGCCATATTCATTCACAAATCTGTTGCAGTAACCCTCATAGAGGAAATCCCTGACCCTCAAGGGAGGTATCTATTACTCCGGGTCAAACTAAACAATACGCCATACTCGTTCGTCTCAGTATACGGCCCAAATGCAGGCCAAGTGAAATATCATCGAGCTCTTCTGGCAAAACTAGAGGGGATTGTAAAGGGACCCACGATTATCGCAGGAGATTTTAATATCCCACCGAATAGGAGGCTGGACTCCTCCTCCGCTTCGCACTGCCGCACTGATGTGAGTAAGTTGATTGGCTCGCATCGACTCCACGATATCTGGCGATACCTCCACGGAGAGGAGAGAGACTACACATATATGTCCCCTAGACACAACACTTATAGCAGGATAGACTTTATTTTAGTCAGTGATCTTCTTTTGCCCCACTGCTTACGAGCAGACATTGGCCACATCACATGGACGGATCATGCCCCCGCCTCGCTCACCATCGCAGACTCCTCCCACTTCCCCCCAACTACCTCTTGGAGGATGAACGATTACCTCCTATCGATCCCCTCAAATATACATAACATTGGCTCGCAGATTGTAGAATACTTTGCCCACAATGACAATGGAGAGACCTCGCCTGAGACAGTGTGGTTTGCACATAAAGCTTATATTCGGGGAGTGTTGATAAAAATCGCATCCCTAGCTAAACGTAAGAGAGAAGAACTTACTAAACAACTTACCAATAGAATTGCTCTATTGGAACAAACTCACAAACACAATCCCACCCCTACTGGACTAGCGGATCTCTCTGATGCCCGTCGTAAACTACGAAGTGTATTGCTGGGCAAAGTGGAGCATAACCTTAAAAAGGTAAAAGCAAATTTTTATGGCATGGGAGATAGGGCGGGCACGTTGTTGGCTCGTCGTCTTAAAAAACGGCATACTGCATCAAAAATAGATCACCTGATGGACCGACATAACACCCCCATTAGAAACCCCATATTAATTGCGGAAGAGTTTCGTAACTATTACGCCAAATTGTATAATCTCCACGCTGATAACCATACCGTCCAACCTTCTAAAGATTTCATTAATCAATTCTTAGATAAAATTAACCTCCCCAAAGTAACTCCACAACAAGAAGCCTTCCTAAATGCCCCTCTCCGTCTAGAAGAAATTCATTCGACTGTTAAAACTATGAAAAAGAAGTCAGCCCCTGGCCCTGACGGCTACTCATACACATATTATAACTGCTTCCTCCAAGAATTAGCTCCACATCTCCTTACGCTATTTAACTACTGGCGAAAACAAAGCCAAATTGCCCCAGAGGGATTAGAGGCCCTTATTTCTACTATACCGAAGCCTGGTAAACCCACCACTCCGACAAATTTTAGACCCATTGCTCTCCTGAACGGAGATCTAAAGATTTATGCCAAAATATTAGCAAATCGCTTGATGGTAGTCTTGCCCTCCTTGATTGGCCCGGACCAGGTGGGCTTCATCCTGGCTAGACAGGCAGGGGATGGCACTAGGAGACTCATAGACCTGCTGGAGCTGATGGAAAAGAGTCATACCCCCGGTGCACTCCTCTCCCTAGACGCTGAAAAAGCTTTTGATAGGGTGCACTGGGGGTACCTAAGGGAGTTTCTGGGCAAATTTGGGTTGGTGGGGGACTTCCAAACCTCAGTAATGGCCCTCTACTCTAACCCTAACGCAAAGGTCAGAACTTCAGGATACACATCATCGGACTTTAACACAACAAACGGAACCAGGCAGGGTTGCCCCCTCTCACCATTGATCTTTGCTCTGGTGATGGAGCCCCTAGCCGAGAGTGTCCGGAAAGACCCCAATATCTTGGGCCTTCGCGTTGGTTCACGTGAACATAAAATAGGCCTATATGCCGATGATGTGGTATTTGTCTGTACGGAATTGTCCCATACCATTCCAAATATCATTCGTTTGCTATCTGAATTCTCAGAGATCTCCTACTACAAATTAAACCCATCAAAGTCACTCTTCTTTCCAGTGAATGTGCCTCCCGAGATGGCTCATCGGCTCCGGCTGGGTTTGCCCTTTGCTTGGTCTCCCCTTGGATTCCCATACCTAGGTATCCAAATCACACCCACAGCTAATATTGTGAGAAGTAACTACGAAATCTTATATAACAATCTAAAAACAGGACTTGATTCACACTCTTCTTTGGGCCTTTCGTGGATAGCAAGAATTCAAGTTATAAAGATGACCTATCTCCCAAAAATTTTACATGTCCTGAGATGCCTCCCCCTTGGCTTTCCTCGGCGCTACCTGAAATCCTTACAAACCTTGATAGGTAAGTTTGTTTGGAACTATAAACCGCACCGTGTCGGCCTCAAGATTCTAACTCTACCTTCCAAACTGGGAGGTTTAGCTCTCCCCGATATAGCCTCCTATTATCAATCTATTCACATTGCCGCAGCTGGAGAGTGGTGGAAGGAGGACTCTCAGTGTCTTTGGCTACAAATTGAACGACATTTTTCCCCTAGGAACTCCACCAGGCTCCTGCTAGAAAGTACGCTCCTTGTCCACCGACAATCCCCAAACTAACTGAAATCCATGACTACGCTCTTACAGATGTGGGCATCGCATAGAATAAATCTTCTCTTGTTCCTCCATCACTATATCACTATCCCTGCAGTGGAGCTGTCTGTTGAGTCTCTCTCTCTCTCATCGTGGAGGGAGCTTGGGGTGGAGTTCTTGCGGCAGTTGCGGGAGGGAGTCAGAGTTAAGTCCTTTTCAGACCTAGTAGACAGATTTGGGATCCCCCGCTCCTCTTTCTTCAAACATCTGCAACTGAGACATTTTCTTGATTCCCTTGCCCTACCTGAGTTGAGCCTAGCTGACGTTGATGAGCCCTTGCATAGGTACTTTAAGACACTGACCCCAGGACTCCGTGGAGTCTCCATTGTATACAACGCACTAAATCTACTTAGGAGTAAAGTGAAACTCCCCTATATGGTAAAATGGGAATCCAGACTACATCTCACTAAGGAACTACAACAGTGGCAAAGTGCGACAGCTCGTACCACAGCTTACTCTAAATGCATAACGCATCATGAACAATTAAAGAAGGTACACATGGATTGGTACCTAACTCCAGAACGGATCTCTCGTTTTTCTTCCTCACCATTAACCCCCTCCTCTCCTCTCTGCTAGAAAGGATGCGGTCTCCTGGGTAACGTCCAGCACTTGTGGTGGTTTTGCCCAGTGGTGTCAATTTTCTGGACCAAGGTTGAAGCCCTGTTTTCGGAAATTATGTGCTACCCTATAGTCCTAAACCCAGCTTTGGCGGTATTGGGATTGGACCTTGAAGAATTCTCACATCTGCACAGACCGAGCATTGCCAACATCCTTATATCCGCTCGTGCCTGCATAGCAAAGCACTGGAAAGTATCTTCCATTCCGTCCAAAGAAGAATAAGTCAATTCTATTAACACCCATTTCCAACATGAACTTCTGCTTGCACATAGCGCTTGCAGGCGTAGCAAAATCCTATCCTGGTGGGATCAATGGATTCTGTCACCGTATAATACCATCTTGGTTGATTCATCAGGGTGAACCCACCCGCTCACTATGGGTTAAACCGAGGCTTTCGCACTTACCTACCACTTACTTTTTTAATGTATTTTACAGTATTGTTAATAACCAGACTGTAGCTCTATCTTATTTTTCTTCTCCTGATATAAGTTCCTGCAGTTGAGACGATAATTTCTGTTTACGACCTCCCCTTCCCTTCTTACCCCCCTCTCCCTTCTTCTTTCTCTTCCCCTAGCTCTTTTCCATCCCTTATCCACCCCCCCCCATCCTCCCCTCTCTTCCCCCCCCACCCCCACATCAGTCCTTAACTTACTTCCAAATATTTCGGTTTTTTTTTTTTTTGATTGACCCTTTGGCTTTATTACTGTTTTCTGTTTTATTGTACATCACCACGTACTGCCTGAAAACATTTGTTATGCTTGAAATTTTACAATAAAAATTTATTGAATTAAAAAAAAAAAAAAACAAATGCCAATATGGCAACAGGGATGATTTAAAGTCCAACATGGACAACAGTTCTTCGGGGCAGGTTTGCCCATTAATGTGTCTGGGTGCATTGGGTTCAGGGGAGGCCTCCATGTGCTTGCTGGAGGGCAGCAAGCATGGCACCCAACCGGGCCAGTTCTTGCTGCCCGCGTTGGTGTGCCCTGTGCAAGCTTTGGGAGACCTCATGGTGGGCCCGGATCACATCCTTAATAGTAGGGACACCTGTATTGGGAATTAAATGACATTTAGTTTCCAACAGTCCATGGGGAGGTTTAGGTAGTTAACACAAAAATATGCTCCTTACCCTCTGCCTCGACATCATCCGGACTATCAGGGGGTGATGGGGATGGGCTCAGACTCCAGCCGGCAGCCCCAGCACGTTCTCCATCTGCACAAAGAGTAGAACAAAACGGGGCGTGCCCAGCAGCTCATGGCACCAGTCGCAATGTAGGAGAGCTCCGCTGGTTTTTTCCACACAAACGGCACTGGAACGGCTTTTCCCAGCCCTAACTTCTCCTAACGGCTACAGGAAACTACCATGACACAGACAAGATGCCTAAGCCGAACCAGACAAAGCGTCGGACCGAACACAGACTAATTGACTATTTCGGCTCCGAGCAGCAGCGGGACTCCCCAGCTAAAATGGCGCCTGATGGAGCTCAGCGGGATCGGCCTCAACATGACCTGCGGTCGCATCGGTCCTCGGTGATGAGAGACCCGCTCCCAAATGGTGATGTCCCTGTTACCCAGGCAGTTCTGCAGGACTGCCTTGCAACTTTCAGAGCCTCCCTAATGACAGACATGGCGGCCCTCATAGGCGCAATGAGAGAGGACCTGGGAGCGATTGCCGCCAAAACGTCTCATCTGGAGACTAAGCTGGGAGAAGTCGCCAAGGCCCACAACGCATTGGCGGATAACCACGCTGAACTAGATCGAGAGATGAGCTCGTTCTCCGGGACACTGAACCATATTGAAGATCAATTAAGGCGCAACAATTTCAAGATAAGAGGGATGGCGGAGGAGAACAACGCGTTGGACGCTCGGATGGCTGCTGCCGCTTTCCTAACCGCCGTTTTCCCTGAACTACCGGCGACGGAGCTGGTCATGGAGAAAGCATTCCGTATCCCCAAGCCCTAGAATCTTCCTCCGTCAGTTCCCAGGGATGTGCTTGTGCGTATGAGATACCCCGGGATCGTTGATATGTTGCTCAGGCGAATAAGACGGGGACCGCCGCTGCCTAGCCCATATGAGAACATCTCTATCTATCAGGACTTGTCTCCGGGAACGCTTGCAAGGCACAGGGAATTTGCTTCCAGCTGCAGGGTGCTCAGAGACAGGGAGATCCCATACGCTTGGGGATCCCCTACCTCAATCAACTTTAGACTTGATGGCAAGCGGCACTCCTTTGCGTCTCCGACCTGCTGAGGAGAGCTCTTCGAGCGTGGTGACTAATATCTGCCCCTACACCGCAGCGCACGGAGCCGACCAGAGAGAGCTCTGCGAGGAACGACGCTGTGGAGGAAATCGCTCCGGAATAGCACTGTGCAATCCCGTCTAACTGGGATCTCTGAATCTTTATATTGTGGAACTCTGATGGGTTATTACCCGCAAGGTACTGTATTTTAAGTTCCGGGCGGAGTGGGGGGGACCGAGACACCGCGTGGAACCTCCCCCCAAGGACTTGATTCTGATCTCAAGAGTCCCTGTGAATCTTCCTGTTTGCTGGAATAGATTTCCTGCCTTTTCTTCTGCCTTGTCTTCCCCCCTTTGAGTCTCCCCATCACACGTCCCCCCTCTCCCCCCACCTCCCCCTCTCCACCTTCTTTTTATTTTTAGTTCTTTTTTCTTTCTACTCACTGGTCTTCCCTGGGCCCTGCGATGCCATTGAAAGTGCTGTCACTGAATGTGAACGGCTTAAACTCTCCCGCTAAGAGGTCTTCCCTCTGGAGGGAGGCCAAATCCTCTAGAGCAGACATCCTGTGCTTCCAGGAGACACACTTGCTGGAAGCTGATAATGTGTGGCTCCGGCACCCGGACTACCCATATAGCTTCTTCGCTAATGCACCTCAGAAAAAAGCGGGGGTCTGCATATTTGTCACCCATAAGATACAGTTTTCTCTCATCTCCTCCTTCACTGATGGGGCAGGTAGATATGTCGGTGTGAAATGTGAGATCGGAGGAATCCGATACACGATAGTCACTGCATATAGCCCGAATGTGGGTCAAACAAAATTTCTGAGACGACTATTTGGTCATATTCAAAGGGAGACTGAAGGTCGACTCATCATCTGCGGAGACTTCAACGCGGTGATGGAGCCCCGCATTGACTCCTCATCCCCTGCGTCCAGGGGGGGGGGAGCTCACTTGGAGACCTCTGCCAGGAGTTCCACTTCCACGATGTCTGGAGATATCAGCACGCGGAGGAGAGGGATTATTCCTTCTTCTCCCCGGCGCACAAATCCTATTCCAGAATAGACTTGTTTCTGCTCAACGATTTAGCACTGGATAGGTGCTCTTTGCCGGGGCTTGGCCTGATCACATGGTCGGACCATGCCCCGATCGAATTGGAGATGGAACTGGACGTCGGGGGTGGGGCTCCTAGGTCTTGGAGGCTACATGCGGGTCTCCTGACCGACTTGAAGGTCGCTGATGATCTTGGTACGGCTTTGAAGGAATACTTTGACCTAAATGACGTAGACCAGACCCCAGATGAGGTGCTTTGGTACGCACACAAGGCGGTGATACGTGGTTTGTGTATACAAAAGGCATCGATTGTAAAGCGACGCAGAGAGCGTCTCTTGCGGGACTGGACTGCAGAGTTATCTCGCTTGGAGACACTTAATAAGGCGTCGTCGGATTGTGCGTTTATATCACAGATACGACAGATTCGCAACAATATCTGTGCACTGCTTCTTAAACAATATGAAATCAGTCTCAGAAAACTTCATACCAGATATTATGAGGCAGGTCACCGAGCTGGCAAGTTACTGGCCCGCAGACTCAAAAAAGAACGGCTAAGGGGATGGTGACGGCTATACGAGACAGGGAGGGGAAACTAGTTAGGAATCCGGCAGATATAGTGGAGGTCTTTGCCTCGTATTATGAACGACTATACAACCTCCGTCTAGACCCCCAGACGCCCCAGCCCACTGAAGAAACTATACAAGCTTTTTTGGGGACACTGAATATTCCTACTATTTCGCCAGTCTCATTGACCTCGCTGAATGCCCCTTTTACTGAACTTGAAATTCACTGAGCTCTGAAGGGTTTGAAAAGCAACAAAGCGCCAGGACCTGACGGGCTAATCAATGAGTACTATGGGCTCTACGGGCAGATCCTCACGCCTTATCTTCTCCGACTTTTTAATGCACGGCAAGCGCGGGGTTCCATCCCCGAAAATGCGCTGGAAGCCACGATATCGACGATCCCCAAATTGGGGAAGGCACAGGATTGCCCGGAGAATTTTCGACCCATATTGCTCTTAAACACTGATATCAAATTGTATGCTAAACTTTTAGCCACACGCCTGGGCGAAGTGATTCCTCTACTGGTACACCACGACCAAGTTGGGTTCGTGCAGGGCAGGCAAGCAAACGATGGGACGAGGAGGATGCTGGACTTGATAGAGGTGGCCGAGAGGAGGGGTGTTCCCAGTGTGTTCCTGTCACTAGACGCCGAGAAGGCGTTTGATAGGGTGCACTGGGGATATCTCCGGGAGGTCCTCTTGGCCTTCGGTATTACGGGCCCTATCTTGACAGCGATTCTTGCTCTTTACTAGAACCCATGTGCAAGAGTATTATCCTCTGGATACAAATCTAGGCTCTTCAGTAACACCAATGGCACCCGACAGGGATGTCCCCTGTCGCCTCTGGTCTTTGCTCTGTTCATGGAACCTTTGGCAATATCTCTGAGAGCGAACCTGTCGATTCCCGGAATTGTAGTAGGGAGTCATAAACATGTAGTCGGCCTATACGCCGATGATGTCATTGTGGTTACGGAGGAGCCCCTTTCCTCCCTCCCTAGGATTGTAAACAAACTTGACTGCTTTGCACGTCAAGTGCAACTAAGTCTGTGCTGCTCCCTATTGGAGTCTCAAATGGAGACGCATCCATTCTTGCCGCCTCGTTCTCGTTTAAATGCTCACCGGCGGGCATTCCATATCTGGGGATCATTTTGTGTCCCTCCAAACATGTGGCGATGAAAAATATGGACCGCCTCACGACTGACCTTGGGGGTGCCCTCGCGGATCTCCCATTAGATTCAATGTCATGGATGGCGAGGGTGCAGGCGGTAAGGATGTTGTGGCTCCCAAAAATTTTGTATCTCTTTAGATGCGTTCCGATTCACTTCCCCAGGACACTGTTGCTACGTCTCCAGCACATGATTTCTAGATGTGTGTGGGGAACGGCTCCGGTCAGTCAGGGGGCCTTTACTACACCGACACCTAACGAGAGGCGGAATGGGAGTGCCGGATGTGGAGAAATACCAGAGGGCAGTGGTGTTGGAGGCGGCGGGGAAGTGGTGGCACGAGGAGGACTCTCAAGTGTGGAAGCTGATTGAGGAGAGCTCGCTCCGGGGGTGATCCTTGCGGTCTCTCCTCGCGTCGAACTCTGTGAGTCGTCTAACTGACACTGATTTTCTTAAACCAATATCTGAACTGCTTGCGGTTCATCGCTCACTACAAGGAGAATGGACTAAGATTCCTCCTGGAGATTTTCCGCTGGAAGCTTTCACTTGACTGATCCCTACTTTTTCGGTGTCTCCCTGGAAGCGCGGGGGCCCTAAGACCCTAGTGGATCTTCTTCGAGGGAATAGACCACTGACTCTGGAGGAATTGATGAACAATTACCCAGACCTGACACCTTCTTTTTTACACTTCCATCAAGTCGTGCACTTCATGCGCTCCCCCGACTTCTCTCATGACTTGCGTCCTTCGGGGACTCCCTCGGCGCTGAGACGTTCTTTGACGGCAGTGCCCAGACCGCCGAAATCCCTATCGGCTTTGTACTCAGACCTGATAGAAAAAGATACCCCTCGAGACTCTCCTATACTGTCAGATGGGAACAAGACCTCTCCTTCAGGGCGGCAGAGGAGGACTGGGAAGATGCTATACACAGTGTCAGAGAGGCGTCTAGATGCATAAACCATGTTGAATTGCTCAAAAAAATCCATCTACGCTGGTACATTAGCCCGACGAGATTATCAAGATTCGGCAGAGGCGCGTCGCCGTTGTGCTGGAAGCAATGCGGCATGGAGGTAGATCTGCCCCACATGTGGTGGAGCTGCCCTAGGGTGGCACAGTTCTGGCAGCTGGTGTCTGGGCTATTAGACTCAGTCACGGAGACGAAAATCCCATTGGAGCCGCATATTGCGGTCTTGCATGTGGGGATTATGGTATATCCACCAGTGATACGTCGGATACTGACGTATGTGCTGACAGCGGCCAGAGCTTGTATCACTTCTAAATGGAAACAGCCCTCTCCCCCAACTTTAAGTGACCTCATTGACAAGATAAACTCGATATTTTGGTATGAATATTACTTAGCGGTGGATCACAGCGCACGGCGTTATGTGGCGGAGGCATGGGATTTGTGGGGAGCACACCCGCTTGCCCAAAAGCTCCCGCTGTAAAAAGAGGAAACCTGTCCCCCGGGCCCTGCTCTGTGAAATGTGTGGAGCGGGCTCAGGGACAAACCAGTCTTTTCTCCTCTTACGTCGGCCCTGGTGTGACCGGCCTGCCGTAGGCCTGTTGGTCCCCGGGTGCTGATGCCTCTATATCCCTTCCTTCTGTTTTTTAACACTATGCCTTTCCCCTCCCCTTTTTTTTTGTTCTCTCCTTCCCCCCTTTTCCCTCTTCTCCTAGCTTTCATTTCCCCCTCTCCCCTCCTGTTACACCCTCCAGTTGTAACCACACTTTTCCCCTTCACTTCCTACTCCTTTTAACCAAGACCTCCCCAAGTCTATTAGGATAATATATTAGGCTAACGTCTTCCGGCCTAACTGTCTAAGCAAGAACACATCTACAGCGACTCATCCCTATTCTGCCGCTCAGAGGATCGGCTATGAGATACCAGTCACGGAGTCAGACTTACGGCCCACACTGCGAACTGATATAGGCAGGGCGCTACGTATAATCACAACCAACAACTGCTTGGACATTTGAACGCCTATGGTTCCATATGCAGAGACTACAGAGACCGCAATTGACCCTACCACGCTGAGCCTTGGAAGTTTCTATACAGCAAAATTACGTGGCCTTACAATATTTTTCTAAAATGGGACCACTTGGCCGTTTTGTGTGTTAAATGTCTCAGATATTTCCCGAGACTGCCCTTTTTCCCTTTCCTTCCCCCTCTATTTTTGTTTATGTTGTAACAATTCTATATTATTGTCAGTTTGTTAATACGTGAAATCTTTACAATAAAAATTACTTATGAGAAAAAAAAAAAAGAGTAGAACAAAACTTAAAACAAACACTGAGACAATAATGAGGAAAAACACAACACTGATTACAGTGTGCATGGCGTATGGCCAAAAAACACACACTTACCACCATAGTCATCAATGGCTGGCTCAATAGCAGGCTCTGGGGACATGGCCACACCTGGGCTCGCCACTGAGCTGGACACAGTGGGAGGTGGGGTCACTCCAGGGCTGGGGCTCTGTGGCCACATGATGTTGTTGTGTGGCAAAAGGGAGCCTGGGCTCGAGGGTGCACCATCCTCCGGCCCAGCAGGTGCTGCCAGCTCCTCGCCCTCCTGTGGCCATGGTGGTGATGGGAGGTCGTCAGCCTCCTCCATCCATCCGTGTGATGACAGGTCGTCTGAGTCCTCCGTCCCTGCATGTGATGCCAGGTTCTCTGAGTCCTCCGTCCCTGCAGGTGAAGGCAGGTCCTCATCCTCAGGCCCTGGGGACCGTGGATTCCTAGGGGGTGAGGGTGTCACTGCAGCCTGGTGTGGCGGTGGTGTCGCTGGGCCACCTGCGAGTAGGGCATGGTGCTCATCTTCGGAGGAAGAATCCTCCCCATCTGTATTTGAAAGCACAATCACAGAGCTTTGAGGAGAAAGGTTAAACACATTGTTGTCAAACATTTAGATTGTGTGCCTATGTAGTTCCAGCATTACCAATAGGGTAGAAGGTCATGTTGGATACATATACTCATGTAGTATGCATGTACTGTGGGTAGGACACAGTATGTTTACTGACAGGTGGGCCACTACACTGGCAAGATATGTTTGACTGTGGGCAAACAAACCTACACATGGTAGGTGTATGTGTGTTTTATTTTATGTAGGGCCAGAAGCCACTGGTGTTTGCCCCATGGCTGTGTACACCTATTGTTCAGGTACTATTGTTAGTTCACTTCTAACATCATGGTGTGTCTATATTGTCCCCTGTGTAGGGGGCAACATCTGTGGGGCAGTGTGTCATGTGTGTTGAAGATGGTACTGATTTTTCAAGATCACATTTACAATGTGGAGTCAGGTTAAGCACAAATATAGTGAGGTAACGGCTGAGTGCAGGCGACAGCATTTGTGGTGCACATGACTGCTTTGCCCATATTCCTGTTTGGGTGTCAACAACCAGGCAATGCACATTGTTGACACATCCATATGGTGGGTGAATACACATTTGTAAAATGTTGGGCAATTAACATACATTTGTGTTATTGTTCCTTAGAAAACTGAGCGTCAATCATCTGCATCTTTACTTTTATTAAAGGCAGGTTACAGGCAGCATAGCAAAGGGAGTGAGTGTACAGTCATCTGTACTCCACAGTCCCTCCCCTTGCCATGCTGGCTGTAACCTGCCTTTAATAAAATTAAAGATACAGACTGATGATTGACGCTCAGTTTTGTACTGATTAAACTCTTTAATAATGAAGTGTTGTAGGTTGCACCACCAGGCCGAAGTGTAGGCACCCCCTCGAAATTAGGCTGAATATATGTTACCACATTGCAGTGGCCACGCCGTGGCCCACACTCTCCTTCTAATATGTTTTTAGACATTGCTGTGTAGTTTGGTACATGTACATGTGCAGGTGTGTGTTTGGGGCCAACAATTACTCACCACGCAGCCTGGCAATCCTGGCACGGATGTCCACTATGTGGCCTGGGCACTTCTGCTTCAGATCCGCGATCTTCTTCTGGATCTGCTTTGTGCTCCTCTGAACCCCCAGTTTGTAGAGCAGGGCCCGCTGGATCCACATCAGGGTGCTGCGATTGCGCAGCCTGGGGTGCCGGTGGTGATGGTGGCCCCAGTAGTCATAGCGGTCACAATGATCTATCAGAAGCTCCGCCATACCCCACGTTGCAGCGCGCTGTGTGGTGGCCATGACTATGCTGCTATGTGCAGGGGAGGACAGGCACCTTGCAGGCAGAGTGAAACTGAAACAAGTGTCCTGACGTCAGAACGTTCGCTTGCGGTGCGTAACTAAATTCAAATTCGCCGTACGCGCAGTGCGACACGGCAAAAATACTTCTGCGTCCACTACAAAAAAAAAACAAAAACAAAAAAAAAAAACACAGGCCGCTACGTACGGCATGCATGTGCGCTGTGTACAACAATTTATTCCTTTGTATGTGGTATGAGAATGTGCACACTATATGGTACGCGCAGTGCGACACGGCAAAAACACTTCTGTGTCCACTACAAAAAAAAACAAAAACAAAAAAAAAAAACACAGGCCGCTACGTACGGCATGCATGTGCGCTGTGTACAGTAATTTATTCCTTTGTATGTGGTATGAGAATGTGCACACTATATTGGACTATACAGCACTATGCATTTGTCTGCGCAGTTGGGTGGCCGCATAATTGTACTGATGTATCGGATCGTGCAGACGGGGCTTATGCGTCTAGTGCTGAAGTGACAGCTCTTCCAAGATGGCGACCTGTGAAGGGAGCCAATCGTAACGCAGGAGCCTCCACCAATGATCGATGATGGGGCGCGGTATCCATGAGGCTGTGTCACGCCCCTGGGTTTCGTTGGCCACGCAAATACTTTGCCTGTGCCCCGATTACATGCCACCACCATAGGAATTGTGCCTTCCTGTTTTTGAGCACGGCTCAGAAACAGGTATCCGAAGGAAATGCGGGACACAGGAAGGAATTTCCCGATTTACACGCCGCCATTTCGTAGTGATTTCATGGCAACAGGCACAATTGTCCCCGATGCCCGGCAGTTTCTTCCTTCCTGTGGCGGCGTGTAAAGGTACCCTTACACAAATCCAGATAAGAGAACTGCAGTCTTATCATAACTGAGGGAAGATAGAACTCTGGCAAAACATGCATAGCCAAAGATTATCCCCAATAGTCAGAATGGAATGTTTCCTAGGAAGGTTGAGGAGGGGGGTGGTACACCATCAGCGACATCAGCTTGTCAGACCAGGAAATTAGAACAATATCCTTTAAAACAGAGGGCAGAGAACCAAGAGCGACAAGAACTATATAAGTTCAGTCCAGCCAGTGCACTCCTTCAGGTGTGAGGGAGAACACCAAGTAGACGGTTTATCGGACAAAAATGGTCCCAGACGGTGGAAGATCAGGCTTCTCGCTGTTGGTGGTTGGATCATCTGGGTTTCCTTGAACGTCGTACATCCCACCTATAAGGGATCCCTTTTTCTATTAGTTGGTTAAGGAGGGGTCTCAAGGCTCTCCTTGTAAGATGAGTCAGCTATGGACAGATCCGGAAGGAGCATAACTGGGGCATCTTGGACCAGAATGGTGTCCCTCCACCCGGCCGTCCTCATAATTGCTTTCTTGATTTTGAAATTATGAACCTTGCATATGACATCCCTAGGATAGGCACCATCTGAGGGTCTTGGTCCTAGGGCTCTGTGGATTCTATCCAGCTCAATGGGAGGGTGTTCCTTATCCCCAAGGATCTGTTTGAATGTTTGTTGCATAGTTTCATCCAGATCAGCAGATAGTACAGTCTCAGGCAACCCTGATATGGATATTATTCAGTCTGTTACAGTTTTCAGCATCCTCCTTGTTAGTGAACAAGTCCTCCAAGTTTGCAGAGTGCTGTTCCAGCAAGGTTCTATGAGCCTGCAGTTCCTCTGCTAATTGCTCCTGTGCTTTTTAGATTTTCTCCACCATCGATGTAAAGTCCACCCTCAGACTATGTAAAACCTGAGCAGGGAAAAAACTGCAGTGTGAAACCAGCGCAAGTGGGAAGGGATCTAATAAATTTACTCAGATCCTGGAGATTGAGGTCCTCTGTCATTCTCATCACTAGAGCACTCCTGCTGAGGGATCCCTGTCAGTGGAGGCTGTGAGCAGCCTGAGTCACCGAATCATCTGGCTGGAGATGCAGCAGCAGGGGCCATTTTAGATTTTAGACTGGGAGGATGTTCCAGTGGTCAGATAATGCTCTATATCAGTCTGAGACCTCTGCGGATCAGCTCCAGAGCTGCCCGCCTGTCTCCTGCTTCTGCCCATCAACATTTTTTTTTTGCAGTTCCTGTGATTGCTGTTGGCCTTAGGAGCAGCGCTGCAGGAATGTGTGTCCTATTTCTCCATCGGCAAGCCACGCCTCATGTGGTGATATAATTTATACCAAAAACAGTGAATAATAGAGTTAAACATATTGACTGCTATTATTTTGAACACAACTGTACTATTAGACGAACATCAGCATCTTTTGTACACTGATCAAAGTCTGTATACCTCTTAGGTTTCACAGTACTGAATTCTTTACCTTCTTTATTAGACAAAGAAGATATATAATCATTATCTAAAATAAACACTGGTTATTTCATAGATGAGACACTTTGAGACAGAAATACAGACATTTACAAAATGGAGTTTAGATACAAACAAAATGAAGCTTGCTATCTCAGTGCTGATACCGTACATGTGGTCAGAAAACTTTATTTGGACTAATGGCAGGGATCTGACGGGAAGAAGCACGATTTTAATTTTGAAATGCCAAATTTGTCTGAAAGATTGCGGGCACCATGTTAAGTTTGTAGGGCCCCTATGGTGCCTAAATAGCAGTAACCTCCCACAAATGACCCCATTTTGGAATCACATCATGCCCTATCCTGCTCCCACCTTCTATTGCTCTCTCTGCTGCTCATCATTGCTAGCGACGTATCCCAAATCCTGGCCAACACATCCACACACTCATTTCTAACACCCTGACACGATACTTTACAAGTTTTTGCAATCCTGATAACCTTAGACCCATTCAGGCAGCCCCTACTCCCCTACCCGGAGCACTATGGAACACTCGCTCTGTCTACAACAAACTGTCATTCATCCATGACCTCTTTATCACTAACAAACTCTCCTTCCTCAGTTAATCTCTAAAGGGGGATAATAGAGAAAAAGAGTCGGCGCAGATCTTTTTGGTATCTTTTGTTCATATAGTATAAGGTTTTCTCTTAGGCTTGCAACCTTCCTCTCCGGAGGGATCAGGTCTTCTCAAGGGAGCCTGGTTCATCAGTATATGGTTTAAATAATACCGGACTTTGAGGAATAGCGCTTCCTTAAGAGGCACAATAATTTCTTCCAAGAGTTCTTTAATTCATATAAAAGTCAGTAATTCCATATATTGCAGTACAGTACAATGCGTTTCGACTTACATACAAGTCTTCCTCAGGTACATGTGATAATATCATAAGAAATAGATGTGTACTCACTTATAGGATTCTCATTAAAACTGAGCTTGAGATGTTGGGAGGTTGGTCACTGCCCCAATCTGTAATTGTGGTAATTAGTCCACAATTAGTGTGAAGTTGTTCCTCCCCTGGGCTCAGTGAAGTGGTTATTCATGAGCCCAATGAGCAGCATCAAAAACGTGAGGAACAAAACCAAAGCAAGGCGAACATGAAAATCCTTATTTTAAAGCTTAAAAGTTGTGTCTGTCGTTCGTGCACACGGATGCTCAGCTGTGAACATCCGCGTGCAGGACGTATGGACATCACGCGCCGGAGGCATGGATGTGTGCGTGAACCACTAAACTGCATTATTCACAAAAAGTAAACAGAAAAGAAATATTTTTCATATAAAAACATTTTTCTATAAAAGAATTTTACATAAAATTTCACTGTCAGCTTGAGATATTGGGAGGTTGATCACTGCCCCAATCAGCAATTGTGGTGATTAGTCCACAATTAGTGTGAAGTTGTACCTCCACTGGGCTCAGTGGAGTGATCATTCATGAGCCTAATGAGCGGCATGGGAAGCGGGAGGAACAGATTCAAAGCAAGGCAAACATGAAATTCCTTATTTTAAAGCTTAAAAGTTGTGTCCATCGTCCGTGCATATAGATGCTCTGCTGTGAACATCTGCATGCAGGACGTATGGACATCAGGCGCCACAGGCACGGATATGTGAATGAGCCACTATACTGCATTATTCACAAATAAAAAGAAAAGAAATAGTTTTCATATAAAACTATAAAATCATTTTTCTATAAAAGAATTTTACATAAAACTTCACTATCAGCATGAAGGGTTAGAAAACTAAAAAAAACCAATATAATATGATATAGGAGGGATCGAACTCAGAAAGCTTCAGTGTGGTTGATTTTTCTATTCTAAGGATCATATATACTCAATCTTATCATTGAGTCCATCTGGATGTAGGCTGCGAAGGCGATACATCCAGGATTCCTTTCTATTTAACGTTTGTATTCTATTTGTATTGCAATCAGATATACATTCCACAGGGGTAATATTGATTTCAAATTTCCCTCCGTGGTGTATGGAAAAGTGCCGTGACAGACTGTGTGTTTGTAATTTGATTTTGGCGTTATTATCAGTGCCCACTCAATCTCTGGTGTAGTCTTTGCGTCGTACGTCCGACATATTGCATTCCGCAATTGCAATTTATCACGTAAATTACAAACTCAGTCTGACAAGTGAGGTTTTGTTGTATGGGGAACTTTTCCCCTGTACTGTGTGAGATGATTTCAGTACATCCGTGTGCAATACAGGTGCAGCACTGACACTGTTTTTTCCCACACCTATATACACCCAAATTTTGGAAAGGTCTTTTACAATTCACATCTGGTTGTAACATTTTTAGATGGCTGGGAGCAATCATATTGCGAATAGTTCTCCCTCTTCTGAACGTGATCCCCGATTTTTCTGGAAGGGATTTTCTCAACAAAGGATCCTGCTGTAAAATATACCAATATTTAACCGATATTTTTCTGATATTTGTGTTCTCTTTATTAAAGGATGTTATAAAATTCAAGTGGCAGTCTTGATCAAAGATACACCAGCTGCAGTCCACAACACCAGGGACTCGGAGGATCTGGATCTTAAAGCCTGCAGAGCCTCTAAACTCTCTCCTCAGGTTGGTGAATTCTGCACCCCCCTTCCTTCCTGCTTCAGACTGTCTGAATTCCTCCCTGCTCCTGGACACCCAACACTGCCAGCCTGCAAATCCCTGATACATACTGTGATATCATCGGGGCTCTGTGAGGAGACTCCATCAAATCAGCAGGGAGAGGAGATAAGAGAAGTGTGGGAACCAGAGAGAGGAGCTAATTTCTGCCCACGCAGCCATTAATGAGGGACACAGCATACAGACTTCACCTCTGCAGCGGCTTGGAAAAGAGCCCCTATTGTCATCTAAGGAGCCTTGCTGAAACTATCAGGAGGGACTGCTCTGGAGTTGAATGGTGCTGATGCACTGAGGGAGACAAGCTCTGCTTCATATAATCTCCTGACAATTATAAAATCTCCTAGCACAAGCATCTCTGAAGAACCTGATTAATACATCTCACCGGTCTATCAGTTTACTCAGCATATGAACTATTGGGATATACTCTTTAAACTAAAATAATCTGTCTTATGGATCTCTATTTAAAACAACATCGACTTCCGGTTTCCGGCCTGATGGGTGAGGACGCAAGGGGATGAGCTCCCAAAGCCTGCGGCCGCTAACCTGCTACAAAGGCGTGCAAACCACCGACAACCGGTACCGGAGGCACACTTACCAGTCACTACATCATCCCTGCATGCGCCGGTGGCTCCGGAGCACCGTCGGCGGACGGGGTGCGGCGGAGATGGCGACGAGGCAGACCGGGCCCTCCTCCTCCAAGGTGGCGCCGAGTGGGGCAAACAACAGAGGCAAGGAGGCAGCAAACAAATTACAGCCCCGATCACAAGGGAGAGAAGCTGGAGGACACCCAGGACGAGGCAGCGGCGGGGGAGGTGAGACGCTGGAGGGAGCGGAGGGGCGCAGGCCTGGGTCCTCTATAGACTATAAGCTCCTGGCCACTGAGGTCTCCTCTCAACTAGCAGGGGAGCTGAGGCATCTGTTCAAGAATATGATAAAGGAGCTGCTGCAGGAATCCCTCAGAGACGTTAAAGCAGATGCTGCTGCACAGGAATCCAGGCTTACAGTTCTGGAGCAAAGACTGTCAGACACCGAAGATAAGGTAGTCTGGCTGGAACAACAAGTCTCTTCCTATAAAGAGAGGGAGGAACGTACAGTCAATAAGCTGGAGGACTTAGAAAATCGTTCCCGCCGCAACAATCTGTGCCTGGTGGGGCTTCCCGAGACCATTGCCCCCTCTGCATTGCTGGACATATTTGAGACTCACCTCCCGCGGATTTTGGGGAGTAGGGGCCCTTGCATGGTAGAAAGAGCTCACCGCATAGGCCCCCCGCCAGACCACATAATGAAACCAGGCTCTCCATCCCAGGGGAGAGGGAAGCCCAAACTATTGCTCGCTATCTAAATTATCGGGACAAGGAGAATCTCCTACGCTCCTACAAGAGCTTGCGGACCCCTCTAACCATCAGAGGACACAAGGTCCTACTGTTCGGAGACTACTCTCCTGAGGTCGCGAGAAAGCGGAGAGCCTTTGGGGAGGCGTGCAGTATTTTGTACAATCGCAATGTACGATTCCAACTCCTGTATCCGGCCATTCTGAAATATAGGGGTCCGGATGGCTCCATCAAGGTGCATCATAGTCCTGAGGAGGCCCTTAGGAGCTTGACCCAACGGAACCCGGCTGGGAGCCACCATGGAAGACAACGGGAGCACCACATTGGAACCCAAGGAGGGGGCGAGAACTCATGTCCGGAGACCCCTGGGCCACGAGAAGGCTCTCCTCGGGGGTCTGAGAGGGAGACTAGCACTGGGCCCCGCTCACCAAACGAACAGAGGTCCAAGCGACGTGACGGAAGTGGAGGGAGACGTCGTACGGACTCTGAGCTTGGACCGAGGGATGCGGAGGTCCATGATGGGACTTGAACGGAACATATGGTGACTCTTTTCCCTTTTTTGTTTTTCCTTATTTTTTGCGCCAGGAGGGACCGAAGTCACGTCTTACGGATCTCGTATCCTGGTCTGCGTTATCTGGGCAATTGCACACTAGATGCCTTAACCGACTTTTGGGAAGTGTTAATGTTCTTGATAATGACAACAATGCGGTTATACTACTATTAATAGGTATCGATTGACTCCAGGGCACGGTGCTGACTATCTCGACTTACACTACGGCAGCAGGGCGGGAGTGTTGGAGAGGTGTACCCTTCAGAATATGGAAGTCCATATCCTTAATTTGAATAGTTTTGGGGAGGGGAGAAGATGGGAGGGGGAGGGATTTTGTTCTATTGGATTGTTCGGTACGCGGTCACTAGACTGCTTGTTGAGGGGTTACAAGGGGAGTGGGGGGGCGTGAATTTATGTTGTTACAGCCATCTTGTACAGTATGCTTATTTTTCAGCGATCTACTCGAAACATCCCTGGACATAGCGGGGGTTGACATATCCCATCGACTGTTTCTTGATCATGGTTAATCTGTTGTCCTGGAATGTTAAGGGCCTCAGGTCACCCGAGAAACGCTCGATGGTACTCAAACATCTCAAGAGATTGAAAACAGATGTGGCTCTCCTACAAGAGACGCATCTTCAAGACATGGAATTTTTTAGAATGCACAGGTTATGGGTGGGGGCGGTACACGGCTCTGGATCGGTGGCGAGGAAGGCAGGGGTACTGATACTTATCCATAAAAATTTCCCCTGTACAATTATTTCTGAAACTAAAGATGATGAGGGAAGGTGTATGTGCGGCTGGTTTTAGATAGCCCGGCGGGACGTCTTAGTATCACGAATATATATGCCCCTAACCAGTCGCAAGATGCCTTTTTCTCCCACCTCCAGGAGGAGCTGCTAGGAGGTACAGTGCATCTCCGGATCGTGGGAGGGGACTTCAATAGTGTCTTCTTTGGGGGCGAAGATAGGCGACGCAACCAGTTGAATACTGCTTCCACCCCTGACGACCGACCGTTGAGCCCGCTACATACGCTGATGAGGGGACTGGCATTGCATGATGTGTGGCGGATACACCACCCCCTAGACCGGGAATTCACTCATTACTCCCATGCCCACGGGTCCTGGTCTCGTATTGATTTCTTTCTACTCAGCAACCACTTATTGTCTAGAGTGGTCAGAGTGGGTATTGAAAAGATGGTAATTTCCGACCATAGCCCCGTGGCCCTGGAACTAAGAGACGTGCACATTAGGGGCACTGACTTTATATGGCGCTTTCCATCACATCTTAGAAGGGACGCCAATTTTGACAGACTCCTGGGGGAGTGGTGGTCTGACTTCGTCTTCCACAATGCAGACTATGAGACGGACTCTCGGTTATACTGGGAAACGAGTAAGGTGGTAATGAGGGGTAAAATAATGGCATACACTAGCACTCAAAAAAAGAAACCATTTCAACAGTTCCATCTAGCTAGTAAGAAGCACATATGAGGAATTTAAAAACAACCCTTCACTGCTAACAAAGGAGAAATGGGTGGGAGCAAAGAGAGAGTATGACGTCTGGGCTAAACGAAGGGAACAGTGGAGTAAGGAACAATGGGAGGTAGATCTCTACAAGTATGGAGACAAGGCGGGGAGGATCCTAGCGAACTTGGCCAGGGGTAAAACTAAGCCCACGATGTTTGCCTCTTTGGTGGACTCCGAGGGTAACATCCTTCATGCACCAAAAGACATCAACTCTCATTTAGGCAAATTCTTTGCAAAACTATATACACAGGATACAGTGCAGAATGCAAGGGAGGTAGGGAGGGGACTGGCTTGAGAAGGTCTCACTACCTACCATAGCTGAGGACGGCTTGGCTACCTTGAACGCTGAGATTTCCTTGGCTGAAGTTCAAATGACTATCAAAAACCTGAGTGCCCATAAAGCTCCGGGTCCAGATGGTTTTACCGGCGACTATTACAAGTCTTTATGCGACAAGGTGGCTCCTTGCTTAGTCTCTCTTTTTAATGAAATTCTAGCGGGGGGCAAGATCTCGAACCACACTAACACGGCACACATTAAATTGTTGCCAAAGAGGAATGTGAGCGCCACTGACCCGGCCGGATATCACCCCATCTCACTGATAAATCAAGACCTGAAAATTCTGGCCACGATTATGGCGGACCGTTTGGCGGGGCTACTGCCATCTCTTGTGGGCCCACAACAGGCGGGATTTGTTAGGGGTAGATCGGCGGTGGGTAATATCAGACAAACTATGTTAGTGCTGGATTCAGTGGGGCATCGAGAGAATCTACGTGATGATCGTCCGGCATTGGTCTTTTTGGACGCCGAAAAGGCGTTCGACAATGTCAATCTGTCCTGGTTGAACTTAGTATTGGACAAGATAGGCCTACAAGGCCCATTCAGGACATTCCTAAAAACATTATACGAGAACCCGAGCGCTAGAATATGCACCTCCGATTTTCTGTCTGCCCCTTTCCCTCTGGAAAAGGGAACACGGCAAGGCTGCCCTCTCTCGCCATTGCTCTTCAATCTCGCCATCGAACCTCTTGCCAGATATTTGAACGGCAATGATTCACACGAGGGCATCAACATTGGAGGGGTGACGGTGAAGTCAGCGCTATTTGCTGACGATGTCATCATCTATATGAATAGACCGGAGAGGGACTTAAGGGAACTGCTTCAACAACTCACGGTTTTTGGCACATTCTCGGGCTTTAAGCTCAATAAAGCTAAATGCGAGATCTTGCAACTGGGAAATCCTCGTCACCGTCCTGGGGAAGGGGGGGCCAGGGGAGGGGCGGAGATGGAGGGCATACAAGTAAAAACTCACCACATCAAATACCTGGGCATCATACTCAGCAGCGACACTAGCCAAATTTACCCTCTGAACTATGGCCCTTTAATTACCAAAATCACGCGGGAATTAGAGAGATGGAGGGACCTGCCGCTGACTCTTCTGGGGAGGTGCCATCTACTTAAGATGGTTAGCTTCGCCAGGTTACTATATCCGCTGCAGACCATACCACTGCTACTGCGAAGGGCGGATGTGCATAGACTCAACACAGCTTTCTCCAGCTTTCTTTGGAGGGGACGGAAGGCCAGAATAGCCAGTCGCACCTTAATGCTCCCAAAACTTGGAGGGGGGCTAAATCTCCCTGACATCAGGGGTTATAATTTGGCGTGCTTATTACGTCACGTTATAGACTGGCTCAAAAAGTCCAACAGATACTCTAATTATACCATGGAAGCGGCGCTATGCAGACCCTGGGAATCGTCCAGCTTACTGCACTCGCCATGGCCGGCCGTGCCTAAACACCTGAAAAACATGATCATCTATAGGGATACGGCTATGTGCTGGAAAGCGGTACGAAAGAAGTTAATGATGACCTGGAAAACGTCGAAATACCTTAATCCTTGGGCCCACGCAGGATTCAGATTAGGGCGTGAGAACGCCTTATTTGCACCATGGCAAGAAAAGGGGATTCACACATTGGGGGATTTGTTACACAAACCTGACAGAAGGTGGTTAACGGAGTCAGAAGTCTTGGAAAAGTTCCAATTGAGCCCGTACCATATCATCCAATTCAGGCAGCTACACCATCACGTCCTTCGACACCTTCAAAATGTATCACAGGAATGCAGATTGACTATCTGGGATACCTGGTTGGGAGCGGACCCTCTGACTGTCAACGTATCTTACCTTTATGGTAGTTTACAAGACACGACTCTGGCCTTAAGGGAGGATAACATCTTTCGCGGGTGGCTAAAGTACATACCTCGGACTGATATAGCGGACACGATTCTGAGGGGCTGGGAGGTACTGAGGAAAAATAATCAGCGAAAAATGGAGGGATGTACAATATAGGATCATACACAGGGCAATCTACGGATTCACCCTACCCCCGAATGCTAGGTTCCCTAATAGACGACAACAATGCCCGAAATGCGGAAAACCAAAAACAGATATGGTGCATGGTATATGGCTGTGTGGGGAGGTGCAGAAACTATGGAAGCGGGTGGAAGCCTTAGCGAGGGAGGTGACCGACAAAATCGTTACATTGGATATGCTTGCCTGGTTGTTTCATTTCCCGGTATCTGGAGTGTGGGAAGGCAAACCTGCTAGAATACTCCATATGCTGGCAATGGTTACTAAAGGGCTAATCCTGAGGGACTGGCTATCTGGGCACAACCCTGGCATGACTGGTATACTCAACGAATTGAAGGCAGTAATGCATTTGGAATGCCTGGAAGCGGCAAGGGATAAAGACGTGTTGACGGGGAAGTTTTTTGAGACTTGGAGAGGGTTCATAACCACCAAGCTATCGTCAGCAGAACTGCACTCAGTAGTCCTACCGTTTGTGCAATCGTCCTGGTATCTGCTGGAGGAGTTACAAGGGTCCTTGGGAAGGCTACGGGTATCCCCTGCTCCAGGCGACTCGGGGCAGGCATAACACTTTTTCCATTTCATTTCTTATGACTGTTAGGAGATGTGACTATGGTGTAGTTTTTGGTATTGAATATCGATTATGATCAATGTCCGACCTTGTATGTCTTGGGAGATTGTTGGATGTATTTTCGCTGTAACTATTGATGGCTGGGGGGTATGGGGGTTGGATTGTTTTTCTTCTTTTCCTTGTTATTAAAAATGAAAAAAGGTTTTGCAGATATATACTGGGCACTGCTGTGCTACAGGGACCAGTGCTACTTACACATGTAAGGGTGCGAGTAAAGCAGGTTCATGTGCCCGGGTGCACGCTTATTAGACAGCATATTGATATTGATATTAAAAATGAAAACTCAATAAAAATATTTAAAAAAAAAAAAAAATTCAAGTGGCAGTCTTTAGTGGTTTTTTTTGTATGAATAGTAGGGCAACATTCTAAGTTTGTATTTAAAGTTGGTTTAGAATTGTTTATATCTTCAGAGTGCTCCTCTTTTTTCTCATTTATACATTGTTTCTTTGCTATCAAGCAGTCCATTTGTGTTCTTCTTTTATTTAATTCATAAGCTGAGGTGATTAATTTCTTTGGGTACTTTTTATTTTTAAACCGGTCAATAAGAATTTTGGATTGTTCGTTATAATCTTCTTTTGTAGTATTGTTTTTTTGGATCCGTAAAAATTGGCTGTATGGAATATTCTGCTTTCATCTACTTATATAATCGGGAGTTGGGCACTGTAGCCCAATCCCAACATGCTTTGCGCGGGACTGCGAGTGATGACGCGCAGCGTCATCACGAGCCGCAGACCCGCACTACTCTAAAAAAATAAAAATCCTCACCTCTACCCGAGCCCGCGCTGTCTCCCGCCCTCTCCCGCCGTCTTCTGCCGTGTTCCGCTAGGCTCCCGGTGGCTGTGCAGGCTCCCGGTGCCTCCAGTGATCTTCTATCTACTCAGACTGAAGGACCTGTGGTGATGTCAGAGTCACGTGACACCAGCTTACTCCAGCCAAATCGCGGGTCACGTGACTCTGACATCACCACAGGTCCTTCAGTCTCAGTAGATAGAAGATCACTCCAGGCACCGGGAGCCTGCACAGCCACCGGGAGCCTAGCGGAACACGGCAGAAGACGGCGGAACACGGCAGAACACGGCGGGGGCTCGGGGTGAGGTGAGCATAATCTTTTTTTATTTTTTTTAACCCCTGCCTTGCACGAGCGCACCACAGACACCTCTATACTCCACCACCACACACGCCTCTACACTCTGCCACCACCACACACGCCTGTATACTCCGCCACCACACACGCCTGTATACTCTGCCACCACACACGCCTTACACTCTGCCACCACACACGCCTCTACACTCTGCCGCCACCACCACACACGCCTGTACACTCTGCCGCCACCACCACACGCCTGTACACTCTGCCGCCACCACACACGCCTGTACACTCTGCCGCCACCACACACGCCTGTACCCACTACTTGCCGCCACCACCACACACGCCTGTACACTCTGCCACCACCACACACGCCTGTACACTCTGCCGCCACCACACACCGCCTGTACACTCTGCCGCCACCACCACACACGCCTGTACACTCTGCCGCCACCACACACGCCTGTACACTCTGCCGCCACCACACACCGCCTGTACACTCTGCGCCACCACACACGCCTGTACACTCTGCCGCCACCACCACACACGCCTGTACACTCTGCCCCACCACACACGCCTGTACACTCTGCCGCCACCACCACACACGCCTTACACTCTGCCGCCACCACACACGCCTCTACACTCTGCCGCCACCACACACGCCTGTACACTCTGCCGCCACCACACACGCCTGTACACTCTGCCGCCACCACACACGCCTGTACACTCTGCCGCCCCCACCACACACGCCTGTACACTCTGCCACCACCACACACGCCTCTACACTCTGCCCCACCACACACGCCTGTACACTCTGCCACCACCACACACGCCTGTACACTCTGCCGCCACCACACACCCCTGTACACTCTGCCGCCACCACACACGCCTGTACACTCTGCCGCCACCACACACGCCTGTACACTCTGCCGCCACCACACACGCCTCTACACTCTGCCACCACCACACACGCCTGTACACTCTGCCACCACCACACACGCCTGTACACTCTGCCCCACCACACACACACCTGTACACTCTGCCGCCACCACAGACGCCTGTATACTCTGCCGCCACCACCACACCTGCCTGTATACTCTGCCACCACCACACACGCCTGTACACTCTGCCACCACCACACACAGCCTGTACACTCTGCCACACCACCACACACGCCTGTACACTCTGCCACCACCACCACACACGCCTGTACACTCTGCCGCCACCACCACACCCGCCTGTATACTGTGCCGCCACCACCACACACGCCTGTATACTCTGCCGCCACCACCACACACGCCTGTATACTCTGCCGCCACCACCACACACGCCTGTATACTCTGCCACCACCACACACGCCTGTATACTCTGCCGCCACCAGCACAGACGCCTGTATACTCTGCCACCACCACACAGGCCTGTATACTCTGCCACCACCACAGACGCCTGTATACTCTGCCGCCACCACCACACCCGCCTCTATACTGTGCCGCCACCACCACACCCGCCTGTATACTCTGCCGCCACCACCACACCCGCCTGTATACTGTGCCGCCACCACCACACACGCCTGTATACTCTGCCGCCACCACCACACACGCCTGTACACTCTGCCACCACCACACACGCCTCTATACTCTGCCGCCACCACCACAGACACCTGTATACTCTGCCACCACACAGATGCCTGTATACTATGCCACCACAGACACCTATATACTCTGCCACCACCACCACACACACCTGTATACTCTGCCACCACCACCACACACGCCTGTATACTCCACTACCCACAGACCCACCTGTATACTCTGCTACCCACAGAGCCGCCTGTATACTTTACTACCCACAGAGTCACCTGTATAATCTCCTACCCTCAGAGCCGTCTGTATACTCTGCTACCCACAGAGCCCCCTGTATACTCTGCTACCCACTGGCCCGCCTGTATACACACAATTCATTTCACCCTGCTCCCGATGCAATTGCATCGGGCCTTTTTACTAGTTTCTGATAATGGGCACTACCGTAGCTTAAATACCCATTACAGTCCACTGTTTTGAAATGAGTTTTTGTCTTTATTTTATTTGAGCTTGTACTTATGTCTAAGTCCAAAAACACAATTCTATTTTTATTTCTATTAGATGTAAATTTTATTCCCCAATTATTTTGATTTAATGCAAGAACCAATTCTTCCGCTTCCATTTTACTCCCTCTCCAAATAAGTTTCAGATCGTCTATATATCTACGGTACATAGCGATCTTGTCAGTATACCGGGGATCTTTCATTGCAGATAAGGACTCGAATCGCCCCATGAATAGATTAGCGAAACTTGGGGCGACTCGAGTCCCCATCTCCCAACATCTCAAGCTCAGTTTTAATGAGAATCCTATAAGAGAGCACACATCTATTTCTTATGATATTATCACATGTACCTGAGGAAGACTTGTATGTAAGTCGAAACGCATTGTACTGTACTGCAATATATGGAATTATTGACTTTTATATGAATTAAAGAACTCTTGGAAGAAATTATTGTGCCTCTTAAGGAAGCGCTATTCCTCAAAGTCCGGTGTTATTTAAACGAAACTCTCCTTCCTCGGCATCACTGAAACCAGGCTCACCCCCTTTGACACAGGCACTCCTGCTGCACTTTCTTTTGGCGGATTCAATCTCTCACACCCCTTGCCCCAACAACAAACATGGTGGAGTTGGCTTGCTCCTGTCAAATAACACTTCTCCTTTATCCCAATTCCACTACTCTTCCCTCATTATTTGAGGTGCACCTCTTCCGCATCTACTTCCCCTCCAATCTCCAGCTGGCTGTCATCTACCACACCCCAGAGCTAGCCATCTCCACCTTTCTCGACCACTTCACCACCTGGCTACTTAATTTCCTTTCTGCTGACATCCCCACTATCATCATGGGTGACTTCAACATCCCCTTTTACACTTCCTGCTCGGCTGCCTATAAATTTTTACCACTGACTGCCTCCTTTGGCCTTACTCAATGGTCCTCCGCAGCAACCAGAGATCTATGAACAATCTCTGCACAATTATCTGTGTATGTAACTGGGCCTTAACTCACCCCTCCCCATCTGACCACAACCTGACTTTCTCTTCCCTCTCCTCTCGTAGTATGCAACAGCCACTCCCCAAACTCAATCATCCTTGCAAAAATCTCAAACACCTTAATTTACACTCATTCTAAGAGTCCATTCTCCCTCTTTCAGACATAGCTTCCTTACATAACACAGATGCTGCTGCCACTTTATATGATACAATAACAGCAGCGCTCGATTAGGCCACCCTCCCTCACACACTGCAAAACTTGTACAATCAACAGGCAACCCTGGCTGACCAGCCTGACCAAGGAACTGAGACAGGCTTCCAGGGTAGCTGAGCGGAGATGGAAGAGATCCCGTTCTGCCGAGAACTTTGTCGCATACAGTCCCTCGCCAACTTCAAATCCACGCTCACTGCCGCAAAACAAACTTACTTCTCATCTCTTGTATCCTCCCCGTTTCACAACCCTAAATAGCTTTTTAATACTTTCAATTCTCTACGCCATCCCCCAGCACCTGCTTTCTCTCCTCTCTATTCTGCAGAACACATTGCCACTTTCTTTAAGCAGATTGATAACATGAGAGAAAGCTTTGGCCCGCATCCCCCTATGCCCCGCCTCAAAACTACACAGCCCTGTTCTTCCAAAGCCAGCTTCTCCAACATGAGAGATCAGCTCTCCTCCCTTCTGTCAAGATCACATCTCACCACTTGCACACTTAACTTAACCGGCTCGCATCCAACCTCATCCCCAACCTCACCACCGTCTTCATCCCAACTCTGAAGGCCACTTCACACACACAGATATCTGAGTCCAATATCTGAACAGATCTCTGGTTGCAGTGAAATCATGGATACATTGCTCCATTTTGTGGCTGTGTACAACATGGAGCAATGTGTCCATGATTTCACTGCAACCAGAGATCTGTTCAGATATTGGACTCAGATATCTGTGTGTGTGAAGTGGCCTTAACACATCTCTTCAACCCTTCAATTATAAATGGGGCATTTTTGAAGAATGAGGGGAAGACACCAATCACACCCATCCTCAAAAATCCCTCCCTCGACCCATCCTTTGTGTCTAGCTATCACCCGATAACACTTCTCCCTTATACCTTAAAACTGCTGGAACAGCATGTCCATCTTGAACTGTCCTCCCACCTCTCCTCCTGCTCTTTGACAGGTTACAATATGGCATCACTTAACTGAAACAGGCCTAACTAAAGTCACCAATGACCTGCTAACAGCAAAGAGCAGGCAATACTACTCTGTCCTCCTCCTGGACCTGTCTTCTGCCTTTGACACTGTGGATCATTCCCTCGTTACAGATTCCCTCATCTCTTGGCATCACAGACGTGGCCCTATCCTGGATCGCGTCGTACGTAACAGACCAGACATTCAGAGTCTCCCTCTCTCACACCACCTCCTCACCTCACCTGTCGGTGCTCCCCAAGGCTCAGTTCTAGGACCCCTACTCTTCTCCATCTACACCTTCGGCCTGTGTCAGCTCATAGAATCCCACGGTTTGCTGTATCATCTCTATGCCGATGACACGCAGATCTACCTCTCTGGACCTGACATCACCTCCTTACTATCCAAAACCCCATAATGTCTATCCGCTATATCATCTTTCTTTTCTGCTCGCTTTCTAAAACTGAACATGGACAAAACAGAATTCTTCATATTTCCATCTCACTCTGCCCCTCCACGAGACCTATCCGTCAAAGACAGTGGCTGCTCACTTTCCCCAGTCCCGCATGCTTGGTGCCTTGGTGTGATCCTCGACTCTGCTCTCTAAGGCCACATATCCAAGCCCATGCCACCTCCTGCCGACTCAAATTCAAAAATCTTTCCCATTACCGTACATTCCAAGAAACTGCAAAAACACTCCTGCACTCCGTAATCATCTCCCGCCTCGAATACTGCAACCTTCTACTCTCTGGCCTCCCCTCTAGCACTCTTGCACCACTAAAATCTATCTTAAACTCTGCTCCTCGACTAATCCACCTGTCTCCCCGTTATTCCCCTGCCTCATCTCTATGCCAATCCCTTCACTGGCTTATATTGTCCAGAGACTCCAGTTCAAAACCCTAACTATGACATACAAAGTCATCCACAACCTGTCTCCTCCATACATCTGTGATATGATCTCCCGGCACTTACCTACACGCAACCTTCGATCCTCTCAAGATCTCCTTCTTTACTCTCCTCTTATCTCTTCTTCCCACACCGCATACAAGATTTCTCCCGTGCTTCCCCCATACTCTTGAACTCTCCTACCCCAACACATCAGACTCTCGCCCACCATATAAATCTTAAAAAGGAACTTGAAGACCCACCACCTTCCGACAAGCCTACAACCTGCAAGGATCCTCAGTCTACTGAACCGACGCACAACCAGCTCCACCCTCTCCTAGTGTATCCTCACAAATCACTTGTAGACTGTGAGCCCTCGCAGGCAGGGTTCCCTCTCCTTCTGTACTTGTGTGTCTTGTTACGTTGATTGTACTTGTCTATGTATGCCAGCTTTCACATGTAAAGTGCCATGGGATAAATGGTGCTATATCAATGAATAATAATAACTACAACCCTTTTATCTAGGGGTATAGTGAGCATTTTGAACCCACAGGTACTTCACAGAATTTGATAACCTTATCATCATATAGCAAATGTTCATTTTTTTCACAAAACAGTGCTTTCTCACTTCATGCTTTTACAAGAGTTAACACACCAAAAAGTGGATGCCAAAATGCGTTACTCACTTTTTTATGAGCGCAGTCATACTCCACATTTTGTCAACAAGTTCTGTTTGTACACACGGTGAGGCTCAGAATGTAAGAAGCAACACTTGGAGGTACCAAAATATCAGAAATCCCCCACAAATGAACCCATATTGCAAACTAGACCCATCAAAGAATTATTGTACATTAAGCATGTTGAACCTATATATGCCTCACAGTACTTTTTCAAATTTGGATGTGTAAACAAAAATTTATTTTTTTTAGCTAAAATGTTATTTTACCCCCAAATTCCTGATAGGACCAGTGGAAGTACACATTGCACAAAACAGCAAGCCGTAGTCCGGCACTCTTGCACCCCCTCCCTGCATTAATGTAACCCCAACTTCTAATAAAACCTGCACAAGAAGAACCAGTGAGTGCTGTTTCTCTTTTTGCTTATGAATTGTCATTGGACTTTTGGACTCTGAAACGCACCACAGTGGCTCAGCTGTCTCATAACGAGTTTACACTGAATGACCATGAACAGGTCCACTGGTTGATTCTCTGAGTGATGCCTGGCATGTCTTTTTTATTTTTTAGTGAACAGAGCTCCAGGATGGCTTATTTTTTGGGTGACTAGTTGGAGATTTTTATAACGTAGCGTTTTGCAGTATATATTTTTTGCTCGCTTCTTATTCAGATTTTTCAGATGCAGAATAAACACAAACAAGCAATTCACTTTTCATTGTTTTGTGTGGTTCACTGTATGGTAAAAGTGATAAAATAGATTTAGCCTCATGGGCAGTAAGAAAATAGTGATACCAGACATATACTGTATTTTTCGGATTATAAAACGCACATTTGTTCTCCCAAAATTTGAGGGAAAGTGGGGAGGAGGTGCGTCTTATAATCCAAATCTACTAGGAAAGGGGCTGTAGGGGAGGGGGGTGGTGGTTTTAGAGCAGTTTTTGGGGGCTGGCGCAGGCTTTTGCTGCCACCCGTGGTTACGTGCCCCAACTGTCCACCACTTCAGTGCTGAATCCACGCTGAGATGTGGACGAGGGGAGCGGCACATATTATATAAGCCTGCACTCTCTCCCCCATCCAGTCACTCTATAGTCAACTCAACCTCCATCGCTAAGTGCTTCCAGCTCAATGGTGGCTCTTCCTGTGTCTGTGCCTGGCATCAGATGATTTGAGTGGCGCAGCACAGTGATATCATCTGTGTGTCCCGGTCACATGATCAGATGCCCGGAACAGTTATCAAACATTCATTTGTTTTTGTATGTATATTCTGAGACCTGTAACTTTTTTTTTTTTCTAAATGAGCCAGATTATTGCTTTGTTTTTGCGGGATATTTCTGTATTTTCATTCATGCTATTTCTTACATATAACTTTTTGATTGCTTTATATTCAATTTTTTGCGTCCGCATAATGATAAAGATTCATTTTTGCCATGTTTTTTTTTTTTTATAGTGTTCGATATAATGCAATAAATAACATGACAGTTTTATAGTTCGGGTCATTCCAGACTGTCAGTTATGTGTACTATTTTTTTATTTTGTTTTAACGCACTTTTTTGTGTGGAAAAATGTTTTTTTTTCAGTGCATTATGGGACATGAATATTTTTTGGTCTGATCACTGTTCTCATGTACTGTTGTACTCATGTACAGCAGTCTGCCTGAATGCCACCATACCCTCGGGTCAGCAGATGACCTCAGTGTACCATGGCAATGATTAGCATCTGCGATTACCATCATGGGGGAACCAATCGTGCCATTGGGGTCTTTTAACCGCTATTGCAATTGACTGCTGTATTTAAGGGGCTAATTGGCCTTGATCAGTTATAAAATCGGTCAGATCCAATGCCTGTGGGTGTCAACTGTCATGTACATTTTTGCCCACGCTGTGGTAGTAATTCATTCATGCTGTTTTAAAATGGATTGGTGGGCATTACTAGGTTAAATTATTTCTTTTATTCAAACCACCTGTGAAAACTAGATCTTTTTGGTCAAATTTTCCATATCACACTTTAACAACTCCCTAACCCGTATGAGACCACAATATAGAGAGCTGTGTAATTTTACATAGTGCCCTCAGAAAGCTAACACACTTCTATAATTACACAGCTGTTTGATATATACTATACCATAAAGCTATGCATAGCCTAGTACATAGCCTAGTGCTGACCCATTATAATAGTTATCCCATACAGTTTATTGTAAACTTTTAAAGCCCTCATGTCATGATCCAGTTGTGCAGATATACTTTCATATTATCTGTAGTATATGATATCATATAGATCCCCATTGTGATTTTTATATATTCATTACCATGATATAGTCATATAAAACAACAGATATCATTATCCAATTATGGCATCATAAACCAGTAAATGCCAACCCTTGTTAAAAATAAGAAAGACACAGAAGGAAAGACTTTATTAAACTGCATTAGTGGATATTCATACTAACAAATATACAGTTATTGTCCAAAGTTTGGACATGCTTGTTCATGCAATGGTTTCCTTGTTTTATTTTGGAATTTTGACATTGTAAATTCAAACTGAAGGCAGAAAAAACATGAAGTCACACATGAAAACAAGAAGTAAAAAAAAAAAAAAAAAAAAAAGAAAGTGAAAAAATGAGAATATGGAGCATATTCAGTATGTTGTTTAAGAAATTTGATAAGCTTTGCCAAAATGGGCTGAGCTGGACAGGGTTAGGCCATGTCCATCAAACTAATCAAGTGTGTTGGTGGTCTTGTACACCAGAAATGCATTCCTAACTGGAGTGGCATTGCTGCATGCAAACAATGTACCCCACTCAGAAGAGGCACAGAATTAAGTGGAGTGCGCCTTCTACTCCAGCAAGACTGGCACATTGTGAGGATGAGCTACGCCAGGTTTTGATGAGTCAGCGCTTATGTTTCATTACTATTCTCAAAGTATCTGCCTTTTTTTTCTGATGAATAATATGTATCACAGACTTCCGGCGCTTACATCGCTATTCCACAATGCACCGCGGTATCATTGTGGGATAGCGACACAAGTGTCAAAAGTAAGTGACACAGACCTCATCGCTACCGTCGGGAGATCATCGGCGACGCAGCCGGGAGATGAGCGTCGCGAGCCGCTCATCTCCCGGCTGCTCGCAGCGGAAGTGCCCCAACCGCCATATTGGAGCACCCACGTTATGGGTATTCGGATATGGCGGCTGGGTTTCAAATCCCCCGCCAAAGCAGTCGTCATGTGCCAACGGATAACGGCAACCAATCAGCGAAGCGGCTTATTGGGAGATTTAATTCCCGCACCGTGCAGCCAATCAGCGGCGCGGGATTTAAATCTCCTGCCAAGCCATGCGCTGCTTCACTGATTGGTTGCCGTGATCCGCAGCGTAGCGGGAGATTTGAATGCCGCTTCGCTCATTGCTCGCCCAGTGGTTAGCACTGTACGGTGGTTCAGTGGTTTGAACTGTGTGGGGTGGCTCAGTGGTTAGCACTGTATAGTGGCTCAGTGGTTAGCACTGTGCGGTGGAGTCATGGGGAGAGACAGCACACACAGGGAGAGACTGTGCACACAGGGGCTGAGAACACACAGAGTGGAGAGAAAGGCACAAGTAAGACAGAGCGCACAGGGGAAGAGACAGCACAGACAGGAGAGAGCGCACAAGGGGACACAGGCACAAAGACTGCCCTCTCTATGCAATAGCATCAGGCCTATTTCTAGTCTGGAATAATTTCCCAAGAACAGAAGCCTCAACAACAGTTCATTTGTAAAATCACTGTCCTTAAGAATGTGTTTGTGACCATCAGTTGTGTTTACAGAGGCAGTGTTGCTACACAGTTCCATTCAGTGCTAAGGTTTATTTCACAATTTGAAAAGAACTATTCAGCTAAGCAAAAATAAACAATTCATCATCACTTAAAAGATATGAAAGTCAATCAATCCAGAAAATTCCTAGACTCGTAATGGTATGAAGTGCAATTGTTGCACCCCTGCGGGGGATTGCCACGGGATCCACCGGTGCAAGGAGGTAATTACACCTTGGTTAACACAGCACACACCACCTTCCACCCCAGACCTGAAGGGGGAGCCCTACTGGCTTGCCTTGAGTCAGTTCCCTTTTAAGAACATCCAGGCCTGAGGGGAGGAATTAGTTAGTCCCTGTAGTTTCAGTTGGAGTCAGAAGAGAAGAGAGAGGAGACGGAGGAACTTGTTGCTGGGAGAGATCCAGGACCAGGGACCACTGACCGCTGTGCGCTCCCTAGGGAGAGGGTCGGAGGCAAGTGGAGAAAGCAAGTGGAAATCGCTGGCGACATTGAAGGCTGATCGCTGGTGAGCTGTCACACAGGCAGACTCACCAGCGATCAGTACCAGCGAGATCGCTGGTAACCATGTAAACAAGCGGGTAACTAAGCACCGTGCGGCGTTTAGTTACCCGCAGTTTACCATGGATACCAGCTCCGAGTGCTTGGGAGCTGGCTTCTCGCTCATCTCCCGGTGTTACACGCAGCGATGCTGTGTGTCCACCAGGCAACCATCGCCAGGTTTTAGAACAGGTTCTAAAACCTGGCGACCATCAACCTGCGATTTATCGCTGGTTGATGCACCCTGTCACACACGACAATATCGCTGCAACGTCATGTGTAGCAGCGATATTGCAAGCGATACGGACGTGTGTGATGTCCCCATTAGAGTCCAAATTTATGACACGCTTACTTAGCATGGCTACCACAGCATTGTGCAACGACAGGCCATCCCATCCGGATTACAATTGGTGAGATCATCATTTGTGTTGCAACAAAACGATGACCCAAAACACTTTTTTAGGCTATGTAACCAGACGTAGAGGCATGAAGTGCTGAATCAGACAACATGGCATCCACAGTCACCTAATCTTAATTACAGAATTGAGATGGTTTGGAATGAATTGGCCACACAGTGTGAAGGCAAAGCAGCCAAAAAGTGCCCAGCCCCTCTGGGAGCCACTTAAAGACTGTTGGAAGCCATTCTAGGTGTTTACTGATGAATCTGCTTGAAAAAATACCAAAGGATTGTGAAACTGCCATAAAAGTAGAGGAGAACTTTGAAAAACTTAGGTATAAGACACATTTTGATTTATTTCATACAGTTATTTCGAGAAATAGATAAAGCTTTTGATACGGTGCCACACAAAAGGTTGATACATAAAATGAGGGCAATGGGGATAGGGGAAAATATGTGTAAGTGGGTTAAGAACTGGCTTAGTGATAGGAAACAAAGGGTGGTTATTAATGGAACACACTCAGAATGGGTCACAGTTAACAGTGGGGTACCACAGGGGTCAGTGTTGGGCCCGCTTCTATTTAATATACTTATTAATGACCTTGTAGGGGGCATACAGAGTAGAATCTCAATATTTGCGGATGACACTAAACTCTGCAGGGTAATCAATACAGAGGACGACAATTTTATATTACAGGAGGATTTATGTAAACTAGAAGCTTGGGCTGCTAAATGGCAAATGAGCTTTAATGGGGATAAATGTAAAGTCATGCACTTGGGCAGAGGAAACAAAATGTATAATTATGTCCTTAATTGTAAAACACTGGGCAAAACTGTCACTGAAAAAGACCTGGGTGTATGGGTAGATGACAAACTCACATTTAGTGGCCAGTGTCAGGAAGCTGCTGCAAAGGCAAATAAAATAATGGGATGCATTAAAAGAGGCATAGATGCTCATGAGGAGAACATAATTTTACCTCTATACAAGTCACTAGTGCGACCACACTTAGAATACTGTGTACAATTCTGGTCTCCGGTGTATAAGAAAGACATAGCTGAACTAGAGCGGGTCCAGAGAAGAGCGACAAAAGTCATTAGAGGACTAAGGGGTCTGCAATACCAAGACAGGTTGTTAAACCTGGGGTTATTTAGCTTGGAAAAAAAGAGAATTTTGTTTACGTACCGTAAATTCTTTTTTCTTTAGTCATCAATGGGAGACCCAGACAATGGGGTTTAGGGCTCTGCCCTCCGGAGGTCACACTAGGTACTACAAGTTTGTAGACACCGCCTCCTCCGCTTATAAACCCCTACCGCAGGGAACATCCTCAGTTTGGTCCATAAGCTGCGAGGAGAAATAAACCACACCCGAAACATCGGGAAGAATGCCGTGCACAGACGGTTCAACAACCCGGCAAACACTGTCTCAACAGAGAACAGAACAAGTGCAAAATATGCAACGGAACAACTGGGTGGGTGCTGGGTCTCCCATTGATGACTAAAGAAAAAAGAATTTACGGTACGTAAACAAAATTCTCTTTTTTCTGGTCGTCATAATGGGAGACCCAGACAATGGGGATGTCCTAAAGCAATACCCCAGGGCGGGAAGAGTTCCTCAACAAGACGGATAACACATGGTTCCCATTAAAGGTGGGCAACCGCCGCCTGGAGAACCCGCCTGCCCAAACTCGCATCCGCAGAGGCATGGGCATGCACCATATAGTGCTTAGAAAATGTGTGCAGGCTGGACCAAGTGGCCGCCTGACACACCTGTAGAGCAGACGCTCGATGTCGCAAAGCCCAGGAGGCACCGACAGCTCTGGTAGAGTGAGCCTTCAATCCCACCGGGAGAGGCAAACCAGAGGATCGGTAAGCCTCCTGAATAGGAGTTTTAATCCATCTGGCCAAGGTCGACTTGGAAGCCGCGGCCCCCTTACAGCGACCCGTCGTGAGAACAAATAAGGAATCCGAATTCCTGAAGGAAGCGGTCCTGGACACATAAATGCGTACAGCTCTCACGAGATCCAGAGTATGGAGGTCGCGTTCGATCTGATGAACGGGAGCGGGGCAAAATGATGGGAGAACAATCTCCTGGTTCAGGTGAAAGGTTGAAACCACCTTCGGTAAGAATTCTGGCCGTGGGCGCAACACCACCTTGTCTTGGTGAACCACCAGAAAGGGTGACTTGCACGAAAGTGCAGTCAATTCTGAGACCCTCCTCAAAGATGTAATTGCCACCAGAAAAACCACCTTCTGGGACAGACGCAAGAGAGAGATATCTCTCAGCGGCTCAAACGGCGGCTTCTGTAACGCCGCTAGGACTCTGTTAAGGTCCCAAGGGTCCAGAGGTCTCCTGTAGGGCGGAACCATCCGCGACACCCCCTGGAGAAATTGACGCACCTTCGGGAGGAGTGCCAATCGCCTGTCAAACAGCACCGAGAGTGCTGACACTTGACCTTTCAAAGAGCCAAGGGATAATCCCAACTCCAGACCCGACTGTAGGAAAGCCAACAACGTCGGGATGGAGAGGGGCCACGGAGAACGTCCACCAGAGGCACACCAGGTAAAAAAGATTTTCCACGTCCGGTGGTATATCTTCCTGGAAACGGGCCTCCTAGCCCTATTCATAGTAGCAACCACTGTAGGGGAGAAACCCCTAGATGTCAGCAGCCAGGCCTCAAGAGCCACGCAGTCAACTTGAGGGCCCTGGAATTGCGGTGGAAGAATGGGCCTTGCGCGAGTAAGTCTGCGCGTTCTGGAAGAGCCCATCTGTGTCCGCCTGACAGGTGCCACAGGTCCGGATACCAGGACCTCCTGGGCCAATCTGGAGCCACTAGAATGGCGACCCTGCACTCTGACCTGATCTTCCACAGCACCTTGGGAATCAGAGCCAGAGGCGGGAACACATACGGCAGATGGAATCTGGACCAGGTCAAGATTAGGGCGTCCGCTCCCAGAGACTGGGGGTCCCACGACCTCGCCATGTATTGCGGCACCTGATGATTCAGCCGTGAGGCCATCAGGTCCACGTCCGGCGTGCCCCATCTGCTGCAGATTTCTCTGAAGACGTCCGGATGAAGAGACCACTCTCCGGCGTCCATCCCCTGTCGGCTCAGATAGTCGGCCTCCCAGTTTTCGACCCCTGGGATGTGAACTGCGGAGATCAGGCAGTTGTTGTCCTCCGCCCAGGATAGGATGCGGTGAACTTCGGCCAGAGCCTCCGCACTCCTGGTTCCTCCTTGATGATTTATGTAGGCGACGGCCGTCGCATTGTCGGACTGAACCCGAATGGGTTGTCCTGAGAGGAATCTCTGAAAAGCCAGGAGTGCCAGATAGATCGCCTTGATCTCCAGCACGTTTATCTGCAACGCCGACTCCGACTGAGTCCAGAGGCCTTGGGCCCTGTGGTGTAAGAACACCGCTCCCCAGCCCTTCAGACTGGCGTCGGTGGTCACCACTAACCAAGATGGTTTTATGAAGGACCGGCCCCGAGACAAGTGATGCGGTTGTAGCCACCACTGCAGGGAATCTCTGGTCGGTTGGGAAAGGGTCACCAGCCGATTTAGTGAGATCGTCCTCTTGTCCCATCTGCGGAGAATCTCCAGCTGGAGAGGACGGAGGCGAAATTGTGCAAAGGGCACCGCCTCTATTGCCGCCACCATGCGTCCCACCAGTTTCATCAACACCCGTAGGGATGAATGTGGTGACAGGAGGACTGCTTGCACTCCTGATTGGATCGCCATCTGTTTGGGTCGCGGTAGAGACACTAGGGCTGAGGCTGTGTTGAAGTCCATGCCCAAATATGTCAGAGACTGGGTCGGAACCAGCGTTGACTTCTGAATGTTGAGAAGCCAACCGAACTGTTCCAGAGACCGCATGGTCACATCCAGGCTCTCTTGACAGAGGTGTTCTGATGGCGCCCTGACCAGCAGGTCGTCTAAATAGGGGATGACGGCATGTCCCTGCGCGTGCAGGAGAGCCATCATGGAAGCCATCACTTTTGTGAACACCCGCGGTGCCGAGGCCAACCCGAACGGCAGCGCCACAAATTGGAAGTGTTCTTCCCCCACTGCAAATCTCAACCAGCGCTGATGAGCCGGAGCAATGGGTACGTGAAGGTAAGCGTCTCGGATATCTATGGACGCCAGGAAATCCCCCTGTGACACTGCTGCGATCACGGAACGCAGGGATTCCATACGGAACTTCCGAACCAACACGTGACGGTTGAACAACTTCAGGTCCAGAACAGGGCGGAAGGATCCGTCCTTCTTCGGGACGATAAAGAGGTTGGAGTAAAAACCCCTGAACCTCTCTCCGGAAGGCACCGGGACCACCACTCCGTCTCTGCGGAGACCCTCCAACACCAGGTGAAAAGCCTGAGCCTTTTCTGGGGATGGGACCGACCGATGGAATCGGTGGATAGGTTTTGACGTCAGCTCTATCCTGTAACCTCGCGAGATCACGTCTCGAACCCACTGATCTTGAATGTGAAGCAGCCACTTGTCCTGAAAGCGAGACAAGCGGCCCCCCACCTGTGTGGAGGCAGGAAGGCAGAGCGAGTCATGTAGAGGCGGGTTTGGGGGTGGCAGCTGCTGCCCCCGCCGGCTTCTTTGGACGACTCTTAGAGCGCCACTGAGAAGCGGGCTTGCCCCCTCGGTCCGTACGCGCGGACGATGCTGATGACTGCGAGCTGGAGCGAAAGGACCACTGTTTTGGGTTCCTTTTTACAGTATACCGTGGCTTAGGCCTATTCTGCGGTATCTTAGACTCAGCAGAATCCTTTATTAGCTTGTCCAGCTCAGTGCCAAACAGCCTGTCACCAGCAAATGGAAGATTCTGTAAAATCTTCTTAGATGTGGCATCTGAGTCCCAGAGACGCAGCCACAACAGTCTGCGAATCGCAATAGCATTGGCCGAAGCCACAGCTGAGCGAGTGGCAGTTTCCAGAGTCGCCGTTCTGGCATAGTCCGCATAGGCTCTTGCTCTCTCGGTAAGTGCCATGACCTCTGGACTGGACCTTGCCAGGTCAGTGATACCATCCAAGCAGGTAGTAATTGCTTGTAAGGTCCAAACCGTGGCAAAATTAGGGGCAAATGATGCCCCCACAGCCTCATAGGAAGACTTGGCGAGTTGCTCGACCTGTCTATCAGTCGCATCCTTCAATGAGGAGCTATCAGAGGCAGAGAAAAGGGAGCGTGCAGCAATCCTGGTCATGGAAGCGTCCACCTTTGGGGACTGCGACCACTCCTGAAGCACCTCCTGAGGAAAGGGAAAGCGATTGTCCTTAGGTTTTCGGACATAACGCCGCCCAGGGTGTAACCTGGGGGCTCTAATCACCCTTCCAAAGTTAGTATGGTCCATAAAGGAACCACTTGGTCTAGCCTCCGGCCGCAGCCATTGATAGGCCTCCTTCGGGTGTACAGTCACCTCCTCAGGGGGTGTCACGAGACGTAAGGTCTCATTGATAGAGGATACCAAATCCTCCACCCCGTCTGGTGGTTCAGACGCAGATACAGACCCGAAAGTCGAACCCCCATCATCTTCCTCACCATCAGAGGAACGCTCCTCCTCAGAGAGAGCCTGGAGCTCGGGTGACTCCTCACGACGAGCTCGCTTAAGGGGTCTCGCAGCAGAAGAGGGAGACACCCGGGGGTAACTGGACGGAGTAGCTGGGCTATCCAGTCTCCTATTAAGTGCCTCCAGGGATTGCGACATGGAGGACAGCTGGGACAACAGAGATTCATTGATCTTATTCTGAGTTTCCCATGGCCCTGGGATCACTTGAACCTCAGGGTACCGCACCGGAGCTGCTGACTCAGCAGTGGCAGTCCGGGCCTCTGGGCGTCCGCAGTTATTGCAGGACCCCTCCATCAGTGTACCATTGCATGTAGCACAAGTAACTGTGGTCTCTGCCGCCTTAGCAGCACGCTTCCCAACTGAGGACATCGCCACAGTAGGGGTAAATAAGCCAATCGCAGACAAAAAAACCGGGAATCCCGGTGGCTTACCGACCGCAACACAGCGGTAGGAGGAAGCGGTGTGTGTGTGACCTCCGCGATAGGTTCCGGTCTCCCCTGAAGTGCAGCCGCACGCTTCAGACAGCTCCCAGCCGGGAAGTGATGGGGAAAGATGGCCGCCGACAGAGAAACTGTGGGCGGCGCCGAGAACACGCGGGAAACACACACACACGCCCATCGGTGACGTCACCGCACGGGCAGCTTCCCATCCTCCAGGCAGCCTCCGCATGAAGGCGCCGGAGCCCGCAGCGCGGGAAATAGTGTGAAATACACCACACACAGACTGACTGTACAAACACACATACGCAGTCTACAGCCTCAGCCCCTGTGAAACACAGGGCGGTCAGCCAGGGTGACCCCAGCACAGGGTACACCACCAGATCCGCGGACCCGAGGGTAACGCGCGGTCTGAGCGTCATGAAACACATAAAGTGCCAGACACTACCCCCAGGCACACAGGAGACACAGAGTGCCTCAGTGCCGGTCCGGTCTGTAAGCACCATTTAGGGAGGCCTCGGACGGGGGTTCAGCACCAGTCCGGAGTGTAAGCACCATTTAGGGAGGCCTCGGACTGGGCTGGCTCCAGTCCGGTCTGTAAGCACCATTTAGGGAGGCCTCGGACGGAGCGGAGCTGTGCAAGGCTCCCATCTCCCACTCTCCAGAGCCCCCCAGAGAGGGATGGAGAGGAGCGTGACAGCGTACCGGGAGAACACCAAGTGTCCAGGCTCTGGGCCCTCCGGTACCTCCACCAGCGTGTGCCACTAAGGGTGAGCGGGGAGGCTGTCACAGGTCCCGATTAGGACCCTATTACCTTGTCTTCAGACGCCATCACGTAAGTTGTGAGAATGCAGTGAAGTGCAAGCAAAGCGTGATCCTCCGAGCACACTAAGTCTAAAACTGAGGATGTTCCCTGCGGTAGGGGTTTATAAGCGGAGGAGGCGGTGTCTACAAACTTGTAGTACCTAGTGTGACCTCCGGAGGGCAGAGCCCTAAACCCCATTGTCTGGGTCTCCCATTATGACGACCAGAAAACGAAGGCTTAGGGGTGATCTTATAATAATGTATAAATATATGAGGGGACAGTACAGAGACCTTTCTAATGATCTCTTTACTCTTAGGCCTGAGACTGGGACAAGGGGGCATCCTCTACGTCTGGAGGAAAGAAGGTTTAATCATAATCACAGACGCGGATTCTTTACTGTAAGAGCAGTGAGACTATGGAACTCTCTGTCACATGATGTTGTAATGAGTGAGTCACTACTAACATTTAAGAAGGGCCTGGATGCCTTTCTTGAAAACTATAATATTACCAGTTATATATACTAGATTCTTTGATAGGACCTTGATCCAGGGAACTAGTCTGATTGCCGTACCTGGAGTCAGGAAGGAATTTTTCCCCCCAATGTGGAGCTTAGTGTTGCCACATGGTTTTTTTTTGCCTTCCTCTGGATCAACATGTTAGGCTATGGGTTGAACTAGATGGACTTAAAGTCTTCCTTCAACCTTAAAAAACTATGTAAACTATGTAAACTATGACAGTGACAGGTTTTGGCAATTTAGCGGTTTACCAAAAAATACTCAAGGTAGTTAAATACTTGACATGGGCTTAAAGTACAGAGCGTCAGCTTTAGGGTACTGATACACTGTCGCGAAAATCAGACGACTGCAATGCGTGATTTTATCGCATTGTTGTAGGACTAAATATATTCTATGTCCGAGAGCACATTGGCGTGTGGCAGATGCTTTTTTATCATCCGGATGACGAACGAGAAACAAATCGCAACATTTTGTGACAGTATGCGATTCATGCGCGAGATTCGCCACTGCAAGCCTATACGTCCGACAAAACCACAGACCGCACACGAACAGCACACGGACCATCCGAGAGGAATCCGTTTTTTTTCACGGATACATTATCATTCTGCAGCTGAGAACACTGTAAAATGTTCCTGTAAATGATTATACAGTAAATAGCTGCTAAGAAGAAAAACAGATTGCACATGGACACCACTTGAATGTGATCTGAGAAAAATGTTGGACACTCACATAGCAGTTGGATGCAAAACGGGGCAAAAACGGATGTCACTCGTCCAACCCTCCTGGATGAGAAACTAACCTTTTTTTTCTCGCCAGTGTGTTTACACATTCAATGTGAGGGTATTCACATCCTAATTTAGGAATTTAGGCTCTGCGCTGTAAGCCATGTCAAATATTTAACTACCTTGAGTATTTTTTGGTAAACCGCTAAAATGCTTTAACCTGTCACTGTCTATATATTTCTCGAAATAACTGTATGAAATAAATCAAAATGTGTCTTATACCTAAGTTTTTAAAAGTTCTCCCCTACTGATATATCATATATTCTCCTCTACTTATGTATCATACTTGTATATCATATGTCGTGTCCCTGCGTTTGACGCGGGCTGGCATGTCGAGCCTGCATCTTTTGCGGCAGGTAACAGCTGGCTTAATCAGCAATTCAGTGACTTTAAAAGCCACGGGTAGAGCAGAGTTCTGCCTGTGTCTATTGACTTGTTAAATGCTGATGTCAATCTCTGATAAAGGCATTTAACACACACTGGCAGTGGTGTGATACTACGTGCTCATCTGTGCCTCGCGATGTGATCGCGGGGCACTGATGTGTTGTCATGACAACCAGGGGTCTGTTGATGACCCATATGCCTGTCATTATGAATCTCCTGTCAAAATCAGTGTTTGGTTGGCATTCATAGGAGATGGTGATTTTAGCTATACATACCAGTGGAATCCACTGCTATGTATAGCAGTATGGCATACGCATTTGGAAGCTGTTGCTGTGAACCCAGAACATGTAGTCAAAGAAGCTCTCAATGAAAGAAAACTAGACCATCATTAGGCCGAAGAAAAAAAATAAGAAGAAATCCATTAGAATAGCAAAAGTTTTAAAATTGGTCAGTCAACAGTTTGGTACACTCTGCAAAAAAACAAACAGCACACTGGTGAGATTGGGAAGTCAAAAAGGCCTGGACGTGCACAGAAGAAAACAGTGGTGAACAAATACAGAGGCTTCACCACCAGTTGCAAACCATTAATCAGCCTTAAAATTTGTCCAGATTAGACTTTGCAAGAAAAAAAAATAACAGCTAAAGAAGCCAATCCAGTTCTGGGAAAACATTTTTTGGACTGATGAAACTAAGATCAACCTGTACCAGAATGTTGGGAAGAAGAAAGTATGGACAAGGCTTGGAACAGCTTATGATCCAAAGCATACCACATCCTATGTAAAATAGAGGAGGCAGTGTGATGGTCCGGGCATGCATGGCTTACAATGGCACTGGGTTACTAGTGTTTATTGCTGATATCACAAGCAGCCAGAATTCTGACTTCTAAAGTGTACAGTGCCATACTTTCTGCTCAGATTCAACCTAATGCAGCAAGGCTAATTGGTCGGCGCTTCACAGTACAGATGTATAATGACCTAAAACATACTGCAAAAGCAACACAGGAGTTTTTAAAAGCAAATAAGTGGAATGTTCTGCAATGTCTGAGTCAATCACCTGATCTGAGCTGCATTTCACATGGTTAACACAAAATTTATGGCAAATAGACCCATAAACAAGCAACAACTGAAGTCAGCTGCAGAAAAGGCAAATAATTAAAAAAAGAGGAAACCCAGCATTTGCCTGAAGTCTGGAAGCCATGAACTTCACTAGTCAATGCCTGCAAAGGATTCTCTAGAAAGTATTAAAAAATTAACATTTTGTTTATGGTAAAGTAAATTTTTCTAATAACGTTTGAGTCCCTGAAATAAGGAGGCTTTGTTGAAAAATGGTAGTAATTCCTAAATGTTTCACAGGATATTTTTGCTCAACCACTTTACCTAAAACCTAAAGTCTACATTTCTTTTTTATAATTCTTTATTTTATTATTTTGTAATTAGAAAGGTTTATAAACAGAAAACAAAGCTTTATGTCAAGAGTAACAGAACATATTTCAAGTGTACAGATTAATTAGGTCATATAAATCCAACGTCGTTTATGTAGGATATTTTTCACATCTAGATCATACGCTCAGTCCTGCTAATTCAAATTCTAGCTCGTATTACTTCATTTAACAAGGAAAAACTAAGCTCCCCAGCTAGAAGGAGTCATAGTTTTATGTAATATAAATTTTAGAATTAACCTGTGGAAAAGAAAGACAGAAAAGAGGGGGGAAAAGAAAGTAGAGTCAAAGCTACAAAGCGGTGTGGAGGGTGCGGGGGATAAGGAGGGAGGGAAATAACTTGCGTAACATTTATAGAAATGAATGAGTGCTAGTCTCGAATTAGCCAGTTCGTCATTATTTCAGTTCAAAGCATATCTCCTAACTGCCTCTGTAGGTCTTGTATAACTCAGATTGTTGGAACATCATCCAGCTAAACCACTTGTTCCTAAATTTCACATATGTATCGTGGACAGAGGAGGTCAGATCCTCAAGATGCACAAGATCATTCACCTTCTCTATCCACATGGCAACAGAAGGACATGTCTCCTTCTTCCAAAGCATTGGGATACAGGATCGTGCTGCCATAACTAAAAATCTCAACAGCGAGTATTTATATTTATGTAAAGGGATCTCCCAGTGATGTAGCATGAAGAGGCCCGGGCCCAGGTCACCGGTATACTCTGTGACATTCTCAATGATCTTTGTAACCTCAGACCAAAACGTTTGTAGCTTCCTACACTCCCAGAATATATGGAGCAAGGTTCCGTCTGCCCCGCCACACCTTCAACAGCTCGTGTCAATGGAAGGAAAGATTTTGTGTAGATGGACTGGGACTCTGTACCACCTTGTCAGTAATTTATAATTAGCCTCTTGCAGTCTCGAACTTATTGAGGTGGAATGTGCTAGTGTGAAGATAGCCGATCTCTGCTCCATTGACAATTCTAAACCTAGATCTGCTTCCCACTGCAACATAAATTGAGGAGTCGGCAGGTCCGGGGGAGAGACCAGACACGCATAAGTCTTTGATAATGCATGTCTACAATCAGTTGTGTTCAAACAAAAATTTTCAAACAGCATCTAGTGTTTTAAGTAGGTCACCTTAGGGGGTAGTTTCTGGAAATAGTGTGCGAGTTGCAGGCATCTCCAGAAACCCAACGTTTTCAGGGTTTGTGATCGAGTTAAGTTGTTCAAGGGATGGCCATGTTTCTCCGTCACCCCAGCTCCCAATTCAATCTAGACCCGCCGATATACATCGCTGGAAAACAGGGTAGTCTATGCTAGGCTTAAAGTCCGGGTGGCTAAGGATCGGGTTGAAGTGTGCGATATCATCAAAGATCTAACCAGGATATGATCACATATCTTGAGAGTGACCCAATCGTCGGATTGTCATAGACTGACTCCCCTTTTTGGTATGATACCCAAGGCAATGTCTGTAGTCCAAGGGGAGTAGAGTCTTGTTCGATCCGTACCCATAGTTTATTTTCCCTGTGTCTGCACCAGTCTATTACTCGCGTAAGATGACTGACTATATGATACAATTTAATATCTGGGAGATTCACTCCACCATCCCTTTTCTGTCTATGTAAGATCGATCTTGCCAGTCTTGATTTCGTGTTGTTCCAGATAAATCTCGTCTGTATTTGTGAGATTGTCTTAAAGAAGGATGTCGGTATATTAACAGGTAGGGTCTGAAGGTAATATTAAATCTTTGGAAGAATAGTCATTTTGAAAAGTTGACATCTACCCGTCCACGTAAAGGTGGATAGTAGCCATCTCTCACAGTTTGCTCTAATTTACTTTATTAAAGAGGGAAAATTAGCACTATACAAATTTCGGGTATCTGGCGTAAGTAGCAATCCCAGGTAGCGAAGAGCCCTCGGTGACCAGTGAAATGTGAAAGCACTCCGCAACCTATCTACCAGACTGGCAGGGAGTGAGACATTTAAAGCCTCTGACTTAGGGCCCTTTCACATCAGTGTTTTTTTCAAATCGCGGCAGATGCGGTGAAAAAACCGCATCTGCCGCGATTACCGCATACCGGCTGCACGGTTGCGGCGCGGTTACGGTAAACACCATACAATGTATAGGCGGACTTGCGGCAGGTGCGGCAAGTGTGGTTTTGGCACTTGCGGCAGGTGTGGCCGCGAAAAAAAACGCGGCTGACAGCATTTTTTTTCGCGTCCGCACCTGCCGCAAGTGCCAAAACCGCACTTGCCGCACCGTTACCGCAAGCCCCATAGACATTGCATGGGGCTTGCCGCAAGTGTGCCGCGGTTATGCGTTAAACGCGGCAGGTGCGTTTTTTTCACCGCATCTGCCGCGAATTTCAAAAAACGCTGATGTGAAAGGGCCCTTAGATCTATTAATTTTGAAATTTGAGAAAGAATGGTAGATCTCTAATTCTTTTAATAGATTTGGAAGGGAAACTTCTGGTCTCGTCACAAAAAATAAGAGGTCGTCGGTGTATGCCGCAATTTTGTGGACCCCCGATTTTACCCGTATGCCAGAAATGTCCCCATTCATCCTAACATGTCGTAACAACGGTTCCAGTGTCAAGATAAAAATCAGTGTGGACAGCGGACATCCTTGCCGGGTGCCATTGGCAATATCAAAGGATTCTGAGAGGACCCCACTGACCCTCAACCTTGCCGATGGGACAGAGTACAGGGACAGCACCCATTCAAGCATCTTTGCTCCCAGACCGATGTGAGATAGTGTCTCTACAATAAAGGTTCAATGAACGCGATCGAACGCTTTTTCAGCGTCTGTGGATAGTAACATCAGTGGGGCCTTGGAGACTTTCGCAGTATATATTAGATTTATAGCCTTGGTGGTATCGTCCCTGGCCTTTCGCCCCATGACGAACCCCGCCTGGCCAGGTGAACTATGCATGGTATGAATGGGGATAGTCTGGCCGCCAAGATTTTAGCAAAGATCTTAACATCCCCATTTAGCAGGGATAATGGGCGATAACTAGAGCAAACCTGGGGGTCCTTCCCTTGTTTGTGGATTACTGTTATTGTAGCCCGTAACTTTCGGTGGTGGGACATCTGTCGACATGGCATTAACCTCTTCACGACCCGTGTCACACCGTTTGTGCCATGGAAATCGATGCGTTCCCGATACATGGCACAGACGCTGTGACATGCAGTGATCGCGCTCCTGCAGCTCCAGTGAGAGTGTCACTGACCTCTCACTTGAGCTGCAGGAAGCTGGGGACTTGTGCTACACCCCCCCCGGGGCTACAGATGTGGTGATTGGCGGTTTAAAAATGAAACCGCCAATTACCGCGGCTGTAATAGAAAAAGTGCCTCCGCCTGCTCCCCGCCTCTTCCCCTGTCCCTCTGCTGGCTCCCCTACCCCTCCATTCTCCCTCCCGGCCATTCCCTCACTCTCCCCTGCCCCCTGGCCGGCGGTGATCACCTGAGATGACCGCCAATCTCTGGTAATCGGTTACCGCAGCCGCCGCTCCAGCGCCCGCCGCTAAATAGTGCCTCCCCCTGTCTTCCTCTGGCTCCCCTGCCCCTCCATTCTCCCTCCCGGCCTCTGCTCACCCTCCCCTGCCCGGCGGTGATTCCCTCCTGCCCCCGCTGCAGTTGTCGCCATCCTCTTCATCATCTCCCTCCCATCTGAAAGCTCACATGGGAGGAAGATGATCCATCCCCCGGGTCACCCTCCCCCCGTGTCACTCCCGTCACCCCCCCAGTCATTCACGCATACTTACCGCCGGGATGATCGCTGCTTCCTGCCCCCTTTGCCTCTTCTTCCTTCTGACAGGCGCACAGAGCAGAAACTGCTCTGTCTGCCAGGGATATGACAGGTCATGACCTTACTGAGGTTATGGCAGGTCATGATCCTTGGTTCACACAGGGGTCAATTGTGATCCGATCATGGGGTCATGGCAGGTCAGGATCGCTGGTTCACACAGGGTCAATTGTGATCCGATCATGACCTGCCATGACTTTACTGAGGTCATGGCAGGTTATGATCCTTGGTTCACACAGGGGTCAATTGTGATCCCATCATGGGATCACAATTGGCCCTGTGTTACCCAAGGATCATGACCTGTCATGATCTCACTAAGTTCATGACCTGTCATCCCCCTGGCAGTGTACCAGCTCCTATAGTATATGGGGGATGCCCAAATATGCTATAATACGGAGAATCATCACGGGACCACCCACTGGACTACGTTAGACATCACCACCCACTGGACTACGTCGGACGTCAAAGAATAATAAAGATGGGGTCTAAATTCTGTGTTTTTTTTCTAATAAAAATATCTTTCTCTGTGTTGTGTCTTCTTTACAGTTTACTAGAGATTCCTAATGGCCCGGTCTAATATTGGCCAGACATTATGAATCTCGGACTTAGTGCCAGCTGCTAAAAAGCTGGCATTAACCCCTTATTACCCAGTCTGCCACCGCAACATGGCAGCTGGAAGAGCTGGATACAGCGCCAGCAAATGGCGCTTCTATGAATGCGCCATTTTCTGGGGCGGTTGTGGGCTGCAATTCGCAGCGGGGGGGGGGGCAGAAAGCTTGGGCCTCCCTACGCTGAGGATTCCAGTCCACAGCTGCCTAGTTGTACCTGGCTGGCCCAAAAAGATGGCGAAGCGCACGCCATTTTTTTTATTATTATTTCATGAATAATAATAAAAAAAAAAAAAAAAGGGCTTCCCAATATTTTTGGTTTCCAGACAGGTAAAACTAGGCAGAAGGAGTTGGTGGCAGCCCGTAGCTGCCTGCTGTACCTTGCTGGATCAAAAATATGGTGAAGCCCCACGTCGATTTTTTTTTTTTATTATTTCATAAGGAAATGTTAAAAAAAAAAAATGCAGGAGAGGAGACGCCCAGGACACAGTGTCTCCGGATATTGTGCACATGCCCTAAAAGTGAGAAATTATGTGAAAAAAAGAAAATATTCAATATGACGAGCTATTGTTATCAAATTCTGTGAAGTAGCTTTAGGTTCCAAATGCTCACTATACCCCTAGATATAATCCTTGAGGTGTCTAGTTTCCAAAATTGGGTCACTTGTGGGGGAGCTCCAATGTTTAGGCACACAGGGGCTCTCCATACACGACATGGTGTCCCCTAACAATTGGGGCTAATTTTCCATTCAAATTGTTAGCGGACACCATGTCGCGTATAGAGAACCCCTCTGTGCCTAAACATTGGAGCTCCCCCACAAGTGACCCCATTTTGGAAAATAGACCCCCCTGGGAACTTATCTAGATGGGTGGTGAGCATATTGAACCCCCAGGTGCTTCTAAAATTAATCCATAAAAATGAAAATTTTTGTGGAAAAAAAAAAAAAAAAGTACTTTTTCATTTTTACGGATCAATTTGTGAAGCACATGGGGGTTCTAAAAGCTCACTATGCATCTAGATGGGTTCCTTGGGGGGTCTAGTTTTCAAAATGGAGTCACTTGTGGGGGAGCTCAAATGTTTAGGCACACAGGGGCTCTCCAAACCCAACGTGGTGTCCGCTAACAATTTGAGCTGATTTTCCATTCAAATTGTTAGCGGACACCATGTTGCATATGGAGAGCCCCTGTGTGCCTAAACATTGGAGCTCTCCCACATGTGACCCCATTTTGGAAACTAGACCCCACAAGGAACCTATTTAGATGCATAGTGAGCATTTTGAGCGCCCAGGTGCTTCACAAATTGATCTGTAAAAATGAAAAAGTACTTTTTTTTTTTCACAAAAATGTTCTTTTTTCATTTTTATGGATCAATTTGTGAAGCACCTGGGGGTTCCAAGTGCTCACAACCCATCTAGATAGGTTTCTTGGGGGTCTAGTTTCCAAAATGGGGTCACTTGTGGGGAGATCCAATGTTTAGGCACACAGGGGCTCTCCAAACGCGATTTGGTGTCGGCTAACAATTTGAATGGAAAATCAGCTCAAATTTTTAGAGGACACAATGCCGCATTTGGAGAGCCCCTGTGTGCCTAAACATTGGAGCTCCCCCACAAGTGACCCAATTTTGGAAACTAGACCCCCCAGGGATCTGCATGCATAGTGAGCATTCAGATGCTTTACAAATTGATCTGTGAAAATGAAAAAGTACTTTAATTTCACAAAAATTTTCTTTTAGCCTAATATGTTAAACTAGCTGTTAGCCCGATGCAAATGCATCGGGTGTCTAGAATATTTTTAATGTTTTTTTTAGATTTTCAAATAATAATCCAATTATTCCAATGACATCTTTACACCAACTACATATATTAGTATGGTTGATATCATTTAAGGAAAATTGAACTATTATGTTGTAAGGGTCTTAGAACACAAAGTAGCAATACTTCTTAATATGTCAATTTTTTGAATTGATGAATTAACAGTACTAATATATGTATCAGCCACTTTGTGTCAGCCCACCAATCGCGTCAAGATGCCCTTACGCCTGGTGGGACCTACTCTAACTAAATCCGAATTGATATAATTTAGATATTTTTAATTGCTGGATTTTTCTTAGATTTTTTGAGGATTGTGATGTAAATAATAAAATTTTGTAAATTGATACAGAAGGAGTTACCAACTACAGACTTGCAGCAATATCCGTGCAATAACAAAAAAACTTGTAATTAACCTACAGTAAATGGAGTTAACATAGCTTCAGCAGGTGCATAAGATGCATCCACTAACTAACCACAGGTGACTGCAGTTGATGTGGATGACACTGCCACAACTATGTTGTCTGCACAAACTGCAAATTAAGTACAAATTACATATATGCAATTATGAAAATTACAGCAAGTATGTTCTTGATAAGTCCTTCATGTACAATTATTATCATTTAGTATATTCCTCAACAAAGTGAAAAAATCTAAGAAAAATGTCGTGGTAGAATCTAATTAATAATTTATGTTTGTCCCTATCTATCTAAACATGTGGAACACACCTTGGTAATGAGATGTGTGTGAACAGCCGTCCCACCCGTCTCTTAGCTGTTCACAAAAACCTCTCCCTTTAAAGAATAAGAATCAAATCTCTCAGCACGTAGTGTACTGGAGCTTTAAATAGTGGTTTCTATCACCCTGTGATAAAATCAGAATGATACACATCTCCAATGAAATCTAAAATGTGTTTTTCCACAAACATTGTATAAACTATGCACATAAAAAACTGAAATTGAAAAGACTAAACTAATTTTTTTTTTTTTTTTTTTTTTTAAATAGAAAAGGTAAAAATATAAAATATGCAAAAGTTCATCCCAAAATATTCCGATAGACAATATTTTTGGTGAAGACTTTCTCACAGTTAGGCACCAATTTCCCTTGAATGCATGAATCCACCACTTTCACCTTCACATTGCATCGTCTCTTCACACGTGAGAAAGCCACATATAATTGTCCATGGCCAAAAACAGGTTCTGGCAAATAAATCCCCACTTTCTCCAAAGTTTGTCCTTGAGATTTATTTATGGTCATGGCAAAGGCAGGCTTCACGGGAAATTGCCGACGTCTTAGTTTGAAAGGCAATCCAGTCTCTGATGGACAGAGATCAATTCTTGGAATGAAGACTACATTTCCTTCATCCGAGCCAGAAATTACTTTTGCTTGTATCAAGTTGTCAAACAAAGCAATAATAATCATCCGAGTCCCGTTGCAAAGTCCTTTTCTGCTGTTAAAATTACGCAAAAGCATTATAATTGTACCAACTTTTAATTTCAGGAGATGAGAAGGCATTCCTGTTGGTGTTAGAGAATTTAGAAATTCCACAGGATATTGTTCAGGATTTTCCGTCTCATCTGGATCAATGGAATCATGGCTCATATATTCCATGTATTCTCCAGGAATACAATCCATCACTTTTGAATTGATCAAATCCACAGCGTCATTTTTGGGACAAAGAATGGCATGTGATGCAGCATTCTGAATACTTTCATCATTATTCACATCAATGACAATGTTTTCTCCAAATATGTCCAAGATTAAAGAGCCAGTGCAGATCATGTCTTGCGGGATCTCAATGACATCATCACCAAGGTTGTAATCATTGGACAATTCTCCATTTCCCAATTGAATTAACCAATTGCTATATTCAGAATCAATGGAGCGCATGTTGTTAATGAGCGGCAATTGATTGAAAAGCTGCCATTGTCGTGAATATTTAATGCAGCTCTCTACAATGTCTGTCCTTGTTCCGTGGGAGATGATAGGAAGACACTGCCGAAAGTCTCCTCCCAGAACAATGACTTTTCCTCCAAAGGGTAATTTATTTTTCTTGGAGACATCAGTTGTCATGACATCCCGTAATAATTGATCAATTACATGCAAAGCGTATTTTGACAACATAGTAGACTCATCGATGATGAAGAGTTTGGTAGTCTTCAAATGTTGGGCCGCATCAGTATCATTTTTGATTCTTGAAACGGATGTCTCATTAATTGGTATTGGTATGCCATACAGTGAATGGATAGTTCTTCCTCCTTGCAATAGATTAGCAGCAATCCCTGTACTGGCTGCAGGTGAGACAACTTCTCCTTCTCCTCTCAGTTCATGAATCAATAGATGATACAGATATGTTTTCCCACTTCCACCGGGACCGTCAAGGAAAAAGCACTTTGGCTTATCACTTGTATCCTCTAAAGCTTTATGGATTGCAGTATAGGCCAAACGTTGTTGATCATTTAAGGTGGCTTTCATTTCATGTGCTCTTACTAACTCTTCTTCTTTGTTGTATTGAGGACGAATGTGTGGTTTTCTTTTTGGGCGTGGCAGATTAAAATCAATGAAATGTTTAGCATGAAATTTTAAAACATGTTCAACATCAGTCATGGCGTATCCTTCACAATGTTCACAATCATCAGTGTCAGGGTGGTAGGCATGGCAGTAATCTTGAACGAAGTGTTGTTTAAATTCTTGCCACAACTCCAGAGGATGATTAGGAGGACCAAAGACACATATATACGCAAACATTTCACAGAGCTGTGCAGGCATATTGAGAACACAGGCATCCAATAAAGTTTTTCTCCAAACACTGTCATCGAAGAGCAATCCAAGGGCTAATGCCGCCTCTTTAAACGTTGGGTATGTGACTTCCTTAACAGTCTTAAGGTTATCAAAACTTGTAGCTCCTTTAACATGGAGTAACAACAGCCTTAAAAAATAACGTTCTTGTTCTTGAATACTAACAGTGTAGAGCCTACCAATGACTAAAGCACCTCCTCTCCTTCTAACTTCCCATGCACCTTCTTTCCAAACATAATGCTCAGGAATTTGACGATATAAGTACTCCCGAGCTTTGGGATCATTCTCATTGAGGGTAAAGTAGGCCATGAGTGTTGATTGTCTGTCCATTGAATAACTGATGTTGTCGGCAGAATCACCCTCGTGAAAAAAAAGTGATTGTGAATGAGGCAGATGTACTGCAAGACGACTAATGCTGTGAGATTGTCTATGCATTTGAAAAGCAAAGATTCGCCAAGCTGCCTCTGGTGCACTGACATATCTGGAATCCATGAATTTATGAGTTTCATCGTGTCTGATGTTGGTTTCACAAATTTCCACATTGGCTTTGTCATGACCTTTGTACACATATTTGAAGAGGTATTTTACGCTCTGAATGGAAGCACATACTTCCACATTGATATGGCACTTATATTTTAATAGAAGGAAAGGGTTATATGGAACCACCCAAGAATTATCAATCATCTTGGAATGGTGTGGAAAAGAAGGTCCTTCGTTTCTTTGATAACTTGGATATGCATCCTCAGGTATAACAGTTTTTGTTTGAAACTGTTTTGGAAAATTTTTTTTACACTTTCCATTCTCCATACATGGAGAATTGGGATTGTGTTGTCCACAGGGGCCATGGATCATGTGTTGCATGACAATTTGATGGAGCAGAGGGTAATGTGATGGATCAGGAATTTCAGCCCAAACAGTATTGTCCACTTCCACCTCAGTTCTTAGTTTTGAGTTGGCATCCAGAATAATTAGAATGTGAGCATGTGGTAGGCCTCGCTTTTGAAATTCTATCACATGAACCATAGCACAAACCTTGCCAAATAATCCAGAATTAATATCTTTCAAAAGGGCTTCAAGTTTAATCCTGAATACACGTGCCACTAAATCCGGGCGATGTTCAGCACGCTGCCATGGCTGTAAATTGGTTACAATTTCACTCCATTTTGGATTGCAGGTCATCGTTATAAAAAGATCTGGTCTTCCAAATTTAGTTACAATCGCCATGGCATCTTGATACCTCTGCTGCATGTTTCGGGGACTTCCCTCAAAGGAAGATGGTAAAATTACGGTTTTGCCAATGGGGATTCCTTTTTCTAGGGATTTTCTCAGCAAATGTTCTTGAAGGAGACAATAATCTTCCACCTTCAAATCTTTCTGGTGTTGTCGTATAAAATTTAAACGATTGGCCTCGATCTTAACATAGGCATCCACCAAGTACTGCTGTGTCAGTTTTCCTCCATTAAGGACAGGATTGAATTCTGCCCGTACTGACAGCAAATAACAGTAATACTGCAGCTGTGTTACCCTGCGAGGATTTTGGCCTTGGTGTATGAGTGATTCATGCCACCCTTGCTCTCCATGAGGGAAAAACAATGGATACAGTAATGCATCCAAATTACTGTGTAAAATACTTATTTGCTGTGTTTTGGGGGCCAACGGATTATTTGTGTCTGGTTTTAGATGTATTAAAATGTCTCTATTAAATGGTGGCTCTCCATCAGCATTTTCAAAGATGACTGCAACTTCATGGACAGTAGGGTTGTTATACCGTCTTGGGTCTTGCTCTCTGTCTTGTTTAATTGCCATGATGATATTAGGCATTTTTGTGCCATGTTCAAATGCTTTCTGTTCTTCCTCTTCCTCCACTTGCCGTAACATTTTGTAGGCTGAAACAAAGGGATTAATACCTTCCAATTGCTCAGCAATAATTCTCATCAAGGCTGGATTACATTTGAGATTTTCTGGAGACTGTAGGCGTTGTTCAGTAGCAGTAGCACTATCCAAAATATAGAGCTGTGCATATGCTGGAACTTGACCTTCAGCGGGGTGGAGAGTTCCAGTTCTATGGTAAATTTGGCCGTGAATCCGGAAACAATAAGGACCGTGTCCAGGTGGTTGCGAAACACTTGCACCCATCGAAGCAAATGCAAAGGAACTATTAATGCTCCTGATATTCTCCATGAGATTTTTACTATATGGGCTGTCTCCTTTTAGTAAAGTAGTGAAGAGCTCAGGGTACTGAGGTAATGGTACCTTAACTTTACCCTTGTGACAACAAAGGGAGAACTGTCCATCAGATGGCCTTTCAGCCTCAAAATGTTGTGCTTCACAATGTTCACATAACACATTCATGGGCCCACAGGTATGTTCTAAAATACTGCTATCATCATCAGTAAAGCCAATAGGGATTAATGACGTTGGTGAAGTGAGCAACCGATGAGGTTTTTTGTAGATGCCTACAAAAATAAGGCGTAGCTGTGTAGAAGTTTCAACACATTCAAGAAAAGAAGTAGTGACTGAAGACTTATTCCTGAGGTTTTTTTTTTGGCGTAATTGACGCTGTGAGGCAGCCAAATGGGCCAAACGGCGTTGTTTTGAGGTAGGTGACATAATTTGTAAACGCTTGACTTTAGCCAATTTGTGTCTTGTGATGGCAGAAGCAGTCTTGTCTGTTCTTGTTTTAGAAGAACCTTTGCACTTCACTTTACCCGTGCCAGATGTTGTAGGCAGTTGAGTTTCCAAAAGTGTTGGAGACACAGATATAGACGCCATATCAGAGGTAGATGGTTTTCCTTGCACCTTCACCTTTTTTTTTTTGCGGCCAGATGTTGTAGGCAGTTGAGTTTCCAAAGGTGTTGGAGACACAGATATAGACGCCATATCAGAGGTAGATGCTTCTCCTTGCACCTTCACCTGTTGTTTTTTGCGTCTTTTTCGTTCCACCTCAGCTTTTTTGGCCAACCGACTGCTTCTTTTTTCAGCAGACTCCTTTGCAATTCTTTTATTCATATCCTCCTTGAGCTTAACCAAACGGAGACATCTTTTTTCCGGATCTTCCTGCTCACGCTTCTTGCGCTGGCGTGCAGCATTCTTAGCTCTAACAGAGCTTTTTGGTTTGTCAGAGCTCATATTGAGCACACTACAGCAAAATGTATGCAATAATAGCTACAGTATATTATTTAAGGAAGCAATCAATATACATTCTGCATAGCAATATAGTCAAAGTAGTAATATTTATATTGATAATTGTTATTATATCCAATATATTTTTATATATAAATTATATCATAAAAATATATCCAAAAAAATAACATCACCATTTTTCGTAATTTGCAAGAGATGCAGTAAAAGAACCACATCTGCCGCGTTAGCCGCATTACCGTTACACTTATGGTGCGCTTGCGTTTTTTGCCATGCAAAGTATAGACTTACTTGCAGCAGGTGCAGCAATTGCAATTTTGCACTTGCAGCAGGTGCGGCTGTGAAAAAAAACTCAGCTGACCGGGTTTTTTTTTTGCGGCCACAGCTACCATAAGTTCAAAACTGCATTTGGCGCAACTGCACCTATACTTTGCATGGCACAAACCGCCACCGCGCCGCAAGTTCTGCAAGTTCCACAAATTACTGCAAATTAAAAGGAAAAATACATTTGAATGGCGCATTTATGCCACACGTGAGCCATTATGTGGAACGTGCAGAAGCGATTATTTTTCCTACAAATTCCTGATAAAAAGGTATTGTGAAAGGTCTCAAAGGCAAGAATAAAATTATAATCAAAATAAGTCACCAAAGAAGTTAATGAAGTAAGGAACATTATTTACATATAGATGACTAATGTATTTTACAAAGCTTATATACATTAAATATTGAGGCACTGGCATAATTTCAGACCAAAATTTAATATAAGGCTGAAAAAGATTT